>CM027570.2:1855001-2172053 GCA_015852605.2 Populus deltoides
TGGTTATTTTCTTTTCTTGAAAAGAGATTATTTGCTCTTTTGTGTTTGGCAATGAGGTCTTTAGAAATACGCCACGAGATGACTTTTGTTTTTATAGGTTTTCGTGGCGGAGGGCCTTATGAAAAAGCTCGAGGTGTTGTATGAAAAACTTGTCTTTGAACACTCTTTTTATCAAGATGAATAATAATGAGAGTTTGTTTTTGATGTCATGAATCTTATGAAACAAGTTTTTCTGCTTGATTAGAAAGGACTTGGTGCATGTAATCTAGTCGGGGGTGGGTTTTGGCGTATGAAAGAAAAGGATTCATAAGGCTCAAAGAGTGTTTCTTTTCAGGTTTCAAAGACCGAAGTGATCACTATCAACAATTTGACTTTTTGACGCTATTCATATTTTCTTTTTGTCGCTTCTTTTTTAATTTGCCTCTTTTTTTTTTTTTCTTTTCTTTTCATTGCTTTGTTAAGGTATACTACTTATCTTGGTTATCACTTTTTTGTGATTTGGGCATGCCCCTAGCATTTGGAGTTTCTGGCCTCTTTTGCATTTGTGTGGCTTTCACGTTTTATCATCTTCTCTTGATCATTGAAATTTCAACTTGCACCCAAAGGTGGGGTGTGATCTCAGTCGGGATTCAGGAGAGCAGGTAATTATTCAAGCAAAAAGGGGTCGCAATGGATATACTTCCTCCTATTCTAACATGAAAGGAATAAATAAAGATGGCCTTTTCCACAAGCACAAGCAGCTAAGATCAATAAACTTGACCTCATCCGCAAGATGGTTGGTTGCAAAGATACATCGGAGTCAGGAGCAAACTAGCTCACTACATATCTACTACATTAAAAACACATGATTCAAGAGTCACTGGGTAAGGGTGTTTATTCATTCTTTTCATAATTTTTATAATTTAGTCACCTCAATGATGGAATTGCTTGATTCACTTATCATTCTATAACTAGAAAGTCAAAAATATCATTTAATAAACATCAAATTATTTTTGAAATCAAAATGCCGTGATTAGTTTTTTTCAAAACTCCACAAGAGAAATCATTTCTGTAAAAGAGATGACTGGCGCTTATGAGATCAATACGCCAGGCTTCCAAAGTGTATTCATGAGTTCTTATAAGAAAAACTCTCTCAAGAAAATGAATAATGCTTGGTCAGGAAATATGATTGAATGACAAACTCGTTATTTCATTGAAATTTTGGAAAAGAAGTGGGACAACAAAGAACTTATGCCAACATCTTGGGCTATGAACACCGGTATGATAACACATAAAGCGGGCTAAACATTTAACGATCATTGATTGGAATTTCCTGAATCATTTATTCTCCTTAACAAGGGCATCTCTTCAACGCCAATGATATCACCAAAGCTTTATCTTCAAGATAGCTACTTCCTAGGAATTGGTGGAAGCAATTAGCTATAGGAACGAGTAAGTGCTCTGGCAACCACCTTCAGTTAGCTGCTTTACAGTTAGCAATCACCTAAACCACGGCTTGTTCAATCCTCTCGCCTGAAATAAACAGTGCAAAGAAACGCTGTGCAGCTTCTAACTAAGTATTCATAGTACAAAGAGCTTTGAGTCATGGAAAATAAACTCGATCATCTCTTTTCCAATATAGAGGGTCAACTCTACGTAAACTACTCCCTTCATCTTCTCGCATATCCCTTACGGACTCCTTGTTGTCCTTTATAGCTTGCAAGTTTAACCATCGTGCCCACGCCTATATTAAACTTATATTGCCTCATGAAGGCATCAACTAAACTCTTCCATTTTTAACCTTGGTATTGTCCAACCGCATATACCAAGTGAGGGGCAACATCACTCAAGTCGTTTCAAGGAATGAATTAAGCTTCATCACAACCAATCTCTACCATTTTGTTATAAAGAGATGCTTCTCGAGATGAGTTATAGGGTAATGAGTCTCATATATTTGGCAAATTACTAGCACTTAATTTTTTTTGAGAATGACAAATGCTGGGCACCAAACACATCTCAACAAATTTTATAGGACTATATAGCGACCCTTAAATGCCTCATCCTTTGCTCTAAGGTAATGAATTTGTTTAGACTATCTCTTTTACTATCTTGCCTCTTTTTTGAGATCCTCTGTTTGCCCTCGCATTCGCGTGGGAGTGAAGGGATTTACGAGCATAGGTTCAGCCGAAAGCCATATGTGTTGCTTTCCGATTTGTCTCTAAGGCCCGGGCCGAGTAGACTAGTAAGCCTTGTGACTTTTCTTTAAGATTGTCCACCTCTTTGGATGTCGTTCCAACTAGGCTCTTTCTTCATTTTCCATTTGTCTTTTCCCTAACGAGAAAGTGTTATAGATGGTTTCCAATGGGGGACCTATATTTCACTGAGTATGGTATGACGACAGTCATAATTGTATGTTCAAACATGCATGAAGATGAATACAACATATATGGTATGGATTCTTTTTGAGGGGTGATATAATGATCGCTATTCTTCGATGTGCTGGTCGATTCAAATCCTATATTCATTGCAATGCGGAAGGAGGACCACAGCCTTTGTCATCCCAACTTTCAGACTACATTCTCAAGCATAGCCTTTTATTATGCATCTAATGTCTTGAGCAGCTTATCTCACCAATATCCAGCCTATGGTAGTCTCCCCGGCTCATTTGCAAGGATTCAAAATTGAGTCCATACTCAGCTTACTTAGAATAACGGCCACTATGTCACCCGAAAGCCCTATAATAACGATGCTTACATGTTTAAGCTTATCTTAGTGAAATTACGCAGGATCCACCTAAAGGAGATGCCTAATCTTTAAATGCATCGTGCAGAAGCTTGCATATCTAGTCCGAAAGGTCTTTCGCATGCTCGCTGATCGCCCTGAAAAAGGCTGATATGAGGTTTATGAGTGCAGAAGATAGAGGCCCCGAAAGTAATACTGCTTGGGTATATCAACCTAATCGCCGAAAGCAAACAATCATGCGAGTTGGATAGGTTCATGAGCCTTACCCAGGCTAAAGTCATTAGAAGCCAAGTATTCCTCCACTTATCTTAAAGTTGATACCACACATATTTAAAAACGAGATGAGTGATGTATGAAGGCCTTATACCATATCCAATACATATGTATGATAAACAAATGAATAACTATGCATGCTAAAACAAAGAAAAGAGCAAAAATAAAACTTGATAAACACAAAACAACAAAACAACAAAAACATAGCATACAACAAACATTTTTAGCAATAAATGCATGAAAGCTAAAGCTTCTAGTCCTAGAAGTTCCTGGGCAATGAGTCGCGTATTCTGCCGTAGACTCAGACATCGCAAGAAATTTCTAAAAATTATCTCGATATTAGAAGAACCGTATATTTACATCTTGTCTTTTTTAGGGGAAAAATGTCTTGTTTAAGGAGTCGCCACCTTAGTATTACTTCGGCCACTAGAACCCTAATCGGTCAACAGAGATTCTGTGGTCCCGGATCGGTTACGCGAAAAGGAAAGATGCTAATACTCCCCTGTTGTCTCCGCCTCGAGGCAAGTCGCATTGCCGGATTTTGTCTAAAATTGCTAAAGGTTTGTTTGTGTTCTATTCTATGGTCATCCTGAATATCCACTGACTCTAGGTCACAAGTGAATTTATTTGTAGAGAATATTTCCTAACTCTAGCGCTGGTAAATATAGCGGAACTAAAAGTATGGTATTCCCGACTTTAGTGCCAGAGAATAAATCCGTGAAATTTTGTTATTTAAAAAGAAACAAAAACTCTTTTTTCTTTTTCTTTTATTTATATAACCCAGTCTCAAAACCCTTTTTTTTTCTGGGTTGTATCTATCCCAGCCGTGGCAGGACGCTGTTGTTGTAGAAGCAGCAGGACGACCGGGCTGTTGGAGTAGAGCATCAGCGAAGCTTGCAGGCGATAGGGAAGGGTAAACGCAGGAGGAAGAGGGCACCGGCCTGTCACAGCAGCAAGGTCCCTGTTCGACTTTCACCCCATCGGCCTCTCACAGCAAACGAATGTTCCTTCCCGGTGCAAGAGCCTCTGCTTCTCTTGATTTGAACAGGACGAGCGTCCTTCCGCTTATTGTGAGAAGAAAGTCTTGCTTGCATGTATCTGCTGGCATTTATTACCTTCATGTCTTCTCAATACTTCTCCTGGAGATGACTCCAGGAACCCAAGTCGTGGGTAGCAGCAACTGTTATGTGTGTTTTGTGGGGTTGCCTAAGATTTGATGGAAAGGCTGGGGTATGGAAGTAAGGAAAAAGCTGGGGAGAAGGGGGCAGCGGCGACTAGTCTCGGATTCGGCCAGCCCCTCCCCTTTTGATTTGGTTTTATAATCGTCACCTCGTATATTCCAAAGGTGATCTTCTAATCAATGTTTTTGGATAAAAACCAACATAAAATTTACTGATGTTTGATTTGCTTTATGTGTTTATGACAAAAAAACAATTTTATCCTAAGAAGTTGATCTAAAAATAATAATATAATTGTTTTTTAAGAATGTATTATGAACTTGTAAACATGTATTTATTGTTTATTATACTAGATTGATATTAGGATAAACAAAGGGACTTGTATATCTAACCTAATATCATAGGTCCTATAAACTTTTGAAGATATAAGTGTAAGGGTTAAAGTAAAATGAAGTTAGAGTACCCTCTTTATTAACCACTATGTGTGATTGCTAGTAGAATCTGAGTTGATGGATTTTCTACCATGATTTGATTTTTTAGAAATGACTGTTGTGTCCATATATATATATATATATATATATATATATTATCTGGTGAGATCTAAGAAACTTAATTGCAAAAATATTAGAGTTTGATGGCCAATTGAAGGATTTAATTGAAGAAATCCATAAATAATCTCTTTGAAAAAATCACTTTTCATTTGTGTTTTTTATATTGGATGAAAAATATCTTAAAATGGCTTTTTTATCTTAGAAACTAACAAAAATAATAATGAAATCATTTCAAAAAACAATTTTAAATCATAATTTTCATGTTATGTTTGGATATGGGATCGATAACTAAATTATCGGTAAATTTTATTCTGGGAAGTCAAGAAATTGCTTTGGAAAAAAGTAATGTCATTGGAAAACGAAACCTTCTCCATAATCTTTTAATTTTAGTTTGAGCTTTTCCAAGCTTTTGATTATTTCTTGCTTGTTGTGTACTGACTTGAGTTTCTATGAATGATGATTATAAAAACACAAATAATTAAGCTATTTAGGCCATGGATTTATTTCCAAACTAATTTTTTTTAATTAGGTATGTTATCTTATATAGATTATACCATATGTCATTAATAATGAACTTATTAGCATTAAACACTACAAAAATGCTATTGGAAAGACTTAAGATCAGAGACTCAAACCAAAAAATTAATTGTATTATTTAGTATCTAATGCCAACTTTGGAGCCGCTTGATTTTAGGCAGGATGCAATTGCATTGATTTTTAAATCAAAAATTGCAATTTAGGACTTTATTGAACAAATCACAAATTGAGGACTAATGTGAACTCGACATCGCTTTTGGCCCTCTTTTCCTTTTAAATGAAATGGTGTGTTCTGTCCAAAATGGCGCTGGTTTCATGCAATGGTCATGAAAAAAGAAAAAGAGAAGGGAGAAACGGTGTCGCTTTGACGATGATTATCGGTCTTCTTCCCTTGGACGCTGAAGCAAAGGGAAGAAAAGATTTTCTCCCTGTCACCGCCATCTCCTTCAAAAGACGCGACTCCTTTTAAAAGACATCGACCAACCCCACTTGCCAAAAAGAAACTTCTTCCACATGTTGGAGGGGTGGGGTGAAGGGTGGGAAGACAGCTGGCCACCTCAAACTATAGCTCTCCCCCTGCTTTTGCCTATAAAATAGGAGGAAAAGAAAAAAATGAGACAAGAGAGAGAGAGAGGAGGGCGTAGAGGAGAAAAAAAGGAGAAGAGAGAAATTAAACAAACCTTTAATTTTTTTAATTTAGCCGTCTAATTCAACAACCCAACTCTCTATTTACGTGCCTTTTGCAATTTTAATCCTTAGTGTTGATTTCCTTCAATCAAGTCCTCAATTAGCTATCAAACTTCAATATTTATGCAATTAAGCTTACCGGGATCCGACCAAATCAACTCTTAAAAAGTGCATTTTTATCAAGGTCTTACTAAGGATTGATTGATGAGTTTAACTACCGAAATGAGAAGACAAAGAGAGGGCTAAGTAAGAAAAGAGATGGTCGGTTCAACCCAAACCGAAATACACTATTTGGTATTGGATAACAGCATGGAGCCGAGAACTTGGCTTTTAGGTCCGCCTATTTGGATGGAAAAAGTTAAGACATAGCCTAAACTTTGCAAGAAGAGTGTTATACCCAATTCTTAACCATGTTTTGATAAATTTTCGTAAAAATTGCAAAAGAGCGAAAAACATCGAATATCCAAAAAAACATGTGTTTTTAATACATTTGCATCGCTTTTATCATTTTTAGCATCGTCTTCAAAAGAATTTAAATTTTCTTAAAGATATTTGGAACAAGGCTCAACTTTTAACGCATCATTTTTAAAATCATTGATTTTCCACGTTACTGGAATGGCGTCGATATTTGCTCGCTTTCAAAAATACAAAAAAAAAATTAAAAATCAAATTTATAAAAAAAAAGAAAGTCAGGGACCAATTTTGAGATCCATGCAACATTTTACCTATAAATACCGCTCACAACTCAAACAAAGGGGGTGCAATTTTGAAACACCAGAAAAATACAAAAAAACCCTAAACCAACCTCTATCTCTAACCTCAAAAGAAGAAGGGCGCGCCTCTCTTCCCAAGGAGCGAAAATCCAGAGAGAGTGGGCGGCCGTAGGCCTCCTTCCCCTCGTTACAGAGGCCGACCGCCTCCCTTGATTCTTTTTCTTCCTCACAGAACAAAGAACAAACCCACACTCTCTCTTCAAAACAACCGGAGTAACGACTCGATTCCCAAGCCACAAACCTTCCTCTTCACCGGAAAACCGGGCCAAATCCCCGAACCTGCGCTGCCCACGCTACACTATACCCACATTCCCCGCCAAACACCATTTCTTCCTTCTCTTCCCCAGACGGTCTTCTTCCTCTCAACACAGTAATGCCTTTTCCCTCATCAACACCACGAACCGGCCTCCCCATCACTCTCTTCATCCTGACCGATCCACCTGCAGACGCCCTCAATCCTGCCTCACCCGACGCATCGCCTCCTTCAACCAAGAAGAGCCCTCAACCACCATCACTACTACCAGGACAGAGACCATCCTTTCCTCCGCTAACATCACAGAAGAACCTCCCCATCTCCATCGCCTCCAAGAGCCGCAGTGATAAAGAAGGAAAGACAAATAAAGCCGACGATCGTATCAACGCCAAGATTTCTCTCTCCGCTGCCGCCGCCATGTGCCTAAGAACCGCGCCCTCTTTGGTCATACAAACACACCACCAAATGAGAAAGGAGAAACAAAAGGAAAAGAACCGATATGTGGAGAGGGAGCAGATCCTAACTGAGAAAAAGAGAAAGAGATGGAGAGATGAAACAAAGCAAAGAAAACTAAAATCGATCGTCAAGGCGCTTTTAGGTACGGCAGGCACACCGGCGCGGGACGGAAGAGGGAGGAAGCAAACGACTCGCTCGGGCAAAGTAGGCGGACGTGGAACCCACGCCACACACCTCGCTCGCCCTTGGCTTCAGAATCACGGTCCCAAAGATCACTATGGATTTTTGAATGGCCGCTGTAATTTTTTAGGAATTGTTTGATGTAATATTTGTTTAGTTTTGAGTTTTGTAATTTGTATTTTGTAAACATGGAAGAAAAGAAAGATAAGGAAAAGAAAAGAAAAGAAAATGAATGAAAGTGTATGCGTGTGTGTTCGGAGGTATTTGTTTTTACGGATGTTTTTTATTTATGATAAAATTGTAAAAGATTAAAAGAAGAATTTAATATTTTGATTGATCACTGGGCAAGAATTATTAACGTATACGTAAGTTGTATTTCTAATATCCGGCGAAAAACAATTATTAAAACTTCTTTAAGCACATCAAATTCATGAAGTAACCTTACCGCGAAGGAAAGCTAGTGGTCGCTAATACCTTCCCTAACCACAATCCGGGCCCTTACCTGAATCTTCCGATACAAGACCAAAGATATCCCATTTCCTAGTAGCCTCTAACAAAACTAGGTGGCGACTCAACGAACCAATCAATCAAAGCAAACGACAAACGAAAAGATCGCCAAAGAACACGCTACGGATTTTCTAACGCGGCATGTAACGGCGACCACTAGGAAGGTACTGCTTAAACAACATTGACTAAGCTTGTGTATTTGATGTGTTTAAGTTTCTTAGCATTTTAGTTCTGTTTTTTATTTTTTGATTTTTTCCATGCATTTAGAATTGTTTCATGCTTCAATTCCCATGCATTTTAGAATTGTTTCATGCATCACCATGGATTTATTTTGAAAGCACACACAAGCTTCTGAGTTAGGTAGGGAACTAACGATCGCCCTAAGACTATTGGTCGGGTTCGCATGCGAAAACCCAACTGATATCCGAGCGCCCGCTGATGATGGTGGGTAGACGTATCGCGAACTATTTCCTGGCACGCATCCTGTATACTATCTCTACGGAAGAACGCCACACGGGCGTGAGATGAGACCCGCTTGAGACGAGAGAAAACCTATCCATGTTCACATAATGAATAGAACTCCGTCATTAGGGTCGGATGTGCTATCGTTATCTTGTATCCGAGCAAATCCCTTCTTGAAGCATCTTGAACTCAAGACTGTGGGTGATACAATAGCCACGCTACTCGTAGAATCATTGTAAAGTTTGGGCAAAAATCACGATCTCGCTCGAACATACAAGAGTTAATGCACTATACTTGCTACCAAGGGCGAGGCCATCATATAGATTACATGTTCACACATCGGTCATGCATGCACTAGATGGATGCTGGTTCCCTACTCAAGGCGGTCTACTATACTGGATCAAAAAATATGGAAAATGAAGAAAGGTGGGTGAGAGACCAGCTTTATCAAAAAAGAAATCAAGAGGATCAAAAGTGAAGTAGCTAACCTCGATCCATGAACAAGCGCGAACTTCAAAAGTGGAAAGGGAATGTCTGCACACTCCCGTGGAAGCACTGCATCGGCCCATGTCCTCGTATAAGGAAAAATATCATTGGCTTCTCGCCTCAAAGACTTCCACCAAGATGGGCCTGCTTAACACCAAGTTGGCACCACCTCTCCCTTCATTTCGCATATAAACAAGTAATAACGCCTTCCAATCATCAACAATGAAAGATCATCTCCTTCGTTCAATCAGCACTATTAGTTGTTCACCGCTCACGCTCCCGCAATAGCACCACAATAGTCGCTACCTTGTAATCGACTTCTTTTGAAGTCACCGAACTCCATTCCGAATCCGGAAGAATCAGATGTTGGTATGAAAAACATGACTTTACATGAACTTTAACGTAGGGCTAAGCTCTCTCTAACGTAGGACGCTGATGGATCTCGCGAACGGGGAATTCAAGAAGGAATGCAATGGTTTCAAATCATCTACAATTTTCTCCTACCAAAGATGTAGCATGAAAAACAAGTAAGGAAGAGTAGAAGAGACGCGGACTAGACCGAAAAACACGGGGAAGAATGAAACTATAATAGCGCAGAACTCCATTTATTGGTGTCATGGATTCTAGAACAATGATGAGATGAATTGAAAAGATGACACTCAAGGTGAGAAACCTTGGATCTATGGTTCAATCGGGGCTTTGCTTTAGCATCATCATACCTCTACCACTGACTTTGTTTACCAAAGATCCGCCAGATTCTAGACTTGTTGCTTCGACTTGCTAAATCACATGCAAACACTATTTCCTAGGTGGTATAATCCAGATGAGATGTGAATAACATTGTGGGTTCTCAGCCAGTTCATGAATGAACAGTTGCAAGAATTTCAAGAATTGAGACTGGAATGATGGTGAGCAAGAAGTGTTGAGTTTGTGAAAGATGATGTCATTGGCTATATTGTCACAAGAACATCCTCAGATTGACAAAAGATTGGAAAAAGCTTGGGTAAAGCACAAATATTGCCAGAAAAGTTGATCCAAGAATGATGTTGAATTGCCAATCATTTCATTATCAGGATTGCTGCTGAAAGGCATGTTGTTTTTGGGGTCACATCTTCATCCTTGAACGAAACATGTCTTTCCTTTGTCTTTCTATTGTTTTGAAATCAAGAGATGCTTCTTTCAAAATGGATGTTGACAAAAATATTTGATCAAACTCCAACATGCAAAATTAAGGTTAGTCAATCCTAAAAGATTAAAAGTATTTTGATTGCAGAAATGACTGATATTTGTTAAAATGGCAAGATAAATACTAGGAGATTACCAAACAGATTTTGAGCTCACACATGAAATTGAAATCCACCCACAATGTAGCTAAATTTTAGCAAGATGCATAATAACATGTAGTGGATTCGGGTAGAGATCATGAATCATGATTCTTACAAGTCCAAATCATTACACCGGATGAGGTCAAAATTTACTTCGGCTTCTAGCTGACTTGCTTGAAATGAGAAAAGGCCATCTTTGTTCATCCTTCGCTTCTAAAGATATATATCCCTTGCAATCCCCATTTGAGCCTGATAGAATATTTCCTTTTCAAAAGAAACCCGATCGGTGATCACACCTCTACACTGGGGGCAAATAAGAGATTTTTGATAGTAAAGATGAAGACAATGTTGGAACTATAGATAAGGGAAAGTGAGAATAAAAAGTCCAACAATTAAGAGAGGGATAAAATAAAGGATGCAGCGAGACTGAAGGCATGTGATAAAACTTTGAGGAAGACGTAGGAAAAAAAACAAAGAAAAAGAGTGGAAATTGCCAACACACTTAAAGGCAAGTCAAAGATTAAGGAAGGAGAACGCCTATCAAGTCTAGAAAAAGGAAAGAGGTTTCAATTAAGAAAAGACATAAGCGTGCGCCAAAGTTCAATGCAAAAAAAAAATATTGAGTTACAAACATTGTCTTTTGGTATCAATGATTAGACTGGTTATTCATCAAAGAAAAAGTTGGATTTGCATTATGATCTATAGGAAGAGAATGCTTATATTTAAAGTTAACATAGTTATATGTCATTTCCTCTACAAAGACAACAAGAGAAGAAAAGTTGATGAATAGTTGATGTTGATCCTAGGTCCCTGGAAACCTCAAACACTTTTTGAGCCTGTGAATTCCCTTTCTTTCATAGCCATGAACCATAGCCTGCATTACGTGCTTTTAAAAGCCCTTTTCGATCAAGTAAGCAATCTGAACCGATAAATGGCGCTCTCAAAACTGGAAGAGCTTTTCTATAAGGGTCGTGACTTCATGAATTAAGCTCTTACGGTTTTTATGTATATTGATAAAATAAATGCTAAGAAAAAGAAACAAACTTTCTTGATAAAGCCTAATCATCTTGTTTTTGAAATTCGCAAAAACGCCACCTCATCACAGACCATCAAAAGATATACCCAAGATCAAAGATTAAAACTGACATAAAGAACCACGAAAAAAGTCATTTTAATCTTACAACGAGTTATTTCTGTTTTCAAAATACAAGACAATCAAAGGACTATATTGAATAGTGTGTGTTGGGTCTTTGACCAAAAAGCTTGATTTTCAAAAAGATCTTTTCCAAAATCGATATCTCTTTGATTTCATTTCAATAATTAGACATGAATAGACATGGTCTTTGAAATATGAGATTTGATTCCAAAACAAGAAATGTTGTCAAACAAAAACATCGATTGAGTTTGCAAAATCGTTGATAGAAATGACATCAACACTTCTCGAGACTCCTTGAAAAGTTGACCACCTTGGGGCAATACAATGGATCCCGAGAAGGAAAACAAAAGGCATTGAGATCAGCCGGGGCAAATTATAGATGATCAAATGATGAATCAATGCACCGAGGACAATGGTGTTTAAAGAAAACTAATCAACAGAACAAGCATTCGGATCATTCTTCGGGGTAATGTTGTTCAAAAGACAGTCGGTGATTTGGTGAACCAGGGAGAATTGATGAGCAATCTCGCACTTGAAGGGCATTTTATTATCGTCAACTTGGGTTACCCTCTAAAACATGGCTATGACTCCTGACAGATGTTATCAAGTGAGTGCATTTGAATGAACATCGAACATATGCATACCACCAAGACTGACTGTGGGACCATCTATTCTGAAGCTCAAATGCGCACTTCACCGCATGAATATGGGTGATGAACATCATTAATGATGCCAACGCATTTCCTTTCATGAACTGATTTGACAAGCTGAGAGGAATCCATGGAGAAGAGCATTGAGCTTACAACGATGAGCCTTTTACTGCAAGGTATGAGATGTATGTCTAGATGACTGGATATTTTCCAAGAAGACTGATGATAACATATACTTGAAGAGTATTGTTTCAACTTGAGGCAAGTTCATGATTGACATAATCATGATGGGTGTTGGCAATGAAGCACACAACCAATCGAGAGGATAATTCTCGGAAGAATCCGGGAGGAGAGAATCCTTCATGAGTGGATCAAGCAACACCATACTGGGGGCGCAGTCAGCTTGATAAAACAACGAGAGCAAAGAATCACGAAGATAGCCCGAGATGGGCAATTGCACTTACATTTGAGTGGAAGGCTAGCACACGAATGAGCCAATACATCGAAAGAACCAATAAAGCTTTGGAATGCAAACAAAGGCACTCTATGACGATGGATCATCAAAGGGGGGGCCTATATTTCACATCAGGTAAGGATGCATGCATGTCATCTAACCTCAAAGCATTGCACATACTTGTGATTTGTTACGAGAAAGATCCTCAATGAAGTCCACAAGATTGTGGACAAAGGAAGAATCATTGAGTTGATAATAACAGAGAATCATGGTTGTGACCTTGAAACGGGAAGAAGATGGGATAAACCTTATTGTTAGGAAAATCTCAAAGAAATGAAAAGATCAACCTTGCAATCAGGAAGCATCGAGTTTTCAAACCTGCGATCAAGAATTATCAAGAAGCACCAAGTTTTCCAACCTTCTTCTATCATCCCTTCAGGGACTTCGCCAGGTAAGTCCTATTTTTCACACTTGTCACATCTCATCTTTCATTTGGGTAGGTCACCCATAACAATGAGACCATTTCACATTTTTTCTATCCTCCACATGGGTAGGTCACCCATAATAATGAGACCGCTTCATATTTTTCTCATCTTCCATCTAGGTAGGTCACCCATAACAATGAGACCACTTCACATTTTTTCTATCTTCCACTTGGGTAGGTCACCCATAACAATGAGACCACTTCACATTTTTTCTATCTTCCACCTGGGTAGGTCACCCATTATAACGCGACCACTTCATATTTTTTCTATCTTCCACCTGGGTAGGTCACCCATTATAACGCGACCACTTCACATTTTTCCCATCTTCCATCTGGGTAGGTCACCCATTATAATGAGACCGCACTTCACATTCTTTCCATTTGGGTAGGTCACCCATCATAATGAGACCAGTTTTCACATTCTTTCCACCTGGGTAGGTCACCCATTACAATGAGACCATTTGTTCCACATATTCTTTGTTTTGGTTTAATGAGGTCGCTGGATGGGATCTCATGTAGCTTTGGTTAAAGGGAATCGCCAGATGGGATTTCAGGTTGACCGAGTTACGTAACATCTTTTGGTTTTGGTTTAATGAGGTCGCTAGATGGGATCTTATGTAGCTTTGGTTAATGGGAATCGCCGGATGAGATTTCAGGTTGACCGAGCTACCACACATTTTTAGTTCCAGTTGAATGAGGTTGCGGGATGGAATCTCATGTAGCTTTAGGTTAAAGGGAATCGCCCAGATGGGATTTCAAGTTGACCGAGCTACCACACATTTTTTAAGTTCCAGTTGAATGAGGTCGCCAGATGGGATCTCATGTAGCTTTGGTTAAAGAGAATCGCCAAATGGGATTTCAGGTTGACCGAGCTACACACATTTTTTAGTTCGACTTTAATGAGGTCGCCAGATGGGATCTCATGTAGCTTTGGTTAAAGGGAATCGCCAGATGGGATTTCAGGTTGATCGAGCTACACACATTTTTTAGTTCCACTTTAATGAGGTCGCCGGATGGGAAAAGGGAATCGCCAGATGGGATTTCAGTTGACCGAGCTACCACATTTTTTAGTTCGACTTTAATGAGGTCGCTGATGGGATCTCATGTAGCTTTGGTTAAAGGGAATCGCCGGATGGGATTTCAGGTTGACCGAGCTACACACATTTTTTAGTTCCAATTTAATGAGGTCGCCAGATGGGATCTCATGTAGCTTTGGTTAAAGGGGATCGCCAGATGGGATTTCAGGTTGACCGAGCTACACACATTTTTTAGTTTTGGTTTAATGAGGTCGCCAGATGGGATCTCATATTGGTTCTGGTTAAAGGGGATGCTTGAATGGGATCTCGGGTTAGCCCAACCACACAGGATGTTGGTTCTGGTAAAAGGGGATCGCCGGACGAGATCTCAGGTTAGCCCAACCACACAGATTTTGGTTTTGGTTAAAGGAGATCGCCCGATGGGATCTCAGGTTAAAAAAAAAAAACAGAGAGAGAAAGAAAGAAGAGGAAGAAAAGAGAAGGAAGAGAGAACAGAAAAAAGAGAGCAAGGTCTTTAAATGAGTGGATATTGAGCAAGTTAAGCGGCGAGAAGACAAGTTTTTCTTTACAAAGCTTACTATGCAAAACATTGAGGAGTTTTGCTTCGTAGCATTGTAAAAGGGGGCATCTGTTGCTACCCAATTTTTGACCCATGTTTTGATAAATTTTCAGAAAAATTCAAAAAATAGCGAAAACATTGAAAATCCAAAAAAATTACGTTTTTAATACATTTGCATCATTTTTATCATTTTTAGCATCGTCTCAAAAGAATTTAAATTTTCAAAGATATTTGGAACGTTCAACTTTTAACGCATCATTTTTAAAATCATTGATTTTCCACATTGAGTCGATGTTGATATTTGCTCGCTTTCAAAAATACAAAAAAATAAAAAAATCAAATTTACAAAAAGAGAAAGAAAGTTGAGGGACCAATTTTGAGATCCATGCAACATTTTACCTATAAATACTGGTTCACAACTCAAACAAAAGGGGGGGCAATTTTGACAACATCAGAAAAAATACAAAAAAACCTAACCCTAAACCCATCTCTAACCCAAAAGAAGAAGCGAGGCGCTCCCTTCCCAAGGAGCGAAAAAACCGAGAGAGAGCGGTTGGCGGCAAAGCCTCCTTCCCTACTGAGGAGGCCAGCCCCTCCCTTTGATTTTCTTCTTCCCCTCGAAGACCAAAGAACAAACCCACGGCCCCTCTCTTTCAAAACCAAACCGGAGCACCACTCCATTCCCCAAAAAAGCCACAAATCTTCCCTCTCTCACTGAAAAACTACCAAACCCCCAACCCGTCGCTACCCACAGGACCATACCCACATTCCCCCCACCTTAAACACCATTTCCTTTCCTTCTCTTCCCCGGATCGGTTCTTCCCTCTCAACCGGAAAGCATTTTTCCCTCATCAACACCACGAACCAGCTCCCCATCACTCTCTTCATCGGCCGGGATCCACCCAGACACTGTCCCTCACTTTCTCTGCACGACCCATCGGCCTCCTTCAACCAGAGAGCCCCAACGCCCGCCGTGCTACCACGGGACGGAGAGACCATCCTTTCCTCCGCCTCAACATCGCGAGAACCTCTCCCATCTCCACTGCGGCTCCGTGACCAGTGATGGCCAAAGAAGAAAGACAACTAAAGCCGACGATCGGACAAAGATTTCTTCTCCATCTCCGCTGCCCGGACAGAAGCAAAAGCCTAGCGGTGGCCCTCTTGGTCATACACCGACCACCAAAGCAGAAAAAGGAGAAACAAAAGGAAAAGAACCGATATGTAGAGAGGAGCAGATCCGAACGGAGAAAAAAGAGAAAGAGATGGAAATATGAAAACAAAGTAAAGAAAAACTAAAATCGTCATTACTGTTGCGTTTTTTAGGTGTTTTTCCGCAGTCACACCGGCGAGGACGGGAAGAGGGGAGGAAGCGTGGGTGACCCTCGCTTTTCGGCGTTTCTGTGGGCTTTCGTGAACCCACGCGGCGCCGATGGCGGGCGGCGTGGAGGAGACGCGCCGCCATCGGCTCCTGTCCTTTGGCTTCACAACATGGTCCCAAGATCGCTATGGATTTTTGAATGGTCGTTTTGTAATTTTAGAATTGTTTGATGTAATATTTGTTTAGTTTTGAGTTTTTGTAATTTGTATTTTGTAAACATGGAAGAAAAACAAAGATAAGGAAAAGAAAAGAAAAGAAAAACAGTGAAAGTGTATGTGTGTGTTTGTATGTATTTGTTTTTATGGATGTTTTTTTTATTTATGATAAAATTGCAAAAGATTAAAGAAAAATTTAATATTTTGATTGGATCACGGTCAAGAATTATTAACTTATACGTAAGTTGTATTTCTAATATCCGATGAAAAAATAATTATTAAAACTTCTTTAAGCACATCAAATTCATGAAGCAGCTTACCTCAGGTAGGGTGCGTTAGGGTTGCTAATACCTTCCCTAACCACAACCAGTCCCTTACCCTTGAATCTCGACAAGACCAGTACATCCGGTTTCCTAGTAGCCTTCAATAAATTACTAGGTGGCGACTCCAACGAACCAATCAATCAAAGCAAAACGACAAACGAAAGATCGCCGACCCGGCATGGGATTTTCTAACGTGCGACAAAGAGTCCAAGATTCACCATTTTCAAGTTCAAATTATAGCAACAACGGAGAAGTCGGAATCTGTCCTCCAAACCCCAAACACCGTTCGATGTGCAGCCCATATGTCAAGTTATAGAAATCCAAATGCACCGATTCTTTTTTCATTAGAAAGCTGAGACAATTGCCTAGAACTTTCATGAAGACTATCTGTTCCAATTCTAACGTTAACAATGACGTTTTGTTTAGACAAGAAGATAAGGATTGTCATCAAGTCAAGATGTGGCCACCCACTCAACAATTAGTCATCAAATCAATAGTTCTAAATTTTGGCCTATAAAATGAGGCATTTGCCATGCATTTAGGTAACTTGGTTTTCAGATCAAGATCATGTTCTTGCTCTCTCTTTATATTTTTGTAATGCTTAAGTTTTGTTTATATTAATCTTTTCATTTTTCATTTTAACCATATGCCAAAACAGTTACTAAGCTAGCAACATGCTCTCATTCGCTTCAAATGTTTAATTTTTTTTACGATTTTGAAATCACTCAAGGCTTAATTTTTTATTTTTATCATTCGCAACAAAATCTCGCGTAATTATATCTTTGACTTACTACTTGTTGCACGTGTGTGGCGTCACGACAATATTCTACTTTATTGGTTTTAAGTAATCGAGAAAATAGGGAAAACAAGGATTACTTGTATTTTATTAGTGGAAAGAGGAAATGGAAGTTCCCACCAAGTTTTTGTTTACTAGGAACCCTAAGCGGTTTAAGAGATCGGGCACGGGGATAAATTAAGTAAAGGAAATGTATTAGCACCCTAAATACACCTTACCTAAGATAAGATGCATTGTTTGATTATCTGATATGAACTAAGATGTGTTGTATTTCTAATTGTTGGTCCATCTAAGGTCTAAGAAGAGTTTTCCTCAGTAAGGAGATCCTCATCTTTTTAGGTAAAATCTAACTGTGTTGTGTCAACAAAAAGAAACTAATTTTTATTTAATATTAGAAATTCATCTTACGTGTATATTCGTAATCCCCGGATATTAAAAGAAAAAAAAATAATTTTTTTTGGAATTTTTGAAATATTAGCCTAGTTTTTTTTTTTTTACTTTAATAAACTTGTTATTAAGGCCAAAAATGCATGCTAAGACATATGTTTTAAAATTTTGTTGTATTAATACGATGTGATTTTGTGTTTTATCTTTGAGAGACTTAAGTTGAATGCGTGAAAACAAAACTTTATATATATATATATATTGCAACTTATTTCGGAGAAAACTGGGTACTTTAATACTGGATTTGTATTTTTACAGTATAAAAATGCCAACCAATATTAATCCAGAATGGTGGGAAAATCACTAAAAACAAATTCAAAAAACCTTATTCTTCCCCTGCTGAACGTCTAGGGGAAGAAGAAGAACAGTGTTGTTCAAAACAAAACCGTTTCGGGCTTCTCCTCCTTTTTTTTAAGTGAAAAGTGCATGAAACAATGTTGTTTTGACCAAAACATGCCATTTCAATTAAAAATATCGCACACGACATCGCGGCGACCTTAAAAATTATCTGGATATAGAGAAAGAACAGATATCTAGCATCTTGTTCTTTTAGGGGAAAAGGTTTTATTTAAGGAGTCCTCACCTAGTATTACGGTCACTAGGAACCCTAACTGGTCAACAAAGATTCTATGGTCCGGGACTAGTTACGTGAAAGGAAAGATGCTATCACCCCTTAAGCGTCCCCGCCTAAGGAGCCGTGCATTGCTGATTTTGTCTAAAATTGCTAAAGGTTTGTTTGTGTTCTATTCTTATGGTCATCCGTAATATTCCGATTCAGCGTCGAGTGAATAATTTGCCTATGAATATTTCCAACTCTGGCGTTGATAAATATAGCGCCAACCCAAAAAGTATGGTATTCCGACTCTGGCCCGATAAATAAATCCGTAAAATTTTGTATTTTAAAAGAATCAAAAAAATCTTTTTCCTTTTTCTTTTTTATTTATGTAGCCCGGTCTCAAAACCTTTTTTTTTTCTAAACTGGATCTATCCCAGCCCTACGAGCTAGGCTGGATCTAGCCAGTCCAGTGGTTGTCTAGCAGGAGGCATACATGCATCAACAGTGACTGGTGAATTAATTTCATAGTAACGAAGGGAATTATGCATGCAACGTAAGAAGAGCTTACCCGGTATGCATGCAACGTAAGAAGAGCTTACCCGGTGCAGAGACGGGAGCTGATGCTCGAGGAGAGGGACAATTGCGATGGAAGGCCAGCCGATACTCTCCTCTCTATATTTCTGTTTTTCTGATTCTTTATCTCCATTGCTGCTAGTACTGGGGAAGAGGTGTAGTCTCGAGCTTGGTCTGTGGAGAAGGAGAGTTACCGATGGGGTGGTCTAGTCCCTGTTTTTCTTGTTGCTGGTCGGTGATGGGTCATATGGCTGCCCACGGTGCTGAAGACGACTGGGTTGTTGAGAAGCATCAGTGAAGCTTACAGGCGAAGGGGAAGGGTAAATGCAGGAGGAAGAGGGCACCCTGTCACAACAGCAAGGTCCCTGTTCGACTTTCACCCCACCAGCCTCTCACAGCAACGAATGTTCCTTCCCCTGGTGCAAGAGCTCTCTGCTTCTCTTGATTTGAACTGGACGAGCGTCCTTCCTGCTTGTTGTGAGAAGAAAGTCTTTGCTTGCATGTGTCTGCTGCATTTATTATCTAAAGATAGAATAACAAAAGCACATTTTAGTCCTTAATTTTCACGGGAATTGACAAATTACACTTTTTATTGAAATAAATCTCTAATCTTTTAATTTTTCATTTTAAACCCAATAAAAATTAAATTAAAAGCCAAAGGGCCAAAATTGGGTTATGACAAAAAAAATGGTGCCAAAAAATTTTAATTTCCAAATCAAACCTCAAATTCTTATTTGTTCAATCAAGTCCTTAATTTCAATTTTGATTTTAAAATCAATTCAATTGTATCCCTGCCAAATTCCAACGTTACCCTTGATGTTGGCCACCTTTTTAAATTTGGTCCTTGGTCTCAAATTTATGTAATTTAACCCTTAATTGATCAACAAACTTTTAATTTCTTCAATTGATCCCTGATTCAGTGAATTCCAGCCCCTCTATTTATGCGTCTTTTTCATTTTGATCCTTAGTTTTGGATTTCTTCAATCAAGTCCCCAATTGGCCATCAAACTTCAATATTTATGCAATTAAGCTCCTGATCTGACCAAATCGACTCTTAAAAGTGCATTTTTTATCAAGGTTTTATATCATCATTTTGCACTTGAAGTATCAATAACTCCTTAATTAAAGCATGTTTTATAATAAAAAGTCTGATACTATAAGATACATTTAATTTATGGTAAATATTCATCTGAAATGCAAGCGTATCACATAAATCAAAGGATTGATTGATGAGTTTAATTACTGAAATTGAGACAACAAAGAAAGGGCTAAGCTTAGAAAAAGATCTTTGGTAAATATTAATCCAGAATGATGGAAAAATACACTAGAAAATCACAAAAGTTTTTGAAAGGATTTTGGAAATTTCATTAAATTTCCTTTGTTGATTATATATATAGTAAGAATGGTTGTTAAATTGGAAATAAATCCATGCTATTTTGGTTTGAGTCTCGGATCTTAAGTCTTTAAATAGCATTTTTTGTAATGTTTAATGCTAATAAGTTCATTGTTAATGAGATATGGTGTAATCTAAATACAAGATAACATACCTAATTAAAAAAAATTAGTTTGGAAATAAATCCATGACACAAATAACTTAATTATTTGTGTCTATATAAACATCATTCATAGAAACTCAAGTCATAACACAACAAGCAAAATAATCAAAAGCTTGGAAAAACTCAAACTAAGAATTAAGATACGGAGAAGGTTTCGTTTTCAATGACATTCTTGTTCGTTCTGTTTGTCATCACAACTTGTAAGTGTTCTTTTTCCTTTCTCTTATTCTATATATATCCCACAAATTATTTCATTAAAAAGACTAATAAAATAGTTCTCGCAGGTGTTTCAATGTCGAACATACCAGTCGTCGAGGGAGGAGAAATTAAGCTAAATGTACCATGCGACACAACCGCAACTTGCCACCAAAAATCTTCTTGTCCAGGAGAGAGGATGGTTCTACGTTGTGTTCATAATTTTTGTCAATGTAACTGGTGATCATTTCATACTTGCTCATCTATTTGCTTCTAACAGCAATGAAGACCTCAAGTCTTCCAGAAGCAGGATGCTTCAATAAATGTTCTTTTATTTTACAATAATAATAAATGTAGTGGTTTAATTAATTATCCGTTGTTTTAACTTTCATTAAACATAATAAAACTGGCCCGAATTACACCACTTATATATATATATATATGCGCGCATAATACGGGAAAAAATATAAAAAAAAATAAATCGTCATCTATATATTTTTATAGTAACTAAAAACTATAATTGATATTTTTAGAGATTATGGGTAAGGTGTTGATAATTAACTAAAAATCCAATATAAAATTACATGTTAATTATTTATATTATCTGTTAAGCAATTATTTAGAAAAATGTCCATTGATAATTCATTTATTCTATATTAACATGTGGCAAAAATACTTTTTCATACATATATTTATGATAAAGTTTCATATTAAGAAACTTTATTATCCTTTTAATCAACTTTTTGAGGATAATGCCAAACGTTGGTATATTTATCTTAGCTAATCATAAATATAAAATCCTTAACCAAGACTTCAATAATTATTTATTTTAAAAGTGGGTAAAAAATATAATTTTACCAAGTGATTTGACTTCAATAATTATTTATTTTAAAAGTGGGTAAAAAAATATAATTTTACCAAGTGATTTTATTATTTTTTTGTTCAAATTTTAAGGATAAAACCAAAGATGATGTAAGAATCATCAAAACCTTGAAAAGAAAAACAATCGACTCATGGAAGAGATGGATGAATAGGCCTACTATCTTTGTTGAATTCTTCACACACGGTTCTTTTCCAAGAAAGGGATTTTATACATGCATCCTATTTTGTTTGTATTGTATAACAAACTAGAAAAAGAAACGTGAAAGCAAAAGATAATCTTCCAGCTAATTCTGGAGGCTAAAAATACAAGTAACAGAAAAAGAAGAATATACAAAACATGTGTCATCTATCCTCTCGTGCATGTGATGGGAGAGTTGAACGACTAGTCGTCATTCCTTCTTCATTAACAGAAATATTTATGTCTTGTAATACCTCCCCACAAGATGGAGAATGTAGGTTGACAATTCCCAGCTTGAGTAAGTGAGATCGTAGAAGAGAAGAGGGAAGTGCCTTCGTAAGGAGGTCACTTCGTTGAGGTGAGTGGGAACATACATGGTGACAATGGATCCTTCCAAAATTTTGTCCCTGATTAGATGACAATCCAGCTCAATGTGCTTCGTACGTTCATGGAAAACTGAGTTTGAGGCAATATGGAGTGCAGCCTAATTATCACAGTAAAGGGTGGCTGCATGAGGGTGCTCGACATGCAGATCAGTAAGTAGAAACCTAAGCCAAGTGAGCTCGAGACCGTGGCGACCATGGCTCGGTATTCTGCCTCTGCAAAAGACCGAGATACTATGCTTTGCTTCTTTGATTTCCATGAAATGAGAGACTTTCCAAGTAGAACACAGTACCCTGTAACTGAGCGACGAGTATCAAGGCATGAAGCCCAATCAGAATCACAATAAGCAATTAACTCTAAGTTTGAAGAAGCGGACAACAACAATAATCCTTGTCCGGTGGCGGATTTGATGTACTGCATGGGAACTTTTGAGCGGTGTCCAATTGAGATTTTGAAGGTTTATCCATAAACCGACTTAGAACTTGACCTTTGGATAACTAATGTCAGGCCTTGTAATGGTTAGATAAAGTAGTCTGCCAATGAGTCTTCGATATGTTGAGGGATCAACCAAACAGTCACCTTCATCCTTGCTTAGTCTTGAATTCTGTTCCATAGGAATCTTTAGTGGTTTACAACTTAGAATCCCTGAATCAGCTAGAATATCAAGGGCATATTTTTAGTTAGCAGATGTGTATGCCCATGGGTGATCTTGCCACTTCTATTCCAAGGAAAAATCGCAAGACACCTAAGTCCTTGATCTTAAACTTGTCATGCAAACAATCCTTAACTGCAACAATGTTGGTCATGGAACTGCTGGCAAGGAATATGTCATCGACATATACAAGGAGGGCTGTGAACGAAGTGCTAGTGGACATGGTGAACAGCCTGTAGTTAGCCTTCGATTGAGAGAAACCAAAGTCTAACAAGCACGAAGTGAGTTTGGCATACCATTGTCTGTTGGCCTGCTTCAAACCATACAAGCTTTTGAGGAGCATACACACCTGTCCAGTTGTTCTTTTATTGTACCCTGGTGGTTTTCTCATGTAAATCTCTTCTTCTAAGTCTCCATGTAGGAAGGCATTATTTACGTCAAATTGATGCAAATGCCAACCACGAACAACAGCAACTAACAGAAGGTATCGCCTGACGTGACCATCTTTGCTTCTGGGAGAGAAAGTCTTGTGATAATCGATGCCTTTTTGTTGAGTATTGTCACACCTGGACATCATGGTGATCGATTTAAAATTAATAATCTATTAGAAAAAGAATAGATATCTGGCATCTTGTTCTTTTGGGAAAAAAAGTCTTGTTCAAGGAGTCGCCATTTAGTATCATGATCACTAGGAACCTTAACTAGTCAACATAGATTCTGTGGTGCGGGTCGGTTATGCAAAAGGAAGATATTATCACCCCTTAAGCATCCTACCTGAGGCAAGCTGCATTGCTAATTTTGTCTTAATTTGCTAAAGGTTTGTTCGTGTTCCATTTTTATGGTCATTCACGCGATCAAAGAGTTGATGTCTTATCCTAAGTGCAGGAGTGTCAAAGTAATAAATAACCCGGCAAGACCGGGGTCGAACCAGAAGGAGGTGAACTATATAAATTATAAATAACAACAACAACAACAATGATGGTGGTGGTGGTGGTGGTGGTGATGAGTTAAAGAGGACTTTGAGATGTAAGATAAATGTGAAGATTAAACAATGATAAAAACAAATGTCAAGGTTAGAGGATCCACTAATAGTATTAGAGATATGTAACGTATAAAACTCTTTATAAATTATCAACATGATCATATTAATCATCTTATTTACATAACACCATACTTATAAATTTTATCAGGTATTCATGATGCTAACTTATGTTGATAACAAATCAAGTTCCTCTCATAACAACGATGTCGGCCGAAGACTATGAAGGATCAAGTATTTTATGTACCAAGTGTTATACAACACAAATCTAGATTAACCATTTAACAAGCAAGGTATTAAGAATTAATAAGATAAAAATGATATGACATGTTAATAACAAACTTTCTTGGATATAAACATTAAAGTCCATGTTGAGTTTATATTATACATACTAACACCATTAAGGAAACCTTTTCACCTTGACATAATTAACTTAGCTAGACATTATGAAGAAGAAAAATATAAATAAACAATATAAGAACATAAACATGATATAAGTTAACTAAGTATAGTAAAGGAAATGAAAAGCATAAACAAGAGATTAAGGAAAATATAACATGGAATAAAACTTGAACATTACAAAGAAAGAGAGCAAGAGCAAGATCTTGATCTGAAGAACCAAGATTCTTAAATGAATGGCAAATGCCTCCTTTTATAGGCTAAAATTCAGAACTATTCATTTGGTAATTCATTATTGATGTAGTGGCCAACTATTGATTCAGTGAACTTGGTGGATAGCAACACTCAAACATTTTGGCTGGATGAAATGACAATGATGCAATCAGAATTTAGCAAAGTGTCCCTCATGAAACTTGTTGGAAATCATCTTATCTTTTTACCCATATATTTTCAAAGCATTTGGATCACTAGAGCTCGAGATATGGCTAAAATACTGAGCAGTGCTTCTGGTGGACATGGTGGATAGCCCTCAAGCTCTTGTCTAGATGAAATATCATTACTAACATTAGAATTTGAGCAGGTTGTCTTCATGAAAGTTGTTGGAAATTATCTTATCCTTCCACTCACCAAATTTGACGTCATTGTGCCTTCTAGAACTCCATCTATGGGTAAAATTCTGAGCAGTTTTTGGGTTGGATTGCAGAACAAATTCGACTTCTCTTTTTGGGGCTAAACTTTGAATTTGAAAATGGCATATTTAGGTCTTCCACTATTCATGAACATTATAGACCTATTTCTTAGCTTTCTATACATATAAATCAAACTGAAATCCAAGATCTACAGCTCTAGATATGACCCAATAATCGAGCAGGTGTTCCAATTTGAATTGAATCGATATCTCCTTTCTAAGCTTAGCCTTTTCTTTGTCCTTTCACTTTCAATAGTTAATCACATCAATCAATCATTTGAATTGTGAGATATGTCTACATTTAAAATGAGCATTTACCATAAATTAAAGCTATCTTATATTATCAGACTTGTTATTATAAAACATGCTCTGGTTAAGGAGTTATTGATACTTCAAGTGCAAAATGATGATATAAAACCTTCATAAAAATGCACTTTTAAGTACTAATCAGTCATCCTATAATATTCCCGACTCTGGGTCAACAGATATCTGATTTTTTTTAGAAGTGGTCTCATTATAATGGGTGACCTACTTAGGTGGAAAAATACAAAGAAAGGGTCTCATTGTAATGGATGGCCTACCCAAGTAAAAAGAGAAAGGAAAATGAGGGCTCAAAGACACACTCAAAAGGATGGTCGAGGACTCGAAGGCGCACTCGAAGGAAGTGAGGGCTCAAAGGCGCACTCAAAAAGATGGTCGAGGGCTCGAGGCGTACATGGTCGAGGGCTCAAGACACGCTCAAAAAGAGGCGAGGGCTCAAAGGCGTGCTCGGAAGGAAGCAAGGGCTCAAAAGCGCTCGAGAAGGAAAGGAGGGCTCAAGGCGTGCTTGAAAGGAAGCGAGGGCTCAAAAGCGTGCTTCGAAAGAAAGGGAGGGCTCAAAAGCGCTCGAAAAGAGGTAGGGTTAGGAAAACGCACTACCTTACATATCGCGATTTATTATTATTATTATTTCTACTATATATTCATTTATTTTCATATTGAGTCTCCATTACTCATCGAGGCCTTTCCCTTTTTCTTTTAAACTACGATCCTATGTTTATGCGGGGGTTTACACCATCCATTTTGGATTTTGTAAGAAGATCAGCAATGTATCTGCATTGAGTGAGAAAGAGTCCAGTAGTATCACGTATAGCTTCAATGCCTAAGAAAAAACTGAGAGGGCCAAGATCAGTGATAGCAACCAGTCGGGCCTTATATCTTTTAATGGAGCCATCAGCTTTCCTTTTAATCTTGAAAATCCAGCGACAGCCAATGGCATTAAGATGGTGTGATGGAGGGACCAGTTCCCAGGTTTGATTGCAAAGCAAGGCATCAAATTCAGAATTCATAGCAGATCGCTAGTGACAAGATTTGGAGGTTTTAGTAAATGAGGTAGGTTCTTTGCAAGAGGGAGAGGCAGAAACATGCAGTCCTTGGGGCAGAGGATATAAGGTGTGTCCACCAAGGGTTCTTTTTGGTTTGGAAATGTGATTTTTGGATCTTGTAACCATCGGGTGAGTATTTGAAATAGCTGGAATTGTGTATGTGGGATTTGGATCTGGTATGGGAGGGGAGGCAGGGGTAGTATATGCTGATGATTGAGGTGCCTACCTGGAGTTGAAGACGATGCTGGCAAATGAGAGTCAATGTGTGGCGATGGGGAAGTTGCACATGTACCTGTAGGGGTTAGTGACAAGGAAGAAATACTATTTGAAAATGGAACTATTGTAGAGAGGGTGTGTCTAGGCAGATGATAGAAGGGTGGTGATCGGGACTTTTATATGGAAAATGGTTTTCATCAAAAATGACATGACGGGATACATAAACTTTACCTGTTGCAAGATCAAGACATTTATATCCATGATGGTCCAAGCTATAACCAATAAAAATACAGTTTTTAGATCTGAAATCGATATTGTGTTTGTTATATGGTTGAAGATAAGGCCAGCATGCACAACCAAAAACTTTAAGGAAATGATAGTCAGGAGTATGACCATAAAAAATTTTGTATGAAGATTTTTGATTGAGAATAGGAGTAGGGAGATGATTGATAATATAAGTGGTCGTGAGAAAAGCATCTTCCCAAAATTGTTGTGGAAGTTTAGAATGTGAAAGTAATGAAAGTCCGACTTCAACAATTTGTTTATGACGACGTTCAATTGCACCCATTTGCTGATGAGTGTATGGACATGCTCTACGATGATGAATGCCAATTTGAGTTAGAAGTGTAGACATGCGGCGATATTCGCCTCCCCAATCAGATTGAATGTTTTTTATGGTACGATTAAATTGTCATTCAACAGAAGTCTTAAAGAGCATAAAGACTTTTCAACATCAGATTTGAGTTTAAGAGGAAACAACCATATGAATTTAGTCCTTAACAAGAAAAAAACAATCATGAAATTCAAAACACACAAGATTATCAAGGCAAAACTGTTGAACAGAAATTAGATTTTTTTTGAATTTCAGGGACAAGAAGTAATTGTTTGAGCACAAATGGTGTTTTTAAAGGAGTTAAAATCGAAGAACCAATTTGAGAAATTTGCAAACCTGCACTATTGCCAACACGGACATGATCTGAACCAGTATAGTCTTCACTCCATAAATTCAAGTTGGCCATGTTATTGGTGAGATGGTGTGGAGCACCTGTATCAGGATGCCAATCTGTTGCAGAAATAGTACTTGTCGTAGCCATCAGACCATGCAGATTGTTGGATTTGGCAGCATTGTCATGATAGGTAACGTCAAACCGATGATAGCATTTTTTTGCAGAATGGCCAGGTTTATCACAAACCTGACATATCATAGTATCTCTATGAAATGTGGTCCTGCCATTGGAGCCATTATAGAAGGAGACGTCTCTATAATTTTGACCTCTATCTTTGTATGAATTTCGTCCTCTGTAGGAAGAAAAAGAGGGCTGACGAGTAGCAACGTGAACAGTGGGCTGGATAATGGGTGAATTGTTGTGCAGCAAAAGTGACTGTGGTGAGTAAGAGAGCATATACTTCCTCTAAAGTGACAAGATATGTCGCGGGTCGTGATGGTAGTAACAAAGGAGTCATAATCATGGCCAAGACCCGATAGTAGATAAGAGATGATTTCATCACATTGAAGAGCATGGCCAGCAACAGCAAGCTCATCTGTCATGCACTTGATCTGCATAAAAAAATCATGTACTGATTATGCACCTTTACGAGTGTTAACGAGTTCAATGTGGAATTGAAATAACCGAGCACGTGATTGAGAGGAGAAGGATTTGGCTAGAGCACACCAGATTGCAGCAGAGGTGGTGTGATAAACTACTTAAATAAGAACATTTTCTGAAATTATAGAGAAGAGAATGGCAACTATGATGGGCATCTTGTCGCTACCAATGTTCATAGAGAGGGTTGAAGGTGACAGAGGAGGTTTCAGCCATGGAAATTTCTTTGGGTGGGATGGGAATGGTTCCATCAAGGTATCCAAAGAGACCGTGCCCATGGAAGAAAGGGATTAATTGAGCTTTCCAGACATTATAGTTGTCTTTTGAGAGTTTTGTCACATTTATGGCTGGAGGAGAAACAAGTGGAGGGTTGCCATTGATAGCAGCATCTGAGGTGTTTAGTGAAGAAGAAGCCATTTGTGTGACATGAGTCAATGGCTCTGATACCATGAAAGATAAAAGAATAAAGAGAGAAGAGAGAAAGATGTGCGGAAGAAGAATTTCATAAATATATTTGCTTAGTTAATTCAATACTATTACATCATGGTCTTATATATATTAGAATCCCTGGTGCAAAAATCCTATCATTAAGAATGCAATGAATAATAAGATATACACTTAATTCCTAGAATATATGTTGCAGATATGATTACCATTATCTTCAGTATCAGTAATCTCTTGTGCAGATATGATCAGAGATCATGATTATCTTCAGTACAAGTGATCCCTGATCATGATCTCTTCAATATCAGGGATCTCTGATTGTGATGAGTTTAATTACTGAAATTGAGACGACAATGAAAGGGCTAAGCTTAGAAAAGAGATCTTTGGTAAAAATTAATCCAGAATGATGGAAAAATACACTAGAAAATCACAAAAGTTTTTGAAAGGATTTTGGAAATTTCATTAAATTTCCTTTGTTGATTATATATATAGTAATAATGGTTGTTAAATTGGAAATAAATCCATGCTATTTTGGTTTGAGTCTCGGATCTTAAGTCTTTAAATAGCATTTTTTGTAGTGTTTAATGCTAATAAGTTCATTATTAATGAGATATGGTGTAATCTAAATACAAGATAACATACCTAATTAAAAAAAATTAGTTTGGAAATAAATCCATGACACAAATAACTTAATTATTTGTGTCTATATAAACATCATTCATAGAAACTCAAGTCATTACACAACAAGCAAAATAATCAAAAGCTTGGAAAAACTCAAACTAAGAATTAAGATATGGAGAAGGTTTCGTTTTCAATGACATTCTTGTTCGTTCTGTTTGTCATCACAACTTGTAAGTGTTCCTAATCAAAGACATATGTATTATAATTGTACAGATTTCCTAATCAAAGACTAGTAATCAAGGCCGCCGTTACATCTTGATAGCTGGTGATGACATCTTTTGGAAATAAATCCATGCTATTTTGGTTCAGTCTATTTTGGTTTGAGTCTCGGATCTTAAGTCTTTAAATAGCATTTTCTGTAGTGTTTAATGTTATTAAGTTCATTATTAATGAGATATGATATAACCTAAATACAAGATAACATACCTAATTAAAAGTAATTAGTTTGGAAATAAATTCATGACAAAGATAACTCAATTATTTGTGTCTATATAAACATCATTCATAGAAACTCGAGTCATTACACAACAAGCAAAATACTCAAAATCTTGGAAAAAACTCAAATTAAGAATTAAAATATGGAGAAGGTTTCGTTTTCAATAACATTCTTGTTCGTTTTGTTTGTCATCACAACTTGTAAGTGTTTTTTTTTCCTTTCTCTTATTCTAAATATATCCCACAATTTATTACATTAAAAAGACTAATAAAATAATTCTCCCAGGTGTTTCAATGTCGAACATACCAGTCGTCGAGGGAGGAGAAATTAAGCTAAATGTACCATGCAACACAACCGCAACTTGCCACCGAAAAACTTCTTGTCCAGGAAAGAGGATGGTTCTACGTTGTGTTCATAATTTTTGTCAATGTAACTGGTGATCATTTCATACTTTCTCATCTATTTGCTTCTAACAACAATAAAGACCTCAAGTCTTCCAGAAGCAGGATGCTTAAATAAATGTTCATTTTATGATCCGTTGTTTTAACTTTCATTAAACATAATAAAACTAGCCCGAATTACACCACTTTTATATACAGTAACTAAAAACTATAATTGATTTTTTGGAGATTAAGGGTAAGGTGTTGATAATTAACTAAAAATCTTATATAAAATTACATGTTAATTGTTTATATTATCTATTAAGGAATTTTCTGGAGTAATTTCCAATAATAATTCATTTATTCTATATTAACAGTCACGAAAATACTTTTTCATGCAGATATTTATGATAAAATTTCATATTAATTTTTTTTAATCAACTTTTCAGGATAATGCCAAATATTGGTATATTTATGCCAATCATAAATATAAAATCCTTAACCAAGACTTCAATAATTATTTATTTTAAATGTGAGTAAAAAAAATATTTTTACCAAGTGATTTTATTATTTTTTGGGTCAAATTTTAAGATAAAATCAATGAAGATTTATTTATCCCTACGTAGACCCATGAATAATAAAACCATAATCAAATATTTATTAATTAAAAATATTTGTTTTTTCAAGGAATTTTATTGACTTCCAAGATAAAATTCACTAAAAATTTATTTATCCCATGTCAAACATAACTGAAAATTATGATTTAAGTTTTGCTTTAACCAAGCACGTCTAACTTAATTTAGAGTATCTAATACATTAGGTTAGATATACAACTATACAAGTGATGTTTTTCATCCAATGTCAAACATAACTGGTTATTTATCCCATGTCAAACATAACTGATTTGGGTTTGGTTTGAAGAAAACGGACAGTCGGTCAAAAACTAATTTGTGTTTTAAGCTGAGAGAGAGGTTGAAGTTTTCTTGTATAGCTGGCGGTGAACAATGAACGAGGATGGGAGGGTCTGGGTTTTTTTTTTACTTTTTTCTCTTTGTTGAAAATGGGTTTGGCTTCTATGTTAGAGATGAGAGTGAGATGTTGGTGATTGTGAGCTTGGTTGGGTCAACAACGGCGTCAGGTGGATGATGAGAGGCTGGCAGTGTGTGTGTTCGATTTTGGTTTATAGCTGGCAGTTTGTGTGTTTGATCTTGGTTTATAGCTGGTGGTAGACGGCGACTGAGAGGAAGAAGATTTTTTTTTTTTTGGGGTGGCGGCCAGACTCTGGTTAAAGATGGCCTCTTCAGCTTACTTCCCGTTCCCTTTTTCTATTTTCCTTTTTTTCACACCTTTTTCTTCTTGAAATTTCCTTTCTCAATTTTTTTTATTTTTTTTTTTTTCTCCCTTTTTATTGTTCACACTTGCTCTTGTCCTCTTCTCTAACCTTCAACAACTTTTCTTTCCATTCTTGTTTTTATCCATTCATTTATTTTTATTATTATTATTTTTAAATTGCTTGGAGGTGAGGCTTTCAAAATTTAAATATGTCTAATCCTTTCCACAACTATATATTATTCATTAAATAAATTATCTCATTTTCATCTTATAATAATTTTTTTTTTAAAGTTCTCTAGAATGAAAGTAATACCAAAATTATTAAAAACTATGAAACCATTGAAAATTAGTCTAATTGTGTTGGAAATATATTTTTTTTAGAGTTTTTTTGTATGTTTGTATATATATAACCAAAATCTAATAAATAATATATGAATATAAACAAAACTTAACCATTGAATAATAGTTAGGTTTAAATATATAATAGAACCTAACATGTCTGTCCATTATCATCCTTAGTTTCTTCCTTTTTTTTATTTTTCCACCATTTTCATTGAATATTTTTTTATGTAGTCCCTCTTTGTTGATTGTTTAGTTTAACTCTTTAATTTTTAATGGAATCAAACCATTACACATGAAATGTATCCATAGAATTTTAAAAGTCTATATTCTTATAATTAATGGTTTAATTCACAATTTTAGATGCGATTGGCCCCTTGACCTATATTTATACCGTTTAGAGCTTGCGTCTAAATTAAAATTATATATATAAAAAACAAATACTATTCAAGTAAATGGTGTTTTGTGAGTAGAGATTTAGCTTTCTAGTTAATTGTTAATGATACAAGTTAGATTTTGTTCAAAATGATATATAGCAGTACAAAATTGGGCCTAATAGATTTCAAAATCATAAAATAAATATCAAAATTAAACATATGATATTAGAATATGGTTAAAAAGAAAAACGAAAGGAAAAGAAAGGGCAGCACCATTAGCATTTGAATTCCATTGGCATTTGAATTCATCATGACTAAGGATAACCATATATTGTCTTCTTTTTTTTTTTTTCCAGTAGGCATTGAACATTTCTTAAATTGCCATTATTATGGAAGCTTTACCAGATAAAATTGAAAAATGGGGCGGTGAACTTTTAACGAATCCCAATGCTTTCAGTAATAAATCAAGATTTTAGGGATATAAACAAGTAGAAGGAAATTCACATGGAAAAAGATAATAAAAGAGATTATCAATGTGCAATTTTTTTACATAATAATCGATGTACAAATTGATTTGTCATCATTGTTGAATCTGATTTATTACAACGTTGAAATAAATTTAAGTGGGATATCATTTTTCATCCTGAGATCATCTTGGGATATTCATGTTCTTGGCATTATTCAATGATCTGAAGCAGGCTGCACACGATCTTGTGCTGTGTCGATGCAAGATAGCATCACGAGAATGGTTAAGATGATTATCACACGGTCCTAAGTACCATCTTCTTCCATGCTACAGAGTCAGGCTAGTCAAGATTAAAATGATTATGTGTGGTATTTGTCAAGTCGAAATTTCATCCATTGATGATCTGAGATGAGCTAATGGCTGCAAAAGAGAGTGATTGTATGATGGGCTGATGGTCAATCTTATGGGATAATCGAAACAGCATAAGCCACCAGCTTCTACCTTTCGTTTTCGCCCGATTGCTCCGATTAGGCAAAGAGCAATTTATTCAGAAGTGGACAATCAAGTTCTATGTTCATGATCTACAGCATGATCCTGGACAATCATATTCTATCAAAGATCCAAGAGGAGGATATCTTGACTTTAAATGACATGTAGCAACCATATCATACCAAGGTAGTCAGAATTTGTTAACATTCGAAACTTGATGAATACAATAGATATCAGCAGCAACGTCCTCTTCATCTTTACCCTGATCTCTGCCTTTTATTGGATTGAGATCCTGATGGACCTCGACTATCAATCTCGCCCCCAGCCTTTCGTTTCTTTTTGTTGGTTTCTTCGAGTTGCAGAATGTAATGAACAAACATCAGATCTCGGAAATTAACGATCTAGTTCAAGTTGGTTCTGCCCTTTGTTTACCAACTTCTCCGCCAGGCTCCTGTTTAGGCAGTATCTGACAGACCCTTATAACCGAAATACTACATGTACGAGGAATCTGTGTGTTTTTCAACACATCTACGTGAAGATAACTGGCTCCATGACCAAAATCACTACAGAAGGACATATTTGATAAGTTTTTCATCCGGGTCCATTCGGAAATGAAGGTCCTTCGTCCCTTCATTTCTTGGGTCCGCAGAACCTGAAGACACAAAGAGTTAAAAGAGAAAGATCAGACTCCAATGAAACTTAAAACAGATACTGAAACACACGTAGACAGAATTAAAGTTTAAGAACGAGCAATTAGTGTCAAAACCCTAACCCAGAGTTATTATAAATGAAATATGACACTGGCTTTCTTCTCTTCAAGTAGTTGAGCTCTGTGGCAGACGGCGGCTATCTATGGTTTGTTCCATTTGATGACTGTGAGGGTTTGGCGAATAAGATGTTTATATAGAGAAGACATGCTTTTATTTCTCCTCTTCCCTTCTAGGGTTTCTAAAACGACGTGTTCTATCTCTGGGATTTGGTTTCTTGATACCACCTGCCGGTTTTGTCCTATCATATAATTTCATACCATATAAGGTGTTTAGGTCAATATTGCCAGTGCTGTAATTAGCACAACATTAACGATGGAAATTCAAAACTTTGCTGTCATTCCAAAAAGATAGAAATCAAGGGATTTGATTCAAATCCAAGGTCTAGAATGTGGATCCCTACCTTATCCGGCCTTCAAAATTTATCTCTAGGGCTCACAAACATCAGTTTCGAAGGATGATGATTTTAACCTGCAACAATTTAATAATCATAAAAAAGTTATTTCCAATGCAAAAAAAAAAAAAAAACACAAAATTGATGAAGTTCTTAATCTACTATATTAAATTAGAACTATATCTATCAAAAAACTTTGCTTCTAATATTTTATATTAAAATTCATTGAAATATCAAGTTTGAACACTCCAAAATTATATAAGTTCTTAAACTATGTTACTTATGTAAAAAGAAGAAGAAGAATAATTAGATGTTTCATATTACAAAAAAAAAAATTGTAAATGAAAAAAAAAACGAAAAATAACCAAAATAAAACCAGATTCAATGCCTATGCATGATCCAACCCAATATGAGCCATGGTGTATGATACTGGATGTGCATTGACTCTACTTTTTTCTTTTTGCTCTAAAATCTATTAAAAAATTAAAAAAAAATTGCAATCCATTGTTTTATTCTTTTTTAAACCTTTGTTAACCATAACAAAAGATGAAATAAAGAAATAAAGAGAGTAATAAGAAAGAAGCACAAACCTAAGGAGCTTGATTTGGTATATCCTCAAATTGGAGAATTGCTTTGAGCTCTTATCATCATCATCATCATCATCATCATTTCCATCTTCTTCACCAATTCTCTCCATTATTTGTCTAATTAGAGTTGTCATTATATTGAATGAATGTGGTGAATTATATAGGTCGGCTCAATCTTCTCATTAGGGTTTATCTTTCATTTTCTGAGTGGTTTTTTTAGATGGGACTGGTAGCCTAGGTTGGATAGAAATTTCCATAAAATTAATTATTTCCTTTTTCTTTATAGAGGATATGAACCAAGATTCTCTTTTTCCGAATCTGTGCGCTCATTAGGGCTGTTAGCACATAGAAATTTCAATGGCATATTAGGTGTGTTAATAATTTCAAATGCTGGATAAGCACGGGTGCAATGATTCCTAAAGGAAATTTTGTTGTGCTACCACCAAAATGTTATTATCTTCAAGATAAGGATAGGGTTAGGTGCAAATTCAATCCAACTATAGTATTTAAAATGTTATTATCTTCTCTAAGTTCATTAGGATAAGAACACTAGCAGGATGTTGGTGAGGAGAGGAAAGATAAAATACTACAGATTGTCTAATTTATATAAATCATATGGTTTGGAATAACCTATTTTCATGCTTTTTTGAATAAGGAAATTTATTTTTTTTAGGATTTTTCAAATTTTTTTTTGAGGAAAATCATGTCTTTTTAATACCGAATCTGTATCTTACAGTGTAAATCTATGAATTAATATATAAAAAAAAATTGTTAGAAAAACATGCATGGAACCCATAAATATTTTTAAAACAATCCCTAAAATTTTTTAGATCTTTTTTAATGTGTGAGTTGGACCCAACCCGGCCACGCGGGACCTAACCCAGCCATGTGGGCTGGTATGAAACAAAGGTCCAACATGTTATTTAGCCATCACTGGCATGACCCAGTTGATGCAGACCTGATCACATGGTTAAGCAACCCTTAACGAAGTAGATAAAAACCTGGAAAGCCAAAAATCAGGTTTGATAGAACTTTAACTCAAATAACCATGTACCTAAGAACCAAAGGTATTGAAAAACGACTTAGATTCAGAGATAACCTAGTACCTAAGAACTCTAAGTATGTGAATGACGCAATAAAACTAATTAATCTTTGATAAGTTAGTGTGCAATCTTTGTCCTTGTAAAAAAAGGTTGTTTTGTCACAAACAAATAAAAGGAAAGCTAACGTTTATTCTTCAACTTGCTGCTGAAATTTTCAGCTGAAAAAACATAATATAGTCTCCTTTAACTAACCTTAATGGACCCATGTGTGTAGTATCTCCCTGTAAAATTTCATCTTGTTCCAATGTATGGTTTAAGAGATATTTTTGATCTCTCAAAACTTATCAGCAGATATTTTAAGACTAAATTTGAACCTGGCTTGGCTCATATCACTAGTGGTGGCTGGAAAGTGCTAGTAACGTGAATTATTTCTTCATGTTACTAGCATGATTTAGCATGCATTTTAAGAAGATAAAGGGCAGGGATAGGCTTACTTGGGCTGGATGAGGATGTTGACGAATTGGTGGAGCTTTAATTAGGCATGGCATGATGGTTTGCTGGTGGAGCTCACGGTGGAGGTTGTTGGAGCTTAAGGAAGGAGAGGTAGTTACCGCTGGACATGGTTGGTGTTGGAGTTTATATTGTTGTTGCTAATGGCAAGCTGTTGAATAAAGGTCGTGCCGCTCACGATAATGCTACCTAGGTTGATGGTGGTGCTATCGTGTAAGGAAAAGAAAATGGTATTTAGGTTGGTTTTTTTTTTTTGGTGCATGTGGAGATAATGGAAAGGTTATGGAAAGAGGCTGGAAAATGTGATGTTAGGGTTGGACCAAGGGTGGTTTTGTCTAGTGTCTTTGGAAACAAGGGAGAAAGAGTGGTGGTTGTGTTCTTCTCCTTTAAAAAACATAATAAATTTGTTTTGTCAGGTGGAGAGATGAGGCATTAAATGCCTCTGAAAAGTAGTTATTCGGGTAGCATTTCTAGTACAAAGCAAGAAGACAATTAACAGTGCTAGACGATGATCAAAAACTCATTGTTTTAGTTAAAAACACACTATTTCATTTAAATAAAACGACATCATTTTGGCATTTAAGGTTGAATTAGATTTTTTTTAAAAAAAACTTCTTTTTCAACCTTTTGATTTATTCAATCAAGTCCTTAATTGAATTTTTTTATTTCAAGAATCAATTCAATTTCACTCCTATCAAGTTTTAAAGTAACCCTCTGAGTTGGGAGGTAAGAAACTCTCCAAAAATAATTGATTTAAATGGTTTTTGTGTGTAATGTTGAATGAGAAGTTTTAGGGTATAAGGATTCTTGAAATTGAATTTTAAAGTGTTAGATGACATGTTTTGATTATTGATTAATGTTTAATTATGTGAAAAATGGTCAGGTAACAACTAAATTTGTTTGAATGAAAAAATTAGAATGAAGTGAATGGGGAAAAATTCCCATGGAAGGAGATAATTTTGGCTAAGACAAAATTAATTAAGATGGTTAATTTACCATGAAGTGTGATTATTTATGTGTAAATTAAACTATTGAAGGATGAATAAGAGATTTATATTAAGAAAATTTAAGATAGAATATATTCTTTATTTATGCATAATGTTTTTGCTAGGAAAAAGAAAACAAGAAATTTACAAGTTCTTTTTTTGTTAATCAGGAAATTTGTTTATGATGTGGAAATGGGAATTTGAATTATGTATGGATAAGGATTTAAAATTTATAAAATGTACATGTTTATACAGATGAAATTGTGGGTACGACTCAACAATAAGAAACAACTAGTAGAGCTTGATGAGAGCTCAAAGGTGCACTCAAGAAAAAAGGGATAGGGCTTAAAGGCGTATTATCAGGGAAATGAGGGCTTAAAGACGCACTCGGAAGAAAAAGGATAGAGTTTGCAGGTGCACTATCTGGGTGACGAGAGCTCAAATATACACTTGAAAGGAGTCAAGATAGAGCTCAAAGACGCATTATCTAGGAAACGAGATCTAAGTAGCCAAACAAAGCCTTATGCCTTAAGAAAAAAAGTGGCATGCCAAAAACACTCTTAAGGTTGGTTTTGGGCTTGGCCCAGCCACATGGGTCGGGCCTAAGGCCCAATTCATGCATACGGGTTGGGCTCATGCCCAGCCTCATCTGATTTGTTAGGCCACAGACGACCCAACATGCTCTTTTTTATATATGGGCTAGGCTGAAACAAAGGTTCAGCCCATTATTTAGCCACCATTAGCCCAACCTAGTGATGGCTAGCAAATGCTAGTAACATGAATTATTTCTTCATATTATCGGCATGCTTTAGCATGCATTCTAAGAAGATAAAGAGCAGGGAGAGGCTTACCTGGGCTGGATAGGGATGTTGGCTGGCTAATAGAGCTTTAAACATGGTGTGGTAGTTTGCTCATGGAGCTCATGGTGTGAAGAAGCTGCAGGGGGTATTTGGGTTTTTTTTTTTTGTGCAAGTAGAGATGGTGGATGGAAAGTGTGATGTTAGGGTTGGACCAAGGGTGGTTTTGCCTAGTGTCTTTGAAAAAAAGAGAGAAAAAGTGGTGGTTGTGTTCTCTTTCTTTGTTTTTATGAAAAGCTAGTGCAGGGGGTAGGTTTGTGTTTCGGTCTCTCCCCTTTTCCTCAATGAATTTCAGCACTATTTATAGAAGTTGAAAGAAAGGTATAGGATGTTTATCTAGCATGAATCATGACCCTTAATTCAAATGGTAAGGATCTCGATCGTTGGCCAAAAGTCATCATCACAAGCTACTAAAACTATGTTACATGGGTTGATCAGGTCGTTGTCTTTGGGGTGGCGACGCAGCAGCTACAGAGACTACCACCTAGCAGGAATCAAGTTGGGTGTAGTACAATGTTGGGCTATGAGAGTGACAGCCTGTTTATTCTGTTTAGTGGAGAAATGAGGCATTAAATGCCTCTAAAAAATAGTCACTCAATCAACTTTTTTAGTGTAAATGAAAAGGATGATGAGCAGTGTTAGTCGATGCCTCGCTTAACATTATATTAATTTTTTTCCTTACCAAAATGCATTGTTTCATTTAGGAGTGATCATTTTCGATTCGATTTGGTTTTTATCCAAAAAAAATAACCAAATCAAAATTTAAAAAAAAAGCCAAAACCGAACCGAAATCGGTTCAAACCAACCGGTTTTGGTTCGGTTTTTTAGGACAAAAACCAATTCAGACTGGTTTGGCTCGGTTTTTTTTGTTTGGCTCAGTTCTATTTGATTTTTTTGGTTTTAGGCTTATAAAATCGAAACCAAACCGAACCAGCCGGTTTTTTCAAAATTTTAATCGGTTTTTTTTCATGGTTTGGTTTTTTACTTATTTTTTTCCGATTTTCTCGGTTTTTCAGTTTTTTTGCTCATCCTAGTTTCATTTAAATGAAACAGTGTCGTTTTGGCATTTAGGGTTGAATTAGGTTTTAAAAAAAATTCTTCTTTCAATTCCAGCCCCTTAACCTCTGGATTTATTCAATCAGGTCCTTAATTGAGTTTTTAATCCAAGAATCAGTTCAATTTCATTACTGCCAAGTTTTAAAGTAACCCTCTGAGTTTAGTACCTCTTTCAACTTGGTCCTTGGTCTTAAATATTTTCAATTTTATCTCTAATTGACCTTCAAACTTCTAATTTCTTTCATTTTATCGCTGTTTTCTATTGAATTGGGTTCCCGAATTCACATGCCCTTTGCAAAAAGGTCCTTAGTCTTGAATTTGTTCAATTGGCCTTTAATTGACCCTTAAACTTTAAATTTCTTGCAATTTCATCCCTAATTTCACCTAATTGGGTTTGAAAAAATTAAATTTAGTCCTTTAAAATTTTAATTTTCTCAATTAAGCCAAAATTAAGCTTTTGAATTTAATTTTTCACCAATTAAGTCCCTAATAACATTAATTTGACCCATTAAAAGCCTAATTAAGTCCTTGCACTTAATTAATTCTTTTAATTTGACTCAAATTAATTATAAAATTTAATTAAACCTTTAATTGGATTCATGATTAAATCAAATTGGCCTATTAAAAATCTAATTATATCCTTAAACTTAATTTTTATGCAAATACATCTAATAATCATTTGATTTAATCTTGAAGTACAATTAGGCTCTCAATTTTGTCCAAAATTTCATATTGATTTCTCCATGCATTTGAAACTCTTCTTAGCCCGCTCTAGCCAAGTTGTCAGATTTTTAATATTAAAAAAAATTAGGAAAAAGTCGAAATTGGATTATGATACTTATAACAACAAAATAAAAACAAAACACAAAACCATGAGCTAAATTTATTCCATTCCATTCACTGAGAATTAAAATAAACACTTGCTTAATCACGCCTATTAAAAAGATTGAATCACTATTGAATTCAATTAAATAATGAATACTTGAATGAATGACTATTGGGTTGCTTCGAGTAGATTATATCTTGCTCAAGCCACTATTTATTTTAAGAATTAAATGAGAAAAAAATCTTGAATTTGAATGGTTGTTCAGCGAATCAATTAACAACACTGCAAACCTTTCGTATCTCTCCTTGAGAACCAGTCAGTGGTTCTATATCTCCCATCCTTAACATGGCAGCGGCAAAATCAGAACTAAAAAGTGAAGGGTTCCTGCTGTACTCGGTGACTATGCTGTCTGTAGATTGACCACTAAAGAGCTCTTGGTCTGACTGAAGAAGTCCCCTCCTTTGAATGAGATTCCTGAAGTAATTGTTATCGAAAGAATTGGGTGTCACCAAATCAAGTGGAGCAAGATTATTATTTCCGTTACCGGAAGCAGATGGACAATTGCGTCTTCTGGTGCTGGCGAAACCAGCATCAATATCACTTGAATTGTCATATATTCTGCCTCGGAAGGTCACACATCTTGCTTGGCCTATTGTATGTGATCCTGTATCAAAATGAAATCTTTAGTCAAGCTTTGACGGCAATACATTCGTGTGTTTAGATATATGTTTAGCCCTAGAAAATTGTTGGAACTGTTCATGTTCTTATTTAGGCACACACCTGAAAGGGCAACCATATCTCTTTCACTCAAACCTTTTCCATTGAACATGCCAATTAGGTTTGCAAGGCTAGTTGTAGCTCTAGGAATATCGCTGTCAGCTAGGCTTCGGCTTGCTGTGGTGGAGTCCCTTCTTCCAAGCCTCACTGTCCATGATGGTCCACCAACCTGTATTATAGATAGAAACCGAACTTATAACTAGATTGATCACGTTTGAATGAGAAGCTTTCCAAGCAGGGAATGTGTTACTCACAGCAACAGATGCATCACGGGCTGCTACAGCAGCAATGTCAGCACATGAAACAACTCCAGGACATATGCTCTCCACTTGAGCCTTGGCATCATCAACGACTTCAAATCCCCCGGATTGAATTGTTATTGCTGAATGAGAATTTCTCGCTATCTATTGAAGGAGAATTGTCAAGCATGATTGAAGCATCACAACCCTGCAATATAAGCAAACATATACATCAGTTCCAGACTGAAATAAATCTGTCTGTGCAGTACTAATGTTGTAGCGATCGAGTAATTTACTTGAACAAAGCAATCATGGAAGTGAAGACGAATAAGGGATGCTGCCATTCTGCGCTCGCTCGAGACAGCTCTCCGAATAGCAGTGCGAATTGTGGTCAGTGCATTCGGACATGTGCTGTCATAGAAGTTTGAAGACAGTTGTGCTTGGCATGGAAAACATGAGGAAATCAAGAATAATGAAAAAACAACACAAGCTAAAGATAAACGAGAAACCATTTCGTATGTATTGAAAATCAAGTAGTAGAAAATAGTGCCGAAGCTAAAGAAAATCAAGTAGCGAATGAGGATGTGAATGGCATAATTAAGCCTTAGTTCCTCTATACTTATAGACTGCCCTTGGTGACTTGTTCTTTAGAAGACTCTTTCAAAAGTAGTAACTGTAAGACAGGACACCTGACCCTGAAAATTTCTAGGGTTTACTTTCTTTCTCTTAGCATTTAATTTTGCTTACCAGATCCTATGGAAGAGTCATCCAAAGCGATTGGGAAGGACTTTTCTTATAGTTTCATTAATCCCACTACCAATATTTTTTAAAAATAAATAAATAAAATACTATTAGAATAATCTTACTCTCTTTATTCTTGTAAATTATGGCATCTTCAGCTTTCACATGCAAAATTCTTATATTATTTAACCTCCCATATTACATAAATATATTGCTAAGCAGGACCATCAAGATTTAGTAAGAGGTAGAGAGCCCACTTGCCACCATCAAAGCATAGCACGAAGTATAAAAGTAATTAAAAATAACTGTTGCTTTACGTTAGAAATTCAGCTCATAGGTAATGCAATCCTAAAAAAAAATTAACCTTTTTTCTCCAAAAAAATATTGAAATTCAATATCAATTAGGATTTAGGTTGATAGAATTTAGAACTTATAAAAATTTTAATATTAGCTAAAGGAGAAATCCTAATTAATACATGAATACTTGATGAAGAAGAAATTTGTAATAAACTAGTTTATTAGAATCTTTATTTAATGTTAAATTCCTTATTAGATTAAGATTTTCTTTGAATAGTTTAATTCCTTGATTAGCTAGGACTTGAGGCCTATAAATAGGCTTGTAATCTTAAGCATTATACAAAAATATAGAGAGATATAGAGAAGAGCTATAAAGGTATATTTTTTCAGAAAACTCTTAATAAAATATCATTACTCTCATTCTTGATCTTGTTCTTTAGTTGTGTTCTTATAAATTAGCTACTACACCCTATTGTTTTTTTTTTTTTCTAAGAAGGGTATCAAAGCTTAGGTTTGATTATTTAATGTGGTCAATTCAAGCTTTCCACTTCAATGTCTTAGGTTGACAAAAGACAATTATCGAACTTGGTGTATTCAAGTAAAAGCTTGGCTAGGTTCCCAAGATGTATGGGAGACGATTGAAAAAGGCTTTGAGGAGCCTATAAATGGAGCAACATTGACTTTAGCCCAAAGGGGTGTTGTGCAAAAGGCACAAAAGAAGGATCAACTAGCACTAACAATCAATCACCAATGTCTAGATGACACCACTTTTAAGATAGTGGCCAACACAACCACTGCAAATCAAGCATGGGAAGTTTTGCAAGAATCAAACTAAGGAGCTGACAATGTAAGAAAGATACGTCTACAAAAACTACATGGTGACTTTGAAAAGTTACATATGCTTGAATTAGAGAATATTTCAAAATACTTTACAAGAGTATTGGTCATATACAATTAAATAAAGAGATATGGGGAGAAGATGGAAGAGATAAGTGTGGTAGAGAAGATCAGACACTTGCTGCAAAAGAAGTTCCATTATGTGGTTGTCGCGATAGAGGACTCGCATAATATGGATTTTCTTTTAATAAAAGGTCTCATGGAAAAATTACAAACTCATGAGGAAAGAGTCATTGAGATTCAAGAGGATGTGGGTGCATAAATATTTTTTCAAAGCAAGATGATTTTGGATATTCCCAAGGAGGAAGAAAAGGCTAAGATAGCCTTAACAGATCAAACAGTCGATCAAATGAAGGGAATCGATCGACTAGTTTAACTGGCAGTAGCAATCTGAGATCTAGATTTGATAGCATGTTTGACAAATCAAAAGTTAAATGCTATAATTATCAAAATACAGGTCATTATGCTAGGGATTGCTAAAGTCTAACCAAGAGGATTGAGGAGAATGCAAATCTTGTGATAAAAGAAGAGAAAGAAGCCACTCTACTACCAGTGCATAATGAGAGAATACAAGATAAATAGAACATGTGATGCTTAAACTACATCCCTGATGAAGGAAAGATGATAATTAGTAGAGATGTTGAGTTCAATGAAAAAAGAGCATGGGATTGGAAGGTAAATGATAGTGAGAAATATGACTTTTGTTCGATTCTTCATAAAGATGAGGAAAGATATGAAGATCATCATCAAAAACCTATAGTCACACCTCCACAAACACAAACAACAATAAGCTTAACTTCTTTTAATGAAAGCTCAAGTAATGGCACTCCACCAAGTCCACCAAGAAAGATGATGAGTCTTGATGATTTATACGGGGTAATTAATCCTATTGATGATGTAACACTATATTGTCATCTTGCTACATGTGATACTATAATGTTTGAATAAGTAATAAAGGATGCAAAGTGAAGAATTGTTATGGATGAGAAGATTGCATTAATTTAAAAGAATGACACATGGAGATTGGTTCTTAGACCAAATAAAAAGAAGCCAATAGGTGTCAAGTGGATCTACAAAGAAAAGAAGAATACCAAAGGAGAGGTTGAGAGATATAAGGCATGGTTAGTGGCAAAACACTATAGTCAAAAGCAAGAAATTAATTACAATGAAGTTTTTGCTTTAATTGATAATATTTGTCGCACGTGTGCGGCGTCGCGGCGATCATCCTCCACACTCCATGGATGTGGTATCTGGAAAATATGGAGAGACAAGGAGTTCTTGTCTCTTAGCGGTGGAAAAATGGAATGGGAGTCACCACCTAGTATTTTGGTCACTAGGAACCCTAACTGGTCTCAGAGATCGGGTACGGAGACTGGTTGCGTAAAGGGAAGGTATTAGCACCCCAAATACGCCCTACCTAAGGTAAGCTGCATTGTTTTATTTGTCTGATCAAAATCTAAGGTTTGGTAGCGTTTTCTAATTGTTCGTCCTGTCTATCTAAGATTCAAGAAAAGCCCTCCTCAATAAGGAGGTTCTTATCTTAATGGGGTAAAACCTAACCATTCTAACATTGGAAAAAAATTTAATATCCGGAATACGTATTACGTGTAATATCATACCCCGGATACTAAAAGACAAACAAAATAAAATTTTTGTTGTTTTTAAAATTTTGGCCAATGTTCTCTTGACTTTAATAAACTGGTTATTAAAGCCAAAATGCATGCTAAAACATTGTTTTTTGGTGTATAAAAAACACAATATGATTTTTTAGGTTTGAGACACTTGGCCGTATGCATAAAATATTTTTTTTTTGTATTTTTGAAGTTTTGACGAAAACCGGATATTTTAATATCGGATTTTGTATTTTTAACAACATAAAAAAATATCGCTTGATATTAATTAAAATCACATAAAAATACGCGGGGAAATTTATAAAATTTCAAAAATGATTTTTTTACAAAAAAACTGGGCCGGACTCCGGCCCACCCATCCTGGTCGGGCTTGACCCGCCCATATATCGTGGGTTGGACTCAGTAGCGGCCGCGTGGTGGCTGATGTTCCGACCATAACAAAATCACGGTTCTTGGCTGAGCACGGGAACCATGTAATTATAATTAACCTGTTCTTGTGCTCGTGCACGAGAATCGGCTAATTATTTTTCGTGTTCGGCAGAAACGTGAGCGATGACACGCTCGCATGCAAGAGACCAACCAAGAAGACGAGAAGAGTGTTACCCGAAATGGAAGTGCTCGTAGTGGGCCGACGGCTTCGCGGTGGCGGTCGGGTGTTATTCCAGCGGCAATGCTCGCTTTGTTTTTTTTTTTTTCTTCTTCTTGCGCCCCGCTATCTCTGCCCCTCCCCCTCGTTTGTTCTGTTTCTTCCCCGTTTATGGTCCGGCGGTAGTGGAAGGTGGTCGGGCGCGGCTGGGAGGAGAAATGATGATGATTCCAGGCGGTGGCGCGCTGTCTTTTCTTCTCCTCCTGCGTGCAGAGCCGCGGTCTCTGTTTTTTCTTCTTCCCTCTGCATTGCGTCCTGTTTCTCTTCTCCCTCTCTGCGGTTCTGTTTGGCGTTGGCGCGTTGATGGTGGCGGGATGACGGTCTTGTTGTGGCAGTGGAGAGGAAGCACAGCCGTGGTGCCAGGTGGTGAGGAACGGTCCTTCTTCTCCTCTGCGGAGAGCCGCGATCTGCTTTTTCCCTCCCCACGCTTGTTTGCTTTCTCTCCTCTGTATCTCAAATAAATCTTCCTCTTCCTGTTTCGGTTCGTTCACTCCTCTCTCTCTCTTCTCCTTCTCTCTCTTTTTTTTTTTTTTTGGTTTCTCTCTTCTCTGTTTTCAAATGTTCTCCTCTTTTCTCTTTTCAAAACCTTCCCTCCTCCAAAATTTTGCCCCCCCCAGTGTTCCTCTCTTTCTCGAGAAAATGTCCCCTGTTCTTATCTTTCTCTCTGCCCAAAAATCATCCCCCCCGTTCTTTGGTTCCTCCTCCTGGTATTTATAAGCGAGGAGGAGGGGATCACCTTCCACCGCCATGGCGCAGGGTAAGGTGGGTGATGGGAGCTTGGCGGCGGCATGGTTTCCGTCTCATTTTTCTTCCATAATGCTTACAGGGTATGGTTGTGTGGGTATGGGTCATGCGGGATTTTTGGGCAAGTGGGGTGGAGAGAGAGAAGGGAAGAATAGCGGGAAAATTTTCAAAAACATCCTTCTTCTCCCCTGTCTCTGCATTTGCAGGGGAGAAGCTGCACCATGCCGTTCAAAACGGCACCGTGCAGTTTTTTTTTTTTTTTTTTTTAAGAAAAGGAAAACAAAATTTGGGAGTGATCCAAAATTGAGTTATGACAATATTAAAGGTAAGCTACAAGAAATTGAAGACGTGCAAGCCCGGAAGTTAATCTCATTTGAAAAAGTCAAGAATCCAAACGAGGTTTGGAAAAAGAAAATTAATGTTAAGCACAATGGTGAAACTACATTCATCAATTTTTTGTAATGATGGAATATAAATAACATCAACGCTATTAAGTCAAGACATCGTGAAGAGAAAGAAAAGATGAAAGAAAGAATGATAACAGTTGATATTGAGGGAGAGTGTTGAAGTTCAATATTAACTAGAATTTAGAGTTTATAAAAGTTTTAATATTAGCTAAAGGAGGAATCCTAGTTAATATAGGAATCCTTGATGAAGAAGGATTTGTAATAAACTACTTTATTAGAATCCTTATTTAATTAGAATGTTAGATTTCTTATTAAATTATGATTTTCTTTGAATAATTTAATTCTTTAATTAACTAGGACTTGAAGTCTATAAATAAGCTTGTGATATTAAGCATCATATAAAAAATATAGAGAGATAGAAAAGAATTATAAAGATATATCTTCTGAGAAAACTCTTAATAAAATATCATTCCTATATCATTCCTCTTATTCATCTTGTTCTTATAACTTAGCTATCACAGCCTATTATTCTTTTCCAACAAAGAACTTATGGACTTTAGAGATTCTTGATGAAATAACACTTCTTGATCTTTAACAGGTTAAGTTAGATTTTCATATCCCTAACTGAAACAACATTCTGTAGAAGCCAGCAGCAGTAGCAGTATCAGTGTAACACTATATAAAATTCTTCTATATATCTGAAGGTGCCTGCAGCATTTCAGCAACAAAATAGTGATATAAAGCTGAACCAAATCCATAAGAGAACCGCTGAAAAATGAGAGGCCATAGAAGAGAAAATAGAAGATCAAATCATGCAGAATCACTCTCGATGATTATCCAAAAAACAAATCATGCAGAATCAGAGAAATTCCCACCCAAATTTATATGGCTGCAGGATTTTCGTTTGGCAGCATTATGAGAATTAATGGAGTTATTTAGTACATCTTTTATGGAGGTGCTACACACATTAAACAAAACCTCAAGGCCTCCTTTATGCTTGCATCATGTTCATGCTGGTGAGAGATAAGATACCCTGAGCAGCCTTACTTTTGTATCATGTCCGAGCCTTGCTTTAGTTCAACTAGTTTAGAAAATAACTAGTTTAGAAAATAACTAGTACAGCGATCATGTACTTTTCTAGATTGAGATTGAAAATTTCAATTGCGTGCTAGATTTCCATGAAGTCAACGCTTTTTTTTTTTCCTATTGGAGAAGTCAGCCAATCCTCAATATTTTAATCCCATGTCTCTAAAATAATAATCAAACAAAAATTTATTTAGGGAATTGTCTCCTCTTCTTCGTTTAGACCAACCAAATCAACTTTGGCCTAATTTTTGGGAGAAATAGTATGGCGTTTTGAAGATCACGCACTTCAATGCAACAAAAATGGGATTTCTTCGGGTTTATTTATTTTTAATTACTTTTGTGCTATGCTTTGATGGTGGCAAGTGGGCTCTCTACCTCTTACTAAATCTTGATGGTCCTGCTTAGCAATATATTTATGTAATATGGGAGGTTAAATAATATAAGAATTTTGCATGTGAAAGCTGAAGATGCCATAATTTACAAGAATAAAGAGTGTAAGATTATTCTAATAGTATTTTATTTATTTATTTTTAAAAAATATTGGTAGAGGGATTAATGAAACTATAAGAAAAGTCCTTCCCAATCGCTTTGGATGACTCTTCCATAGGATCTGGTAAGCAAAATTAAATGCTAAGAGAAAGAAAGTAAACCCTAGAAATTTTCAGGGTCAGGTGTCCTGTCTTACAGTTACTACTTTTGAAAGAGTCTTCTAAAGAACAAGTCACCAAGGGCAGTCTATAAGTATAGAGGAACTAAGGCTTAATTATGCCATTCTCATCCTCATTCGCTACTTGATTTTCTTTAGCTTCGGCACTATTTTCTACTACTTGATTTTCAATACATACAAAATGGTTTCTCGTTTATCTTTAGCTTGTGTTGTCTTTTTCATTATTCTTGACTTCCTCATGTTTTCCAAGCCAAGCACAACTGTCTTCAAACTTCTATGACAGCACATGTCCGAATGCACTGACCACAATTCGCACTGCTATTCGGAGAGCTGTCTCGAGCGAGCGCAGAATGGCAGCATCCCTTATTCGTCTTCACTTCCATGATTGCTTTGTTCAAGTAAATTACTCGATCGCTACAACATTAGTACTGCACAGACAGATTTATTTCAGTCTGGAACTGATGTATATGTTTGCTTATATTGCAGGGTTGTGATGCTTCAATCATGCTTGACAATTCTCCTTCAATAGATAGCGAGAAATTCTCATTCAGCAATAACAATTCAATCCGGGGATTTGAAGTCGTTGATGATGCCAAGGCTCAAGTGGAGAGCATATGTCCTGGAGTTGTTTCATGTGCTGACATTGCTGCTGTAGCAGCCCGTGATGCATCTGTTGCTGTGAGTAACACATTCCCTGCTTGGAAAGCTTCTCATTCAAACGTGATCAATCTAGTTATAAGTTCGGTTTCTATCTATAATACAGGTTGGTGGACCATCATGGACAGTGAGGCTTGGAAGAAGGGACTCCACCACAGCAAGCCGAAGCCTAGCTGACAGCGATATTCCTAGAGCTACAACTAGCCTTGCAAACCTAATTGGCATGTTCAATGGAAAAGGTTTGAGTGAAAGAGATATGGTTGCCCTTTCAGGTGTGTGCCTAAATAAGAACATGAACAGTTCCAACAATTTTCTAGGGCTAAACATATATCTAAACACACGAATGTATTGCCGTCAAAGCTTGACTAAAGATTTCATTTTGATACAGGATCACATACAATAGGCCAAGCAAGATGTGTGACCTTCCGAGGCAGAATATATGACAATTCAAGTGATATTGATGCTGGTTTCGCCAGCACCAGAAGACGCAATTGTCCATCTGCTTCCGGTAACGGAAATAATAATCTTGCTCCACTTGATTTGGTGACACCCAATTCTTTCGATAACAATTACTTCAGGAATCTCATTCAAAGGAGGGGACTTCTTCAGTCAGACCAAGAGCTCTTTAGTGGTCAATCTACAGACAGCATAGTCACCGAGTACAGCAGGAACCCTTCACTTTTTAGTTCTGATTTTGCCGCTGCCATGTTAAGGATGGGAGATATAGAACCACTGACTGGTTCTCAAGGAGAGATACGAAGGGTTTGCAGTGTTGTTAATTGATTGGCTGAACAACCTTTCAAATTCAAGATTTTTTTCTCATTTAATTCTTAAAATAAATAGTGGCTTGAGCAAGATATAATCTACTCGAAGCAACCCAATAGTCATTCATTCAAGTATTCATTATTTAATTGAATTCAATAGTGATTCAATCTTTTTAATAGGCGTGATTAAACAAGTGTTTATATATTTTAATTCTCAGTGAATGGAATGGAATGAATTAAGCTCATGGTTTTGTGTTTTGTTTTTATTTTGTTTTTACAAGTTTCATACCCAATTTTGATTTTTTTTTCTAAAATTATCTTTTCCTTTTAAACAAAATGAAGATCAGAAACTTGACAAGAGTAGACTAATAAGAGTTTCAAGTGCATGGAGAAACCAATGTGATTTTTTGAACAAAACTAGGAGCCCAATTATACCCTATTGCACCCAAAATTGAAAGATAATGCAAATTTAAGGTTAAATCAAATGATTATTAGATGAATTTGCATAAAAATTAAGTTTGAGGACTTAATTAAGCTTTTAATGGGCCAATTTGATATAAATGTCATAACCCAATTTCAGGTTTTTTCTAAAATTATCTTTTATTTAAAAAAAAAAAAAAAAGCTAGCAACTTTGACAAAAGTAGGCTGATTTCTTAAGTATGTGGTTATTAGTCAAGGTTCTACAAGTTTTTCCTAAAATTATCTTTTATGTTTTAAAAAAAGTTGGCAATTTTGACAAGAGCAAGCTGAGAAGAGGAGGGTTCTTAGGTACGCGGTTATTTGAGTTAAGATTCTATCAAACTTGATTTTTCTTCGTGAGATATGAATATGTTGAAAGACCTAATTCACATCAAATGTAGGGTCGGGTTTACGGATTGTTATCTACTTCATCGAGGGTGCTGTTACCTAGTTTTTTGGGGTCCCCACATAAAAAGATAGAGGGGGGAGAGAAAAAAAATCAAATCAAAAAATATATCAATGAGAAGAAAATACCAAAACGCTTGGAAAATAGTCAAAGATTAGTTGAGGAGGATTAAATATATAAATATTAAAATTTGACAGTATATTTTTTTATTGATGAAAGCTCTATTGGTAAAGAAAAATGAGAAATTTAAAATTAGATGTTTAAGGACTCAATTAGATTTTTTTTAAGGTTTAATTGAATTTATGGAGGGTTTAATTGCAAGAAAATTGATTTTTAAATCAATATAGGCTTTAATTTGAAAAAATTAAAGTTTAAGGGTTGAATTGTAATTTGTAAGAGTTCTTTTGGTCAAATCAGGGGTTTAATTGCATAAATTTAAAGTTTGATGGGCAATTAAGGACTGATCAAAGAAATCTATAACCAAGGACCAAATTGAAAAAAACGTGTGAATGTAGGGACTGAAATTGATCAAATGAAGGGCTAAATTAAAAAAATAAAAAGTTTGTTAGTTAATTGAAAATCAAAATGAACAAATTCAGAACTAATGAACAAAATGAAAAAGATAGTAAACTTTAAAGCAGACATTTTAGCTTGGCATCCATGGCCTCTCATTTTTCAGCGGTTCTTATATGGATTTGGTTCAGCTTTATATCTCAGTTTTTTCCCTGAAGTGAGAGGAGGATGTGAAACTGAAGCAGAGAGCATGTGAAACTGAAGCAGAAAATGGCTTGTTGAATGCACTTAAGAACCAAAAAAATTGCAAAGACATAAAATTATATAGACTGATCAATGTCACTATCTTAATATTTCTGCTAGGATAACAATAAAACCATATTAAGCATTGTGACCCTATTCAATCTATCACCAGAAGTCAATGCTAATCAACAGAATCCATGCACCTCAGCGAGCTGGACAAGATTCAAACTATGTAACTTATGAAATTGTGAAGAAGCTTCACACAGAAATTAGGTTTTTTATAGCTGGGTTGATGGGCTGGGTTGGTAGCTGTTATTCGCCTGAAAAACAAAATCTCGTTGAGAAAAAAGGAATTCTCTGATGCTTATATTCTTTTTAGAAAAATTTCTTTTGTTTTTTCTTGTGGCATCAGTACCAGTGTTATAGCTAAAAGAGCAAGATTTTAAAGGGAGAACAATGTGAATCATGTTGAAATTGGAGGACTGATCTGTAGTTTGTCCAGAAATAGCCGTACAAGCAAAAGCAACAAATCCACTCAATCTGCCCGGGTTTGTACCTTCCTCCTACAGATATCTCAGCTCTTTATGCAAAATCTCCCTCTCCTTTTTATCTACCTCTCTAACATCTAAACCAGCAATGGCAGTGTCCCCCGCCTTATCCACAGCCGGCGTTGGTGCCGGAACTCGCTTCTCCGGCGAGTTTAAGCTACTGGGTCGTGTTGAAACTAGGCTGTCTCAAAAACCCAGAAAACATTCTTGCTGTTTGTGCTTTTATAGGCACCAATTACCTCAGTATTACAAGTGCTTTTGGCAAGAATTCAGAACCGAGAAGTTGAGTTTGAAGGAAAGTTTGGCTTTTCGTAAAGATCATGATAATAGCTTTCTCTCGGTATGGTGTTCCATTTTATGATGGTTTTTGTTTGATGTGAACTGTTAGTGTTGGGAACTGTAGAATGTGAAAATTCAAGTTTATGAGCTTGCGTTTTTTTTTTTTTGTATGTTTTGGTTAACTTGGTCATGGTGTAGTTTGATTGGGTACTTGAAAAACTGAAGTGTTAGAAAGATTGAGACTTTGCATTTGAATCACATGTTCTATTTTAGTTCTGTTGTTAAATGTACTGCTTGACTTGTGTTTTGTATCATTCCTAAAAAGTTCCGAATTCTTGTCGCGAGGGGAAATTAGATAACATCAAACAAACTGTTCATGTTGGGAAACTTTGAAATTCTTCTCCTTTCTTGCCAGTTCTGTTGACTTCCTGAAGTGAGAATATATGAAGAAGCTAGGTAATGAGATTTAATGGGTAAAAAAAAGTTTTCTTTTACCTTCTTTATGAGGTGGGGTTTGTTTTTGTGTTGATTTTGAGACGAGACCATGCTGGGTAGTTGTCTCCTACATTTTGAAAGAAATACTTGCTCTTTGTGTCTCATGCTCAACCTCTGGTCGTAAGCCTAAGACTCTCATGACTTTCCTTCAAGTGGCTTTTCTGAATTTTTGGGAGAAGCTTGATTGGAAAATTAATTTGCAATTTTGTGGTGTAAATGGTTGGTATGTGCTTAATCTAGACTTTAGTACAGGCATGATCTTTAATTTATAATCAAGCCCTTGCAACATGTTCAGATTTGATTTTGTTCTTCCTTACAAATATGTGAAATCTTAGTTATTTATTCTTTATGGTGTCATAAACCTGTGGAGTTGGTTTTATGCATTTATTGAATCATCACATTACTATATCTTGTTCAGTTTTTATGCTTCTCTTTTATTTGTGACTGTTCTATCCAAAGCACATTCCAGTAGTCATAAATAAAGCTTGTAAGGTGAAAAATAAATCAAATGGTTTTTCCTTTATTTAATATATTGCATGAGATTTCTTTTCTTTCTTTCGTTTTTTCCCTGCTGAATGCCAGAGCCCTCCTTCAAGTCTTTTAAGTTTTGATTAGTCAGAATGAGACCTAGCCTTCACCATGCCTTTTTTTTTTTTTTCCTTGAGTTAATATCTAAGGCATTCTATCTTACAAGCATAAAATGCCCGACAAAGTGAGAGTTTTCAGCTTCTTATTTTAGGCCAAGTCAATTGATTTTATTAGGTTAGGGTATATCTGACTATCACTAGAAATTTAATTGTTTGCATTTCATGGATACTGAAAGAAATTCACTCTGCTTTTTTGGGGCTTTTAACACCAGTTTATTTGAATGTATGACATTCTTTCTTTTCTTATTTTGTATTGAATACTTTCCAGTGTGGTGATGACTGGAATTGGAAGATTATTGTGATTAATGCATAACTATCTATCTGCTTATTGAATGTTAGGGTGAGTGCTTCCATTACGTTTGAGGCAGTGTTCCTGACATGATTGATATTCTTGCAGAATGTAGAAGATACAGATGAGATGTTTGATGACTTGTTCAATAAATATGGAAAAGTGGTCTTTACGAGCAATGACAAAAAACCTCCTACTGCAGAGGTTGATGATGATGCTGAAAGCTTGTCATGTAAGCACTATTATTGCCAATGTTTTACTTACATATAGTAATTATCTGTCTGCACCTAGTATTTCCGCTATGCATGTGGATGCTGGCTTGTATCATGTATCTTAAATCTTAGATATCTAATTTTGTACTTTTATGCTCTATTACTGATTACAATTAATATAATGATGTTAGTTTGATCGGTGTTGCTAATGAACACTTGCTGTTGCTTTTACTTGATCATGTGGTTACTATGGCTTATATTGTCATTGCTATCATATTCATTTAATTACTTCATTGTGCCGTTCAAAATTTTCTTGCCACCTGTGACATGCCATTGCTCCAGACCAATGCTGTTCTGCTTTGTTCACAAGTGCTGCTGACAAGTACTTTGATATGGACAATCATGTTTCTAAGACTTTTGAAAATGTATATTCTTTCTTTTTTTTTTTTTTTTTTTTTGCTAAGCAAACGATTTCATTACAATGAGACTTGTATGTCTTTCAACTTCTGCCAAGTCTTGGCTAAGTTGGTGCAGTTCAGCTAGTTGTGGTGTCTTTCAGTTCTCTTTGGGACTTTGGTGTTTTTTGTTCTTGCCCTTTTTGTAAATGATTCGTGAGGTTCTGAAGTTCACTGGGTTCCTTTATGATCAAGGCATGCATAGTGCAGTTATGCATACACACAGGCTTTGGCATTCCACATATAATCCTTCAATTTTAATGTTCTCTTTGGGACTTTGGTGTTTTTTGTTCTTGCCCTTTTTGTAAATGATTCGTGAGGTTCTGAAGTTCACTGGGTTCCTTTATGATCAAGGCATGCATAGTGCAGTTATGCATACACACAGGCTTTGGCATTCCACATATAATCCTTCAATTTTAATGTACTACACATCTGATTGACCAGACCATGTCCTGCTTCTTTTCTTGTGGTAGTTGCTGTGGAAATGGCCAAGGTTGCTAGTGATGTTAAGGCTTCAGATATAAAGGTCCTCTTTGTAAAGCCTCTTGTGTACTGGACTAGATTTTTTATCATTGCAACAGCATTTTCACGTCCTCAGATAGATGCTATCAAGTATTAACTCCGTGCTTTCATTTCAGTTTCTTTTTACATTTGGTTGATATAAGATTAAAGATGTAATATTTGGAGCAATGACTCAGATGATGTTATCTCCCCTTGTAGTTCCAAAATAAGAGATCTTGCTGAAAAGAAGTATGGAAAAGTTCCATCTGGCGACAGAAAACCCAACTCATGGACCCTGTTGGACTTTGGTGAGTTCTTGAATGAAAACCCAGTGGCTTCTGTTTATATGAAATTAAATCAACAAGGAAATATAACCAAAAAGCAGAGAAAAGAAAATGAGTTTCACAGTTATGAACGTATCCATATCCTCAATTGTGTATAAAATTGAAGAGGATGCCATGTACTGGTCAACTGATAATTTCATGTGGTCCTTGTTCTTGATAATGTTCCTAAGTAATAGCACGTAGGATCTCTTGGTATTGGTAATCCAGAGTCTTTTTCTTCTCTTGATAGATTGCTGGTTTGCAGTTGGGCTTGCGTTATTTTCACTATGAGAAATTTATTGGTGTTGTTGATCAAAGCAATTTGACTTGTATGTTGTCCAGGTGATGTGGTAATCCACATATTTCTTCCTCCGCAGAGAGATTTCTACAACTTGGAAGAATTCTATGGAAATGCAACACCTATTGAACTCCCTTTCGAGAACCAACCTCCATTTAGCAGTTGAAAACAAGTTTGCTTAAGGACCTGAAAGTTGTTAACCATCTCCACATGCCTAAGGTGTTTGGTTGGCAAACGAGGCAAATTTCACCTCTGCCTGTTTGTGCTTTGCTTGATAGACATGCAGAGGCAGATGTGTTGAAATGAAACTTCTGTGAGCAGTCCCAGCTGAAGCCATTCTTTCACTAATTTGTAATGGAGCAAGGGGGGCTGGTGTCAACATCCTTCAAGCATCTCTTTTGGCTTATGTTCCTGCAGGCTGTACTTAGCGCATTATATGGATCATACATATGTGAAAGCCACATGCTCCTGTTAACATAAAGAATGAATGTATTATCATCCATAGTTGCAGTTGTTATCCTTCAAAGAACCTCCTTTCCTCCTCATTCTTGTCTTTCTAAATTTAATTTTAATGGAAAATTATTATGCTAATGAATTCTAATGCTCGTGGATGACAATAAAATGAAGATACCAAACAAAGGTGTTCTTGGAATTTAAACACTTGCAGGATTCCTGAACAAATGCAGAAACTGAAAGCTCAGCTTTCAGCTGGTGAAAAGGGATTATAAAAATAATAATAATCATATTGAATGCAACAATGAAAAGGGATATATTCATATAATTTTTCTAATTACTTATGATGTGCTATATATGAAGATTGCAATTATGTTTTTTTTTTAATTGGAATCCCAATTGAATATGAGACTTCAATCATTATTTTGGAGGAGGGCATCGATCATTGAATTATTAGTAATGGATTATAATCCTAGAAAGTAAGTTTTCTGATTAAATTTGCTCTTGCTTCATGAATTCAAACATTTAATATTAGATGATTTATTTTTAAAATCATCTAAAAAATATCATAGTCTAAATTAATACACAATCTAACCTAAAACTCTTATATTTGGACTAAAAAGAAAAAAAACAGTAATAGATTGTATTTTCATCTAAAATATATCCATTACTAAGCAAATTATTTTCATGAATAATCAAATGCTAAAAAAAGACATGTAGACCTAACCACTAATTAATGGGGAAAAAAAAAACCCGTTTGGGAACCCTCATTCCAACCAAAAGCATCAAAATAATGCTTATAGAACGTGGATTGCACCGCAGCTACAACCGCATTTTCAAATAAAGCCTAGCCGTCTTCTTTCAATGGCAAGATGTTCTCCACATGATGAAAGCTAAAAATACTTGCACTGTAGAGCCAACTCCCATTATTTTCTCCTGTTTGCGAGAAATGATTCGCATAATATCTTTTCCATTTATTCTCACCAAAGAAAGATGGCAGGGCAATCTTTGCGCTTCGTAATCTCTTACTCCCCATATCACTATAAAACAGTCTAAAACACCCAGAGAAGTGATCGTCCAGAATCAAGATCTCACCAGTTCCTAGAGTTCCAGCCAAAGTAGGATATCGAACATCTTTCGGACCTAGTGGAATGTCTATAATCTTATGGGTCCAAACGTTGTTATGATAGTCTTGTAGCATCTTCAGTTTAAATTTATTTCCACACTCTGAATCTTGAATTACTGCTAGACAACCTTCGATTTGTATTACATCACTAAACAAGCATAAGCCATTGCCTGGGACAGCAACTTGTTGAAACTTCTCGCCATGAACGTCAAACGAATGTAGATTAATCTTCAACGATTCCGCCATAGATTTTACCATCCAATATATAACTCCTTTGACACATATGGCTTCCTTAAAATCATACCACTTCGCGCCCCCATAAAAATTATAATGCTTCCTATTTATTCTTCTCCACCTTTCTGTCCCCAACGTGAAGATCTCAAATTGCTCTTTGTCATGAGCACAAAACTTCACTATCTTGTACTCATTAGCCAAAGGATCAAACCCGAAGGAAAGACGGTCTTGAAATCTTATCTCCTGTGGAGGCGGAGGAATGGTTGTACTTTCACGGGTGCTAAGATTATAGACTGAGATACGGTGTTTATCGTTAACGATGCATGCTAAACCGTTTGCAATCCCCAAAACGTTAGAAGATTTTGGTATGGAGATTGTGTCTTCTTCGAGGGCTTGTTTTCCTTCATGGTCAGCGAAGACAAAGTGGCTGTTGAATAGTTGATGCTTTGTGGACATGAGGAGTCCGGTTTTGCAAGGTTTATTCAAGGATTGGTTCTGGTGCAACTTTACAAAGAAAGGATCTCTAATCAAGGAAGACCATGTCTTGCAAACGCACCTGAATCGCATGAGAGACTTCGCTGGGAGTTTGGCAAGAATTTCAGCAACTATATCTTGTGGGATGTGATATCCTACTGCTTGAACTCTTCCAATCTTGCTTTCACGGCCTTCACTGGATTTTGTTGCTCCTGTTTCAATGGTGGCTTCGCCTTTGTCCATTGTTACCTTCGTTCTCAATCGACTCCAAAAGGGCGAGTCGCCAATCGACTCTCAAGAGAGGGATAATACTTCGTATTAGGGTTAAAAACCTCCGATTCTTTCAAGGATTGGGCTTTGATTTGTGTTCCCGTGCTTGGAGCCCGAATGAAGAGTTGAAGACCCCTGAGACCAAAACCGTAGTTATCACTTGGTGGGGGGAAAGTCTGGGACAGCTGTGGTAGTTATTTTTTAATTTTTAAAATATTTTTTTAAATATATTAAAATAATATTTTTATTTTTTAAATTTTATTTTTAACCTTTATACATTAAAATAATTCAAAAACACTAAAATAATTAAGTTTAAAAAAAAATTAAATCTTTAAAAAAACATATTAAAATAATATTTTTTTATTTTTAATTTTTAAAAAATTAAAGTTTTAAAAAATATATTAAAATAATACTTTTTTAGTTTTTATAATTTATTTTTAATATTTATACAATAAAATAATTTAAAAACACTAAAATAATTAATTTAAAAAAATAATTTTTTTTAAAGCTTGACGGCGGGAACACCCCTTCAATAATCCATTGATATTGAGTTTAATCACTTCTATCTAAACCCGTTTAAAAAATGAACCCAGCCAGGTTTACTTCTAACCCATTTTAAAAATGTATGCAATTAAATTTAGAATTACTGGAATAATCAATAAACCGATTAATATGTTTGAAAAGTAATTGAAAAAAAAATTGAAAATTTTTTTTGTTTTAAATTAATATATTTTTGATATTTTCAAATCATGATTTGCTGATTTTAAAAATAATTTTTTAAAATAAAAAATATTATTAACATATTTTTTTTGAGTGAAAAGCATTTTAAAAAACAATTATAATTATACTCCTAAACACATTGTAAATCATCTCTAAAGATTTTTCTTAAAAACAAATTATCCAAGATATTATTTTGATTTTTTTCTTTGAACTATTTAACTTAGACGGACATCAATTAAGTTGTAACCCATTTGAAAACCAGGACCAAAACCATTAAAATCTGAAATAATAACTGAATAAACAAAACTGAAATAGTCGAACTTTCCTTTTTTTTTTGTTTTTAGATAACCCAATAAGACATCACCGTTTAGAAATGCGGTGTAAAACTCGTTTTATAAAAATTCAAATTATTTTTTTGTTAAAAATTAATTATTTTTTGTATGTTTTGGATCATTTTGATGCGCTGATCTCAAAAATAATTTTTTACAAATAAAAAAATCATTTTGATACATTTCAGCATGAAAAATATTTTAAAAAACAATCATAACTACACTTCCAAACAGGTTGAAACGCCATATAAACTCGTATACGTTGCCCCTTGTCACCATAATTGATGATGCAAATTATCTTACATTAAAAAATTAAATCCTTTTTTAATATATTTGGGTTTTCGACATGCTATAAAAATGAAATTTTGAATTGATGAATTCACAAGAAGATTACTTGCCAACGGAGAATTTGGATGCTGTTCCATGGCCAAGCCAACAGAAAGAAAAAAAAAAAAGGCTCAATGTCATTGTTGCATGTTGACCTAGCACGCTAGACCAAGTCTCATGACAGGGCTGGGCTCTAGAGAGTTTGCAGGGCTTCTTTTTTCCATACTATTTGCAAGAGCAAGCTTGGAAAAAATACCTGTATAACGTCTTTGGACGGTAATTCATAGCAATAAAATAACTTGGCTTCATTTAAAACCTTTAAGAAAAATGCAGTTTTTGCATTCTCGAATCAATCATCATAGCGGGAAAAAATGAGCATGGGGGAAAAGAATTTCCATGGAGGAAGAGGCTATACTTGAATATTGAATACACAGCCTCCATAAAACACAGGAGAGACAAGCCCTGAGCAAAAGTATCAAGAACTGGATAAAATCTTCACTAGTTTGTCATTCACAACTGACGAGTCAGGGAGGGCAGGGGAGAAGGTGGGAGGGAAAGGGGGGGAGGTAGAGATCAGGGAAGTAAACATTACCTATGGCTTATGCACCGCTGCTGCTACTGTTGCTACTTGCTACTGCTTCTTCCTCTCAGGGAGAGACCTTACAGAGAGAGAGAGAGAGAGAGAGAGAGAGCTGAAAATCAGTGCATTTTTTAAGAATGATCCATGCATCGTAAAATGCCCTCGAAATTGAGCTTATTAATCATAAGAACCATGCATTGTAACAAAGATGATGAAAAACGGAGTCAATCAACACCACCAAAGAATGTAGCAAAAGTATTCTGAGTTCAGATATTTTTTTTACAACAGAAGGTTCAATCATATTTTGTTATACAATCAAATCTTCCGAAGCAATCAAAGTTCGTGAACTTGAGCGAGAACAAGCAGGCCAATGAATTGGAGAGCGGCTGCATCTACGAAGTGGAGACCTTCTTAGAGGACTAGGAGCTCGTCTGGGTGGTGAGCTGAGGTAAAAGGAAAAGAATTGCCAATAAGTTAGAATCCAAAGAATATCAGAAACTGTATTTATTACAACAAAGAAAACAAGTGGAGCAGTGGCTTTGAGGGATTTCAGGTTTTAGACTATAATAGTTTAAAAGGTATTATTACTGTCGCCTTGGAGCAGGAGAAACGTTTACGAACATGACTACCGCGCATCCTTCGGGTTGAGGCCCTAGGAAGAGATGATAATGTGTTATTAACTTCAAAATTACTGACGATATTGAAGGAGAAAATATGTAATAGATAGTCAAGTGCCAGCCTTAATGGGGACCTATATCGCCATGGAGGAGAGGATGGAGATCGACCTCTGGCTGGTGATGCAGGTCTCTGCCTTGGAGGAGTCTCGCCACGACGAAATGGAGTCTGCTCAGCGTGAACCAGGAGAATCTGCACGTCTACATGGAGGATCCAGCTGACGTCTACGAGATCCACCCCTTCAACCAACAGGAGATCTTTGAGGCGAAGCCAGACTTTTCCGATGATGAGAAGCTGACATCAACAGCAAGTAATCATGAACACATACATTAATTCATGATATGGTAGAAGATAGAGTGAACATTGCCCGAACAACATTGCCATCAATCTGGGCCTGCATGGAGGCAATTTACAGCATCATTCACAGTCATATAACTTTTTTCTTGTCACAGCTGCATTTAGTACCATGTACAGCAGAGCCTTTTCAGCATCTGCTCGAGTCCTAAACTCAACGTACCCAAATCCTTTTGGTAGATTAACCTGCTCAAGTGCAACATGTTATAGCACCTTGAAAGCACACATTTTACCAATTACACAGCACAAAAGCTTTTATAAACTTACAGAGTTACCTGCATGAATGAATGAAACATTAGTTTCACTATCCATGATCGTTGGTTAACATAACTGTAAGAATTCCCTAAACGATTTTACCCATCAGGAGGCGGAAAATGCAGAAAGTAAGCATAAATTTCCAACCCTTGATAAATAGAAAAGCAATGAGCAGAGTAATACTGTAACAATCCGAGTGCTCTAACATCAGCTCAAGCTCCTTCATAGTTAGAACGCCACAGCATGGAAAAAAAAGGAAAAAAAAAACAGAGGCTTGAAAGCATGCATGTAAAACTTTACACATTAGCTCATGAAGTGCTGATTTCATCAAACAAACTTCAGAAATTAAGATGCAAAAGGGGCTTGAAAAGTATCAGAATACAAGGAGAATATTCCAGACTACATATCAGAATAAATACTAGAAAACAATTCTTACCACAGTCACAATCAAAGAGAATAGAGTCAAGCTGACATGAAGTATAAAACTGGAATCAACCAACCACAGACAAACAGTTCCTCCACAGAGTGCAGACTCCAACATATAGCTTCTTCTTTTTTGAATTCATTGGAGAACAAGAACTTACTAAATATTGATACAAAATACCCATTAATCTAAAAATGCAGAGGTTTCACATCACTAACAACCCCTTTAATTAATCTATTATGCTCAGGCTTAATGGTGTATGTTTTATCGATGATCAATTGTGCTTTAACATCCTTCAAATGCTTTCTTTAGCAATCAAAATCAGCTTAAGTAGTTAAATTTCCAACTCATAAATTAATCAGAGAAAACTACAGAATTACAAGTTCATAATTAATCAAAAGAAAAGCAAGAAAAACACTTAATAACTAATCATAGTCCTTCCCCACCATAAAAAAATGGTGGAGGACCTGGAACCGGAGCCTGACCACGATGAAGGACCTGCCTCGCGTTGGCTTCGCCATTGCTGAGGCCTGATTGCAGATTAAATCTGTTTTTTTTATTTTTTTTATTGTTTTGATTTATTAATACAAAAATTAAATTAAAAAAATATTATTTTAATATATTTTTAAATTTTAAAAATAATTTTTATCATATTTTTTTAAACTCACAGGTAAAAACTGAGAAGATAGCATGTGTAGGCTTTATAAAATGAAAAAAATAAAATAAATATTTTTTTCATTTTTCTTAAAAAAAAACATAAGAGTATATCTTTTAAAAAGAAATAGCATTAAATAGTACAGTTATTAAACCCTACTTAATATTATTATCAATTTGTTAATTTAACAATTTAAAATTTAATTTGAATTGAGTTTCACTTTGAATTATTTTAAATGTTTCAATTTAAATAATATTACAAATGATTTACTTGGAAAATAAAATTGATTCTAGTTTTTTATATATTAAATTTGATTTAAGAAAATAACAAGAACTAATTTTTTTTTCCCTTGTAAATACACTTACTTAAGCATCTTCCCAAGAACTTGATCAAAATATAGAAATTAAATACCTAAACCATTAAAACAAAAATAAATAAATAAATCATATAGTGTAGTGGAAAGTCTGGCGGCTCTTAACTAAAGACCCGACCCGACCCGACCCGAAACCAAAACCCTACTAAAACCTTCTCCATCTCTCTTTCCAATTTCCATGGCGACTGTCTTGCTCTTCAAGACATAACAACACCAGAAGAACCCTAAACCCGGGGGTCCTCTCCACACTGTCTTTTCTTTTTACAAAAAAGGAAATGGGAAGAACAAGTGAAATTGGAGGGCTAATCTCAGCAGTAGCAGCCTCCTTTTCTTTTTCTCAATCAAATCTTGTGTCTTTTGCTGATGGCCCTTTTAATTTCTCTCCTTTTTCTTCCTCAAATCCTTCTCCTTCCCCTCCTCAAACTTCTTCTCTTTCTGACCAATCTCAGCCGTCCGCTCTGCCTCCATCAACGGTCGCGGGTAGTGGTGAGTCTGGTCCTAGAGCTCCTAGAAATGATAACCCACGAACGACGTCGTCTGGTTTTGATCCTGAGGCTTTAGAGAGAGGTGCTAAGGCTCTGAAGGAGATTGCCTCTTCTTCCCATGCTAAAAAGGTGGAAACTTTATTTCAAAGAATGTAGTTTTTTGTGGGGTTCTGAGGTTGTTTTAAGTGTGGCTTTTTTTTGTGGTGGGTTTTATGGGAAATTTGTGAAAAATGGGTTTGTGGTGTTTTTGCTGGGTTTTGTAAATTAGATTTTGTTTATTGTTTATTGGGTGTTTTTTTGGTGGGTTTTTAAGTGGGAGGATTTTTTTTAGATATTTTTGTTGGGTTTTGAGATTGCTTTTGTGGAGTTTTGATTTTAGCTTTGAAGTTTATGTTGTTATTTCTAGTTATGGAGATGAGTGGATAGAGAATTTCAATAATTTAAAGTCTTTTTTTTTTTTTGCATTGGTATAAAAAAATTAGAGTTTAAGTTGGTTTTCCGGAATTGCTTGAGTGAATTGAATTGTTCTTAGTTTTCCATTTCCAGGCCTTTGGATTCATTTTGCTGTTGTGAAATTTGCGTGCTGGAAATGACTTTTGAGAGGATTTTTTGGTTATTTATTTATGTAGAATGTGCATTTGAATGGTTTCTTCAGTTAATGGATGGGCTAATAGTGGTACTTGTTGTCTGTGTAGGTCTTTGAATCTATAAAGACACAAGAAGCAACGAGACAGGCAGAATTGGCTGCAAAGGCTGCAGAATATAAGGCGATGCAAGCTCAGGCAGAAACTGTAAGTTACACTATGATGAGTTCCTCTTTTTTTTTTTTAATTTCCATCAAGCTTGTGACATGTGAGACCTCTTTGTTAGCCATTAAATGGTTGGTGGCTGAGAAGTCTTAAAGATACTTGAAGCGAAAATGCATCTTTAGATCTTGGAGTCTCTGCTGTTGTCTTGTTGGGTTCCTTTTACTTGATCAAGTGGTGGCTAAGAGTCACCTGTTATTTTTGTAGGTCTTCAAAATAATAACATGACTGACCTTAATTTCTTTTTTGGAAACTGCCAACGTATCTTGGAGTTATGAACTCAGGAATGCATATTGCTAGGATAGGCATTGAATTCTATACGTCATTTATTGCTCCTGGAATACAAATGAGCGGGCTTTCCTGACAAAATTAAAGTTAATCTGCTTGGTTGCAATTCTTCTTTTTTTGTGACCAAGTTTTCTGATTTAGGCATATCAGGTCTTCCTTTAGTGTGGATCACATAAAATGTTCTTCAGCCGGTGGCTTGCAGAAATTGCTATGTGATCTTAAATGCCCTTTTACTAGCACTTAAGAAAATTTCCAACCATTAAAAGCCCCTTTGCTTTCTTGCTGAATGAAAGGCACCCACTCTCCTAAGTGGAAAAATAAGTTTCAAAATAGAGGCAGATAATTTGTTTTTCTCTGCTCATTAATTCACCTAAAGCAATGTACTTGTTAGTTGTGGCAAATGGCTTGTGGGAGATTGGGCTTTGATTTTTTGTTATGAGAAGTTGACAATAGAATCTGTGTTACTATATTCCTGCAAAATGAATTTTGCTTTTGCAGACTTGATGTGTTTTGAGGATTGGCACATTTTTTGTTGCTGACATTTCATCATTTTTCTTAAATTTCATTCCATGTGCTTGGCAGGAGAGACAAAGGGTGGTATATGATGAGCAGAAGAAGCTGGCTCAGCACCAGGCGCAAACTAAATCCCAGATGGCTCGCTATGAAGATGAGCTGGCTAGGAAGAGGATGCAGGCATGTACTGTTAACATTTCAGGATTGAAAGGAGTTATTTCATGGAGAGGAGTTTAATTTGTTCATATTACAGGCTGAAAATGAATATCAAAGAGCAAGGAACCAAGAGCTCGTGAAACTACAAGAAGAATCATCAATAAGACTGGAGCAGGCTCGAAGAGCAACAGAAGAACAGATTCAAGCACAGCGGCACAAACAGAGAGGGAAAAGGCTGAGGTAGAACGTGAAACAATTAGAGTGAGAGCTATGGCAGAGGCAGAAGGGAGAGCCCATGAAGCAAAGCTAGCTGAAGATGTTAATAGGCGAATTCTGAAGGATCGTGCAAATGCTGAAATGGAGAAATGGGTTGCTGCAATAAACACTACCTTTGAGCACATTGGAGGTATAAACTCAATCACATGCACTAGCTTAAACTTGGAGAAAGCCTTGTTTGAAGAGAGCCTTGGCTGTGGCATTTATAAAAGATTATGATTATTAGGAAGGGCTGGACTTCTCTTGGTTAACTGATGGTCCTACCTCACTACCCTAGCTCAGGGACCCTGTCCATCAGCAAATCAACTGAATGCTTGATGGTCCCTGATTTCTGTACATCAAATCTGGTGTTCTACTAATTAATTTTAACAGTACTCTTCATAAAGCTTTAAGTACATTGTTTTGGTTTTATTCGCTCATTGATTGTTGCTCAAGAAGATACCATCTTATGTGAGTCTATCTAACTTTTATAGGTGGTTTGCGAGCTGTTTTAACCGATCAAAACAAGCTGGTTGTTGTTGTGGGAGGGGTCACAGCTCTTGCAGCAGGGATTTACACAACAAGGTAAAAATTACTCTTGCTTGAAGATGCTGATTGGTGGGCCTGTATGCTGTTAGTGACCTTTGCAGGTTTTTTCCTGTAATTAATATGTAATCAAACTTTGGAGATTTTGAGTTTGCTATGTTTGTTGTTATTTTGAGAAGATGAGAAAATGTATTTAGCCTTGAGTTATCAAAGTCTTAAATGGTTGATCAGTGTGCTGAATATCAGTTTACATCTTTAGATGTCTAGTTGGCTATGTCTGGGTCTGCTATTGCACAGTTAGTGTGAGCAATCAATTTTCTACTGTGTCCACCAAGTCTCCTGAGTGTGTGAATTAACTCTACAGCTTTTGCTTCCAATTTTTGAATTGCAGAGAAGGTGCTCGAGTGATCTGGAGCTATGTGGATAGAATATTAGGACAACCATCACTAATACGAGAGTCTTCCAAGGGCAAATACCCTTGGTCAGGAGTTTTTGCCCGTTCCTTTAGAACTTTATCAAGTGGTGCTAATAAAGGGTCAGCTTCTAAAAATGGAAATGGATTTGGTGATGTGATTTTACATCCTTCTCTTCAGAAACGAATTGAACAGCTGGCTAATGCAACTGCCAATACAAAATCCCATCAGGCTCCATTTCGAAACATGCTTTTCTATGGTCCTCCAGGAACAGGGAAAACAATGGCTGCTAGAGAGTTAGCTCAAAAATCTGTATGATATCTAAGCTAATTTTTTTATCATTATTACTTTGAAGTCTTCAATTCATTAATTATGCCATGTGATGTCAATCTTCTTTGTTCAGTATTGAAGTTGCAAGCATGAATTGAGAGATTGTAGTGCTTTCACTTTTCTGACCTTGTCATGTCATGGATTCATTGGGATGGAAGTCAAAATGTTTGTCATAAATTCACATGTTAATTGCCATAACCATTTCTGCTTTCTGCTGGCTAGCTAGTATTTTTTTATTTTGGATTAGATATTGGGTACTTTTGACTCACAACTTTGATAAATGTAAATTTATTGACACTTCAAATTGCTCTTGTAGAGTTAGCATTTCATATGTTATCACATCATATTAAGATAGCTTCTGAAAAATGTGTTGCTGCTTCTTTTCTTCTTTCTTCTGACTTCAAATTTACATGCAGGGTTTAGATTATGCCTTGATGACTGGTGGAGATGTTGCTCCTCTGGGATCACAGGCTGTCACAAAGATTCACCAGTTATTTGACTGGGCCAAGAAGTCTCGGAGGGGTTTGTTGCTATTCATTGATGAAGCAGATGCATTTCTGTGCGAGTAAGTGACAATTTTCTTTTGGATAAAAGAATTTCATTTCAAGGAGTTTAAAATACTTTGTTAATGGCCATATAAGATGCTAGAGGTGTCATTCTTCAGTCTGAAAAATGAACTAAAATAAAATTAAACAAATAAAATAGACTAAAATCCCCTTTAGTTTGGTGTGTACTTATAAAGTATCTCTTTATGGAGAGAACATTTATGCACTAGCAGATAATTTTATTAGTTTTAGAATTTTAGTCTGCTTTAATGCAGCCTGTGTTATTCTGAGTGAGCTGATAAAATGTTGCACTATATAAAATAATGTTAGATGGGGAAAAGCAAGACATAATTTGCTCTTAAATATTACTGTACCCTGCTAGTTATTTAGTTCTAGTAAAAAAAATTTCAGTTTTACAAGTTGAACCAGGTTCCCGCTTGAGAGAAACAAATTTGTTTCCTGAACATTGCAGGCGGAATAAGACCTACATGAGCGAAGCTCAACGAAGTGCACTTAATGCCCTTCTTTTCCGCACTGGTGACCAGTCCAAGGACATAGTCCTTGCTCTTGCCACAAACCGCCCTGGTGATCTTGATTCAGCTGTTGCAGACCGTATAGATGAAGTCCTGGAATTTCCTTTACCTCAGACAGAGGAACGCTTCAAGCTGCTCAAGCTTTATCTGGACAAGTATATAGCTCAGGCTGGATCAAGAAGATCTGGCTGGCTTCAGAACTTGTTCAAAAGACAACCGCAGAAGATAGAAATAAAGGGATTGACCGATGATATCTTAAAGGAAGCAGCAGAAAGAACAGAGGGATTTTCTGGGAGAGAAATTGCAAAATTGATGGCAAGTGTCCAAGCAGCAGTTTATGGAAGTCAGAATTGTGTGCTTGACTCAGCCCTCTTCAGAGAAGTGGTAGATTATAAAGTTGCAGAACATCAACAAAGGAGTAAACTGGCATCAAAATCACATGAAAAAAGTGCTTAAGGTGTCTGAATGTTGAAATGCTTTTTTTTTATTGGGCAGTTCTTTTATTCGGATAAGGATAAGGTACATGAGTGACTTAGCTAACCAAAAAAGCCTACATTTTTTGGTTCCGGGCATCATGTTGTTACCATTATTTCCCCCCCTTTCATGGGGGAATTTTGAAATGTGTTAGATTGTGATGATTCTTTGGTATATTTGTTTCATTTGGCTTCTTGTTGGCATCTTTATCATGCCTCTCCCTTCAACTTCTGTTGTAAATTTACCCAAAAACGAGTGTTGGAGATGATGTGCTGGTAAATTCGTAAAGAATATGAATTAATAAAAAGCATGCTAACACAAAAATCTTCTCTATGAATCTTCGAAGAGAATTCTACAATGTAACCCAAAAAAGGAAACAGAGAACTACAGAGCCTTATGGAACCTTCATTGCTTTAATCTTCAAGATATAGAACGCCCTTCATCTTCAAGTTATCGTCGGTGTCTCCAAGGCTGGCCCGCCACCGTCTTTCCCATCTTCCCTGCATACAAGGAAGAGAGGGACTCTTTCTTAGATCAGGGAAGCAAGACAGTTTTTGAAACCAGGATAATGAAACTTTTCTAGGCTTCTAGCCACTGCCCATCAACTTTCTACGGTCCATTGCAACTTTGGAAGAATTCTACCTCGGCATTTCTTCATAGACATGAGCTCTTGTGCTGATATGAGAATGATCTCCATGATGATTGCTTTACGTAATGAAGATGTCTCCATGCTGACGTTGTAGAATGAATATAGGATGAACAACTGGGGTTTTTTTTCTCAGGTATGAGAGAATAGGTTAAAGGGTCCGGAAGCATTGTGCTCCATTTTTGAAGTATTTCACTTCCATTTGAAGGTTGATCTACTTCATATATAATGTGTTGTTTGTTTTATAATCAATTTCAATAATCATCAAAGTCACAAATATAAAGTTATATAAATAGTTGTAAAACTCAAACAGGTTAATCTAGAATTCAACTAACTCGAGATCTACTTAAACTAGTTAAAACATAGTTCATAATTTATTGATTTAAAAAAAAAATTATTCCAAACATTATAAAATATGTGTTAAAGATTTATAATCAAAACTATGAAAACTAGAAACTTTTTATATAAATGGAGAACATAAAATTAGAATTAAATGGATTATACTTTTATCTTTTATTTTTTCAAGTAATTTTTGCATTACAAAATATCATACTTCAGATAAAAAAAATATTTAATATAAAAAAAGGTAAAATATCACTCTAAATTATGTTCTTATTGTTAAAATATAATTAAAGAGATCAAAGCAAGTAAAGGATTTTTTTTCTAATTGGATATCAATATAAATGATTCTTTAAAATTTGAATGATAGCCAAAAAAAAAAAAACAAAAAGAGAAAAGTTAATAGAAAACAAAGAGCCGGCTAAAGAGGAAGTGAAATGGAGAGACAATGAAAAAACTTCAAAAAAAAAACACTAATTTTTCTAGTAAAGAATCTAAACCAGACAAATTAACAAAAACAAAAATTTGTGGTGTTTTTGAGCCAAAATTAGCATCTAATTTCATTTTTTTTAAGAAGGTTGAATTGAAAAATAAGAAACTGAAGTGAAAAACATAGATAATATAGGTGGTGCTTTTAAATTTTTTTGTGAAATATATTTTAGTCCCTAGTTTTTTTTGTTACAAGGTGATCGTTCCTTTTAATTTTTTAAAAATACATTTTGATACCAAACTTTATTTTTCTTATTTTTTAGTTTTTTTCATGAGATGAGAGAGAGGATTCGCTGGATTATGGCGAAGAAAAAGAAAACTCTTCACTAGTGACGATTCTGACCATCAAACAAGTTAAAATTAGTGTTAACAAGTTCCATTAAATTATGAGAGTTTTATGGTGATTATTTTAAAGTACCTCAATAGAGCCTAGAAAACCCGATCTATGTCAAGGATGCAATATTTTTTCGGGTTTGATTTAGTGGTTTGGACCTTTTTTTGGTTTAATGGGTTGATATGTTGGTTTTTTTGTGTTCTAAGGGTGTTTAATTATAAGGTTTTTTGTGGTTGAAAACGGGTTTTTTGGGTAAAAAAAGCTTGTAGGCCTAATTTCCCAACTATTACAATGGTTACAAAAATCTGAATTGACAGGTGATGTGTCATCTGCATGTTCTTTATTTTAAAATAAATAAATTAGTTGTCAATTTTTATTACAAATTGTTTTTAATAATAAATTCGTTAAACATAACCGGGTAAATGACATATGTTGAGATATTAAATGTCTTAATTTATATTTATATCTTAATTGTTGCAATTTTATTTTTATTTATAATCAAATTTTTTTTCTATTAAATTATCATAATCTCATGATCTAGAACACACAATAAACACATAATCTTGACATATCCCATGTCTAAATCATGAATTTTGTGTGTTAACCAAGCTTTTTCCATAGCAATTTTTTTCATTTATTTTTTATTGTTGTTGTCTTATTTTTTATCGTATTATCAAATTAATCAAAATTTAACTCAATTATCGAATTTGTATCACTTCTTTAAGAGTACAATTGTCTCTTATTTTTTTATTTAAAAAAAATTATTTGACCTGCAGCGTCGCAAAAACCACCAATCTATTTTAATCTAAACCCAACCAAATCAAAATCAATATTTTAAAAAAATAAATAAAACAACTTCATTTCAGATATCAAACCTGGATTTGATCCAGTGTCATGCAAGCTGCCTCGATGATACAGATATGTGAGCTATTTTGCAAGTCGAATCACGGCCAGGTTTTACAACTATATATACCACCAGAAGTTACTTGCTATGATTCCAAATCTGGTATCCTCCCTATCTACATCCAAGCCTTTTCAGGGCAGATTTTTGCCTTTTTTAAGAGCCCAGAAAGCTCCTTGTAAACACCATAATTAGTTAGTGTGTTGATGTGATCATTTTCCTCTCTAAACAAAAAAATATACCATACAAAGACTCTGATTCTACCAGTGGAAAGGCACTTTCATCTCCTTCCAAGTGTTTTTCTTATGGCTATCTTCAAGGCTGGTTGGTGGTGTTTCAAGATCTTGTTGGTGCAATTTCAAGATATGGTAAGATCTCAATAGTTTCCACAATGGAGTTATGATCGTAGGTTATAATGTTGTAATCATAATCATCAAGAAGCTAGGAATTAAGCAATGATGGTGGTGGTAGCTAGTATTTGCTCATTGATCTTCTTCCTTGCCTTTTTTTTTTATATATATAAATGTTTATTCTGACATTATAATTATATTTTTTTACTCGTTGATGAAGGTTTTTTCATTAATTTACACGTTAATTGAGATTTAATTCTTTTCTAAACGATTTTAAAAAATTAACGAGAAATATTCAATCACTTCTTCCTTCTACCATGAAATTGAACAGTGTTATTATTGAATTACTGATTCACAAGGCTGAAATATAATTGTTTACTGAACAGGAAAAAAAAACAACCTTGAGGTTTTTTATTTCTACGAAGGATCAAGAATAATGAAATGAAAACAACAAAGAATCACCATGATTAGATCATGGTGTTTACCATACACTAATCCAACAATTAAGAATGGTAAATAGTGCATTACGAGCAATATTACTCCAGAGCATTATAATCCCACTTCGAACTAATAAGATCATGCTGGCACCACCTGCTTACATAAAGATCGATTTACCGAGTCCTTGACTGATGCATGCATGTAGAGATCGAGCTCCATTGATTCTAGAACATGTAGAGATCAGCTAGTTCTTCCAAAGAACCAAAATTAACACTTGGATCTGCATTTTCAAGCATCCATAAAAGGTGGTCGAAAAAGACAACCTCGCATCTCACCACCAAAATGCTATCCTCTCCCGGCTTTTGCTTTGACTTCTCGATGAGAGCATTCACTAAAGGATGGCTCAGATACTTGGAGCTGATGACATACCTCTTCCTTGTGCTTCCAACAAATATAGTCGCATGGTTTTCATCTTCTTGCTTATGATCATGATGACCCCATAAATCTTCTCTGGTAGATTTGGACCTTAGGCTACTGTAAGATGAAGATCTCCCTAGTTGCCTCGACAGACTCTTGCATTTACGTAGTATCAAACTGATCTTCTTCATTGTTTTTCGAGGGAAACAAGGAAAGAACAGAAAGACAATATGAATGGGCCATGCATATATAGGAGACTTGCCATATACTCACAGAGGGTGCGACAGCAGCAACTGGGGTGGCTGGCTAGATCAGCCATGGTGGGTGCTATGTCATTGTTTACTGTGCTGGAAATGTGGGGCATGTTGAGCCCTGCAACCGAACATTTCGAGCACCAATGACTTAAACAACCCATCTTTTTATGGATCGATGTTGTATGGTGGGGCTTTTACAGGCACAAAAGTACACACAAATGCTGTAGTTACTGGTCAATTGGGCATTAATGTCCAAGCCCACAGTTTTCATACCAGACCTGGAATTTGTGTAATTCTGTGTTTAGCATTATGATAATATGGATTATGGTTTCAGAAATAGGTTTGAAAAAATATTTTTAGATGTGATTTTGAAAAAATAAGTTTTAAAAAATATACATGGGATTATTTTATGTAAAAAAAAAATCATCAATAAATGAAAAAATATATATAGGCAAGGATCTAATATAAAAAACAAAGGTTATTTTGTTAATCAAATAGATTTTTTCTGGATGTATGAATAACTTAATATAGTTTCTTTAAAGACCAAACACCTGTTTGTTATTTCATTCTATAAAAAATAATTTTAAAAAATAAAAAATTATATATTATTTTGATATATTTTTAAATAAAAAATACTTAAAAAAAATAAATATTATTATACTCTTAAATACCTAAAAAACCATGTTGTTTTGGTGATTTGATGACAATTAAACATTGTCACAAATGGATTAGCTAATAAAGCTAAACAAGTATGTTGGGTTTCGAGGATTAAAAGTATCCGGTTATTAAACTCCATCTGGTTTAATAAATTATTATAAAAAATTTACGATCCAAAACCTAAACCAGGCTAATTATTTCAAGACTTGGTTAACCTAATCAAATCCAATTAGATCAATACATTTAAAAAAACAAAAAGATTAAAACTCGGTTATTTAGAACTATAAATGACCCGATGATTTATAAATTGACCCGAGAATCTAGTGAATCCATGGTTAGACCGGGTGTGATGGAAAGCAATGAACTTCTTTCGAGCTTAGCTTCGAAGTGACAGAAGAAGGGATTAGTGCTTGCTTAGAAGCAGAAGCAAAAGCATAATCCATCACGTCGGTTGGAGGATCCATGATGAGTCAAGGACCATCCGTCTTAAGATAAAGCATAATCAAATTCAAATGATGCTATTAGCTGGAGACTAAAGACAATAGACCATAATCAAATACAACCCTTTTATTTTATTTTTATTTTCATTTTATATTTCATGCTTTTTTTTCTTTTTTCTTTTTCTTTTTTGCTTTTATTTTTACTTGGCTAGTTTTTTAATTTGAGATTTTTTTTATAATTTTATTATTTAGTATTAAATTGGTTGATAAATAAGATTTTTAATTGAACATGAGATTTTAATTTCACTAGTTATGAATTTATAATATTAATTTAGGTTTAAAAGATTCGTTTGAATCAATTAATATGGGTTTAAATAATTAATTTATTATATTTTACAATAATAACTTTCATACTCGGCCCCCCTTCCATTATTGTGGATTAGTCATTTTTTAATTGAACGAAATTGTTATTGTCTTTTTTATTCTTTTTTGCAAAGTTAAGTTGTTATAATGCTTATAAATATGCTTATAAATGCAAAACAATATTTAACTTGGATTTAATGTTTTTTTAAAAAATTAATTTATTTTTTTTCTCAATTTCATTTATCAATGTTTTAACGGGTTGGAAAGTTTAATTGGTTGGGAGATAAACTTCGTAAATGATCTTTTTCATGTTTTATTTAGAGTTATTGTAATTTTGAACAAATATTTATTTTATAATTGATGCTTGATTTCACGAGCATTGAAATTATTTAAAAAAAATTATTAAACTCAGTTAAATTTATAAATCGAGTTATACATGACCAAGGTTATCCAAAATATCATTTTCAGAATATTTTTTTAAAAAAATCCTCTTTGTTTTTTTAATAAGTTGATTCATGCTTTTACAGGTCATCTATATTTTCTTTGAACCTATTAAATCAATTAATTCACATCATATTAACTCTTATATAATTTGATTGAAAACTTATGGTAAATAAAGAGTCAGGTCAAGAAATTTCAAGATTTAAGTGCTTACTTAGATTTAATAATATTACCAAAAAAAATCCCCACATTCTTAGCGACAATTTTTATATTTTTAAAAAATTAATCCCACCTGCATCATATCCCTGGATTTATATTCTTATAATGACAAGCCAGACACCAGTTTCAGCACCTTATGATGCAGAATGAGCTTGTGTACAAGCCAACTAGCATGTAGATACCTCTAGAAATAAAATGTAAATTCGTTTGTACCTCTACGAAGCAAACGGGGTCTTGATTCGGAACCCAAAATGAACAAGAAAATGCATCTTCTGGCTTCTGTTCGGCACTTGAGGATACTCAAATTGCTGTCAAAGACTATTTTCTAGACCTTATTCTTGTGTAATATTCAAAGAAGAGTGCATGTGAAAATTCCATCCAAACAATACTTGGGATGAAAGTAGTCCAAATCACCTTACATGATACATGCTCTGCTCTCAACTTATCCATAAACCTGTGAAGTCTCGATGAGCGGGATAAAATAACTCATTTCAGTTTTGTCTGACATATTATGAGCTGTTCTACTCATCCCGGGTACTCTCAGCTTACTCAGCCAAAATTCTGTGGTTTGCTTGGATGAGCAGATAAAAAATGAAAGTGTTTCATTTTGTATGCAAGATACGTCCCCAGTTCAAGATGATTTCAAGAAATGAACACTATCTTTCACTTGAGCTGTATTCAAAATTGTTCACCAATTGTGTTGGAAAAGCAACAAGATGTGTTTATCTTTAGTATAATGGCTGTTAAACGTTGAAACGAAACAGCATTACATCTCCTTCTTGAACTATGTAGTCCTTGCCCTCAGATCTCAACTGCAAAAGTAGAAGTAGCGCAGGTAAGTGAATCTTCAAGAGGAAAGGAACCAGAAATAAAACTACATGCACATAAAGGATTCACAAGTAATCTCCACCCAACACCCCCACAGTTTGTGTAGATGTGAGTGTGTGGGGTGGGTTGGAGAGAGATAGAGATTGTTCATTCTCCCAATCTGTCTTTAAGGCTGGAGAAACATGAGGGCAGTCCTTCCCAGGATGTGTCTATGCTTCGTTACAATTCAAGGAATATTAAAGTGCACAAAAGAGCAACAAACTCACAAGTCCTTTTTCCCTGGCGGCAGCAAGTGAACCAGCAGCCACGAAATCATCATAAGACACCTATAATAAAACAAAAACTCACCTTAGTCAAGTAAAAACTAATGGTCAGACAAGCAATCGTAGCATCAATACCTGAACAACAGCTGTGCTTGTTGCTTGAGCATATCATAACAGAATCCAATATTGCAAAAGGAAGGATATATATTCTAAACACTTCAATGAAGATGGAAAAAACCACATGTTTACTCTTCTACTCTTCAAGATCATTGCGTTGCTACCACTTAAGCAATTCTTCTTCTTTTTTCTCTCTTTTTTTAAACAGAAGAGGGAGGGGGTGTTAAGAGAGAAGGCTTAAGCCCGGGAAAAAGAACTACCAAGGCACCCAAATGAGGGATTGACATCCCAGCAATATTCTTAGATATAAAAGATTGATGTGAACAAGTTAATTTTACAATTGCATAAACACAATTCTCACACCATATTTGGCTAGAAAGTCAACAATCTGAACATTAATAGAGAGAGCCAAAAAATCTAATTAAGATGCTTACTGTCTCAGCTCGAATAAAACCCTTCTCAAAGTCAGAATGTATAACTCCAGCAGCTTGAGGTGCTGTCATTCCTGAATCAAGAGGGAAAAAAACTCAGGCAACAATCATAACAGTCTGAGTAGATGTAAAGAGGTATCGGTTGGGTGGTTTCAGACCATTAAGCTTTACTTCATGACAATACATGCATCCCACATATAAAAGACTCAAATAAGCAAGCAGATTTTTCTCTCCCACAAAAGTCGGTAAAACTGATTCTCAAGCAGAACAAAATATAAACATTTTCTTGAGCGAGTCAGTTTCAATTAAAGAAAGTTCAGCAGACAGCAAAACTAACCTGCATGTATAGTCCATGCTTTTGATTCCTGTGGAAAATAAGAAAATACTCCTTCAAATAATGAACATAAATAATATATTCAGAAAACTTTTTATCAAACTATTCACCTTCTCTCCAGAGGTAAAGTATGTACGCAACCCCAAAAGGCTATATGTTGCTGTGATGAGGTTTCCAAGGCCGCTTTCACTAACACCAAGTGATTTCAGAAATTCATTTCGTTCTTCAAATGGCAGCTCTGTAAGCTCTGATTCAACCTGCAATAATAAGCATCCTTAAATTACCTGCTTCATGCAACAATTGGAAATGACAATTCAAAGCTTGTACAAGGTATATTGGTCTGCAATAAACAGCAGAACACATGTATAGAGGCTAAGGTTTCTAGAAGATATCACTGTACCTGTGCAGAAATTGTAACTAGTCCGGATTGTAACTCGAATGCAAGATTCATCACTTCTTTGACATAAGGATTATTTCCAGCATCAGCTAGCTCAGATTCTGCAACATTTGCCACATATATTACTGGTTTCATAGTAAGCAAGCAAAGATGTTTTACTGCATCCTTCTCAAAATCTGTTAATGCTACAGATCGTGCTGGTTTTCCATCCATGAGTGCCTCTCGAATCCTTTCCAAGGCAGACTTTTCAGCCTCTTCCTGAAGTAAGAAACTTGCATTGGTTTATATAGTATCTATCTGAAATTGCAAATATAGCAGACAGACTGCTTGCACAGGCATTGAAAGCAAAGAAACCTTATTTTACCTTGAGTTTTGATTGTGAATCCCTTGCCTTCCCTTTCTTGAGCTTCTCTAATCTTTTCTCAATCTGCATTTCTTGTAAAATGCATAAATTAGTTCTTTCAGCTTATTTGATGATGATTAGCATATGTTAACAGTAACATGCAAAGGTTACCTTCACAAGGAACTTTCAAGTAAATGCAATTAAAAGAAAAAAGGCACCGCTGAAGAACAAGAGTATAAGACCCCATTTGAGCACCCTATCTGATTTATTTTTGCACCAAATAATGCCTTAGACTTCAAATACCATCAATGAAGTAAAACAAGACAAGATGCATGAGATTTAGAAACTCCCCAAACTAAATGTATGCCCTTGTATAAACTTCCAAAAATCTGAACACTGCAAATGAACAGCTAATTGATAGAGAACTACCTGGTTATGTATATATGAGGAAGCAACGGGTATAATATTGGCCAAAGGAAATTGAGAATTTAAACTTCTACCTAACCGCAGGATCCTAAGTGGTGCGATATCAAATTTAGCGCATAAATTTCAAATACTTAGTATATGAGCTTGCTCTTTCACAAGCTTCTAACATCTCATATCAGTTTGCACTTTGCTGTCTATAAAGTACCATCACAAATAAAGAGTTAAAGACAACAATAGTATGAAAATGCTGAGGGAGCAAATTTTCTAGCTCTATTTAGCATACCTGATCCAAGTCTGAGAAAACAAGCTCTAAGTTGATTACATCAATATCAGATTTAGGATCGACCTTGCCATTTACATGAACAATGTCATTATCATCAAAACAGCGAACAACCTGAACCAAAACGAATAGGCCTTTAATACACTTTCACATCAATAGTAGCTACTTATTGCCCAGCAACAGTATTCAGGATTGTGCAAAAAAGCAGGCCTTCCAGTAGACATTCAAACTTGTGAGTTAAAATAAATAAGTCATTATCCTGCCAAGTGATGACTACAAACATCCTGATAAGTAAATTAGAAAAGCGCCAGCCCCCCAGCCCCCAAAACCCCCCTGCTGCTTCCTTATCTAGTTTATCGACTCAGTTGTTGAATTAGACCATCACCAACTTCAAGGAAACAACAAAATGTGAATACCTGAGAATGCCAGTTCTGCAAGCATTAGGGTTCAGTTCAAGGGCCACCACCCTCTTAAGAAGGCAAGCCCATCTTCCAGCCTAGGATTGTTTGGGATGGGAGAAAGGGATTTACCACTAGACTAAAACCGCCAAAGAGCCCAAAGAAAAGGCAGTTTTGTCAAGTATACTGTGATGGTAAGTAACTAGAAAAGAGCAACAATGTGAACAACTCATAAAAAAGAAAAAAGATGTGAACAAGGATGAACCTGAAGAATGGAATCAACTTCTCGAATATGAGATAAGAACTTGTTACCCAACCCCTGCAAGAAATAAATCAAAATAGCAAGCATACAAGTCAACACTGTACAATCAAACTTCAAGTCCAAATACAAAGCCATTTCTTTTCCTCAAAAAGGTTTGACTATCGAATCAATTAATTCCAAAATAAGTCAATGCTAGTAAAAGAAATAGCAAACAACCTCCCCTTGACTGGCACCCTTGACAAGGCCAGCAATATCTACAAATTCAATAGATGCCGGGACGGCTCGTTGAGACTTGCTTAGTTCAGAAAGTACATTGAGTCTTGAATCTGGAACAGCAACAATCCCTACATTCGGCTCTATTGTACAAAACGGAAAATTAGCAGCTTGAGCTTTTCCATTCTCCACCTGAAAACATGCCATTCAATCCCACATCAAACGTTTTCATACACCACCAGAATAACAACAAACATAATAAACACAAAAATCCATAGTCCACCCCTTCAAATACTCAAACTTTACTTCACATACTTAGCAGAGAGGCCCGCAAGAACAATTCTTTATCCATTTCTCGTATTTTCTAAAGAAGCAAAGAAATTTAGCAAAATGGGTGGTAGAGATACTTACAACAGCATTGAAGAGAGTGGATTTTCCAACGTTAGGAAGGCCAACAATTCCAGCTTTCAAGCTCATGCTTATTTTTGAAGAAGAAGCGGAAAACCGCCTATTGGCAATCCCAAAAAACCCTGTAAATTGGGAGTTGTTAGTGAAGAAAGAATGGTTTCTACACACAGGAAATGATGATGTTGATTTCTTGGGAAGAAGAGACAGGGCAGGTACAAGGTTGCTGCACGCTACTCTTGCCATTTTAGATAGACAGACAAGGGTTTATCTGTGAGGAAAACAGAGGGAAAAGTGGCCACTGAATGTAAAACCTTTCACCGTTTCCTCTTTTCTTTTCTTTTTTTGAAAAAAAAAAAAACAACAGGATAAAGCTTCGGGGAAAAAAAAGAAAGCTTTTACTCATTACACGTAATTTAAAAAAAGAAACAAAAAAATTAAATTTGTAATACCTCCATCCTTAATCCTTAAGAAAGAGATTAAATATGAAAATACTATGATAAATTTACATTATTAAACTGAAAATGCATTTTTCTTTGTGACTTCTTTTCATGGCTTTTTATTTATTTATTTATTTATACATATGTCATCATGTTCTTCTAGTAATAGTCAATTCTAATGAAATTTTGATAAAATTTTCTCTATAAATAAACATGTCAAATTAGTGAGCCATTTGTCTTATAACTCATTCTCTCTCTCTCTCTCTTTATATATATATATATATATATATATATATAATATATATATATATATATATATATATATATAAAAGAAAGAGAAAAGGAGAAATATAATCCAAGCACATATGAAAATTTATATGAAAAGTATATAATTATTATCTTACATAAGATATTTACCTAAGAACTTCATTATATAAAACAAAATATAAATAGGATAACATCATTCGAACATGAAGGAATGGAAAGAATTTTTAGTTTAGGTTATAAAATTAATTACATGCACAACAAAAGTTTTAAATTCATGGAGTCCCAACTATCTAATTATTTGGTTCATCAATATGCGAAGATTCTACAACAAAAATTAATTAAGCATAATTTCATATTGTAAATATAGTTTTACTTTTAAACGCAAGCGGTAATGAAAGTGCTCATCATTCCTATCAAATCTTATAGAAACTTTCATGAATAATGGTTACATTTTCATGATAAATACTAAGGATATTTACACATGCATTTGTAAATTAACTAGAACATGCACAATTATCAAAATTTTACGAAGACTTCGCCATATTAGTTTTATATCAACAACCCATCTCTTTCCTTGGTTACTTCTACCAATCTAGGGAAGACATTCCAAACATTTAGTTTTTCTATTTTTTTATAACCACTATAATTTTATAGTTTTCGATATTTTTCGTAATGGTCCCAACCTTGGCTTTCGCTCATTGCGAAAAAAACTTCATTACATTGGTTTTTCGAAAAAACTTCAGAACAATCTCAATATGAGCGAAAGCAACTTAAATTTTTTGGTTTTCGAAAACTTCAGAAATAATCTCAACATTGACTTTCACTTATTGTGGAAGTAACTCAAATTCATTGGTTTTCGAAGCTTCTGAATCAATTCTAATATTGGCTTTCGCTCATTACAAAAGCAACTTAAATTCATTAGTTTTCGAAACTTCGAAAACAATCCCAGCACTAGCTTTTGCTCATTATAAAAGCAACTTAAATTCATTGGTTTTTGAAAACTTTAGAAACAATCCCAACATTGACTTTCGCTCATTATGAAAGCAACCCAAATTCATTGATTTTTGAAAAACTTATAAACAATCGCAACATTGGCTTTCGCTCATTATGAAAGCAACTCAATTATATTAACTTCACATCATATTTACAATTCATCCACATTACTTTCATGTTTAGCATTCATAATTAATCTGAAATTCAAATTTAACTTTATAAGTTATAGGCAACTCAAATTTATTAGTTTCCCATAACTTCATAACAATCCCAACATTGGTTTTTGCTTATTGTGAAAGCAACGCAATTACATTAACTTCACATCATATTTACAATTCATCCATATTACTTTCATGCTTAGCATTCATTATTAATCCGAAACTCATATTTAACTTCATGAGTTGTAGACGAGATTTTACCTACCTCTTTCTCCGGTTGAGTGAGTTTCACCAATAAAAAATCTTGTTCTCGGTGTTCCCCTAGACCATATGAATATTTTTCATCAGTACATTCTTTAAAAATTTACATGCTCATTCTTGAGATTTTACACATTCAAAATAAAACTTCACAAAAGCATGCACTACATAAATTTGTTTACATGTTCATGTTTCAACACATCATAGCCTCTTATATGATCTCACACTTGTTTATTTTAACATGCATATACAATTCAACAAATTAAAGTGCCCCCCTTCATCCTCTTCATGTCTAGCTGAAAGGATTCAAGCCTTCCCTTACTCATTTTGTTTTTCAATATTTTCTATCATTATCAAGTCTTCCTCTCCTCCCCCTTTTACACTCTATTTTTACTTCTATCCATCCCAGAAAAATCCCTCAAGAACCATAATCTAATAGTTAATATTTTGTATAACACTAACCCAATGTATTAGAAATTGGTCTAGGAAGGTTTTGGGTTTGTCCTAACTGCGTTTTCTGCTCCTTAAAACATTTTCTCCCTCAAATCTCTTGGCCTCTCTTCACCCCCCCTCTGTTGTCGCCAACCTCCTCTCTTTTTCCCCCTCATTTTGTTTTGTTTTTGGTGTTTAAATCTTCACTCAAACCCCTTATTTTCTCTCATGTGTTTACTTGCATGTGATTTCTTCACTTGTTATTTGAGAAGAGGTGTTGAAGAGAAGAGTGTCTTTTCTTTTTCCTTCCTCTTCTATTCTACCTTCAACCCTTTTCTTCATCCTAGGGCTGATGGGGTTTTTTCCTCTTTTTTTTTTGTCTTTATCCCTTACTTGCTCATGCCTTTTCAATTTAGTCCTCTCATCCTTTGTCTTCCTCATATTAGGTCTTAATTTCTCCTTACTCACTTATGTGTGTTTCATATTTTACGCTAAAGCTTCGTATTTTACTACTGGGTTTCTTTTTTATTTACTTAATTTCATGCATTCATTTTCTAGGGGCTTACAAAATTCATGATCCATAAAAAATGATAAGAATATCTCTATCCTACTTATATCGTTTTTTTTTTAAATATGTTCAAAAGAATAACTAATAAAATATTTATATCTTACTTGTATCGTTTTTTTAAATAGTTGTGCACATCGGTTCAAGGTCTAATTCAAAAAGGATAGATTATTGAATTATTGCATCACCAAATCAAGTCATAGATAATTAGATTGATTTAAATCAATATTTTTTTATTAGTGTCATTTTAATTTTTTAAAAAAGATATTTATTATTGATTTGATCAAGTTTAAACAAGATTTGATCATGTCATGAATCAACCCATTAAATTAACCTAGTTTAGTCAACTCAATTACCTTTTTAGTTTAAATTGAAACTTAATTCAGGTTAAATTTTAGATCAAAAATTTCCTAGATTAACCCGTTAGGTAAGGTTGGGTATAATAATAATACACATGTTATTCAATAATGAATTTATCATGAAAACATAATTATGACATACTTTTTATCAAATTTCTTCCTCTAGATCAATAATAAATGTTTATTTAGAGTAAGAATAAAATAGTAAAAACATATTTTCTATCTGCGAGAAAAGGTTATTCAAGGTATTTATTTTTCATGTTTTCTTCATTAAGTAAATTTTAAACCAAAATCAAGGATTTAATATTTTTAACTTTTATTGAAGCAAGATTTTAACTCCAATATATAAATATAACTTAACAGTTAAAATCAAGAATTAAATTAATTTATTTAAGGAATTCTTAGCCATTGCTGAACAATCAAGCCATCCTTTCTTGAACATGGTGTTGCTTTGCTAGGTGTATCATTAGATGATTAATTAGCCATTTTCATATAATTGCTCATATCCCATATTAGAAAGCTCGACGAAAAGAAGCTAGCTAACCATAGCAAGATAGTTTCTAGAAATTACAACCAATCAAGTCGTGAAAACTTCATACTAATATGATCTTTAAATAAATGGTTATAATAAAAAAAAATTAATAAAATTTTTATTTACCATCAATAACTCAAATATATTTTTAATTTTCAACAACATAAATTTAATTGAATTTATCAATTCTAAATTTTCTAAAATATTAAAAGCCAATTATATATATCATTAAAAGCATGTTTGTTATTGCGGCCAATTGCTCAGCTAACCGCAATAACAAATAATACCCGATTAAATAATCAATTACTATTATAGCTTGTATTGATCAAAAACTCTATTAAACTATGACATCACAATCTCTATGCTTATTCCTTTGCACAAGTGGATATCATTCATGAAAAATTTACCTTCATTTCATTTCCCTATAGCATATACCTTCCTAAAAAATTCCCACAAAAAAAAAAAAAGAATAATCCAAATAATAAATCAATCTCTATCACTAAACTCATAACCCTAACACATAAATAGTTTCCAATCACATCTTCTATGCTCCACCATCCACTAAAACAAATAAACTCCCATTTTCTAAATAAAAATGGGGAATAGATACCTCATGTCTCTCTATTTACTTTCAGTAATGTTTATTTTTTAATTTTAAAAATATTTTTAAAAAAATTTAAATTTTTTTTATTTTTTTCTTTGTTTCAAATTAATAATTTTTAATGTTTTTAGATCATTTTGATATGCTGATCTTAAAAATAATTTTTTAAAAATAAAATAAATATTATTTTGATATATTTCTGAATGAAAAATATTTTAAAAAATAACCACAACCACACTTTCAAATAGATTTAATCCTTACACTAAAATAATTTTAGTGTTGGTGTTCGAGTTTGATATTATGGTGTATTATATATATTTTTAAAATATTTAATTTTAAAATATATTAAATATTTTTTTATTTTTAACATTAGTATATTAAAATTATTAAAATAAATATTAATTTAATATTTTTCAAATAAAATACACTTAAAAAAAATAATTGTGCTCTCGTGTACTTTAAAAAAAAAAACAAAACCTAATTCAGACATGAAGCCAAATCATAAGTGGAGCTTGAATTATTCATAACTATTTCTATATACGAATAAAAATACCATTTTTTTAAAATGTAATGCGAATACTAAATTAAAAAAATATGAAATCAATTTTGTTTTTACAAAAACTCACCGACCTCGCTTTGTATGGTCTGTTCTTTTCCATATGCAATAAAAATAATAATAATAATAAAAAAATATTCTAATGTTAATCGATCGTTATCTCCTTCTCTCCAGGGTTTCTCTCTTCCTTGCTTTCTAATCCAAAAAGAACTTTATAGCTTAATTAGCTTGAATCATTATCGTAGGCTAAGCAGTACGCAATTCTTCACTGTACAGAAACAAATCCTTCTCTCAACAAAAAAACCCTTAAAAGGGTTTTTAGAATTTAGTGCCTTTCTTTTGTGAGATTTGGATTTTGTTTGGATTAGGGGTTTTGAAGTTTTCAGTTTTTGTGGGTTTAAAGATTTTTTTTAAAAAAAACCCAGAAGAAAGTGTAGATGATGATGGATGGGGGTAGTATTGAACAAGCTCCCAAGATTGGAGATAACTCTACAGGTTTGTTTTCGTTGTTTTTATTTATTTATTTTGTAAAGATCTGTTTTGTTTCTTTTTGTGTTTGTTTCTCGAGAAAATAGAATAAAACATCATGGGATTTTGTCTAAATGGTCTGTTTAAGTTGTTTGGTTTTGTGGGTCAACGTTAAAAAATTGTAGGTTAGCTTTGTATTTGTGTAAGATTTTTTTTTTGGGGTGTGTGATAGGATCTGCTTTGTTTTGAGCTTAGTAGAATTTAATGGGTATATTTGAAGTTAAATGGAACAGTTGTTTTAGCTTTAAATAGTTGAGTTGGTCCTTGATTCTTCAAATTCTATTGTTGCTTTTGATGTTAATGGCTGATATGGTAACGTTTCTTGTAATTTTTTAGTTAAAATTAGCTTCAAAGCCGAGCTTAGTGTAAATCGTAACCGCGTTCTCGTTTAAGCACTTGCCATCTATTTGTGTGATGCATTTTTGGTTTTGTAACGTGAGTTTAGCTTCTCTAGACATGGAGCGGGTGCCATTTTACTTGGAATTGACCTGGTTTTCTCTCTCGGATTTTTTTTTTTTGTGGGCAGAAGGTGCTGTATTTGATGCATCTCAATATGCATTCTTTGGTAAAGATCATGTTGAGGAAGTTGAGTTAGGTGGGTTGGAGGATGGCGAGGAGTTGCCTGCCGCTGATTTTGAAGAGGAAGAGTTTCTCTTTGATAGACAAGAGGTTCCATCCTCCCTTCATCTTGAGATCTTCTATCCTTTTTATTTGATTCTTTGATTTACATGGAAAGGGAATCTTTTTGGTTCTTAGGAACGTTTACATGTTTTTTTAGAAGAATTAGGGGAGCGCACTATTTTGTTGTGGATATGTAGGTCTGCCAAATTGGTGTAAATTTTTGTTTTTGTTGTTTTTTTTTTCCTGTGAATAAAAGAAGAATTATGTTAAAGAGAGAAATGAATGTAGCACATCTTTAGGGTTATTTTGGTATAGCAGATCTTCTAACTCATTGAGGAGATTGCTTCAGAGAGGATGCTTGAACTAAGTGGTTCATCAATTTCGTTATGGGTGCTCTGCTGTCTTTTTTTCTTCTCTCTTGTGAAAGAACCAGAGTGAACTATGAAAGGTGGTTCATAAGATAAGAATGAGGATCTTCTGTGGTGTATCAAGTGCCACTCTTTGTACTTTGGCAGCATTTGAAATTACCAATGCAGTATCAACAAAGGGGATATTAGGATTCTAAGTTCTGTTTAGTGCTTTGTCTAGTATCACTCATTTTGAAACAGGTCCCTCAACTATCAATCTTTAAATCCTCCAATCTCTTAGAGTCCTGACATTTAACACTTCCATTGACCTTTTGTTATGCCACTGTTCAAACAGTGAAGCATCTTGTGCTATTGCTGCACTTCATACCGGCAGCAGTTGTTGAAATTGTGGAATGGACTCCCTACCACATTAATATTGGGAACATGATCAAATACTATATCAGAAGATTTGGTAGTTGAGGGATGTGATTCAAATTGGATAATGATTGAGGGGCTGCAGGTACAAACAATCCTATTTTCTTGGCTGCTCTTCTTTTAGAATTTGGAGGCAGGGGATGTGTTCTTCAGTATTGGGTCCTAAACTCTAGAATTATGTGTGAATTTGTATTGATTTGTATAAATTGGTTGTTATATCTGTCTCAAAAGCAGTAGCTAGTCTGTTGGTGCCACTAACTGTTCCTTTCTTATTTGCAGGGTGAGGTTGTACGATCTCTATCTGACATTGATGATCTTGCAATTACATTTTCAAAGGTCAGCTCACTGCTTAGTCATACTATTGTGTATGTTATGAAGGTTGTATATAATATGATCTTTATTTGACAAGGTTGCATTGGAGAATATCTTTAATATATCATTCTTTTCATGTCTGCATGTGCAAACGTGTGTAACAAGCAGGAAGAAAGCCATCTGTATTCATGTAAGATGGTTTGAGTTTAAATAAAGCAAATGACAGTGATGTTAGTTTTCAGTTGTCGGGCCTTAGCTCCGTTTGGTAAAGGAGTAGGAGTAGGTGTAATTGGTGCATATTGTAACCAATTTGGAAAAAGATGGGAAAGAAAAAGTAACCAAGTTTGTTTACTTTGGGTCTAATTGGCATGTAGCACTTGTACAGGCTGTTTCTTATCTTTGTATCAGTGTCAGAAGTATCTCAAAATATTAAATTATGACGAGTTTGCTTAATTGGGTATGCTTGATTGCTCTTTTTTTGCAGTTGAACAAGGGTGTCAATGGACTGAGAAGCACTGGGATAATTAGTGATAGGAGCTCCAGAGAAAGTAAGTATTCCAATGTATAATTTACTTTATTAATGTGAAATTTATTAATCAATCCATGAACTTATGGTGGTATTATTTTCCCAGCAGCACCCATTTATTTTTTTTGGTGTGCTGTTCTTCGTTCCAATGCTTTATCACTTTATCATGATATGATTGTTGCTAAAGTCAAGCGATTTACATTTTTTTGGGTTAATGCTGCACATGGTTGAGAATCATACAAGTGGGCTATCATAACGTTCTAGGGAAATTCGGATACCTTATTGTGACTCTATTCCGGCACACTAGTGTCTTCAATTACAACCAAGATATTAATGTCAAATGTATGACAGTTTGAACATCAGAATAGAGACGGTGTTGGTAATATCTTGTTCCAGATGGAAATTTGTTGCAATAAGAAATGGACATGTACCAATGCCACTTTTTACTAAAAAGAAATGTAACTGGTATTCATTCTAGTTCTACATGAATGTTTCAGGCAGATATTTTTAATTGGCAAAGATTGTTATACTTTGTGATTTTTTTTACTTGAGTTCCTTCAGTCTTATCAATTGCATTTAAATTTAATGATAGACTAGGTAAATGCAGTTCAAAGTTAGCCCAGAAAGGGTGTAGGTTTGCTCGTTGGGCAAGTTGGAATTCTGGACTTGGCAGAACAGAATCAATATGCTTGACATTTGTTCTGCATTGATATTTCAAAATTCTTTATTATGATGATGCACTTGCACCTTTTTTTTTAATCCGTGTTCAATAGTGTAGTGAATTATAAAAAAACAAAAGAACAGGCTATTTTTCCAACTTTGGATCTGTGAAAAATGAATATAAATGAAATATCTGTGATAAAACCTTCCAGGTTCATCTGCTGCTGAATGGGCACAGGGCGAGGATTTTCCTAATTGGTTTGACCAGCAGCTACTTGACCAAGATGGCGTTGAGGATGGCACAAGATGGTCGTCGCAGCCATATTCTTCTACTGCTCGCCTTGCAGAATCAAAGCATCTATACCGAACCTCTTCATACCCTGAGCAGCAGCAGCAGCAACCACACCAGCAACACTACTCTAGTGAACCTATTCTTGTGCCAAAATCTTCTTACACTTCAAATCCTCCCCTGGGTGGCCAATCTCCACAGTCCTCACCGAACCGCGGTCATCTAAATATTCAATATCTTGCTGGTGGCCACCAAAGAGCATTATCCCCCTTCTCTAATTCTCAGCTTCCATTGAGCAGCTTACATCATGGATCACCACATTACGGTGGGAATTTGCCTCAATTCAGTTCTGGTCTTTCTGCTAATAGCCGGCCACCAAGCCAATGGGTCAACCATACAGGCTTATATCCTGGAGATCATCCCAACCGCTTGACCAATATGTTGCAACCGCCATTATCTCATCAGAATGGGATCATGCCTCCACAGTTGATCCCACAACTTCAGTCACAACAGCATAGGTTACACCCCCCAGTTCAGTCATCATCTGGCCATTTATTGGGCATGCAATCTCAAGTGTTCAATCCCCATCTCTCTTTATCCCCGCCAATGACGAACAACTTTGACACAATGCTTGGTCTGACCGATAGAGATCAAAGACCAAAATCAGTTCAGAAAGTTAGACCAATGGTACGTTATCCTCAACAAGGCTTTGATGTCAATGGTCAGAAGTTTGATATTGGCTGGCCGCAGTTCAGATCCAAGCATATGACTACTGATGAAATTGAAACTATTCTCAGAATGCAGCTAGCTGCAACACACAGTAATGACCCATACGTGGATGATTATTATCACCAGGCTTGCCTTTCGAAAAAAACAGCCGGGGCAAAGCTCAGACATCATTTCTGCCCAATTCATTTGAGGGATCTTCCTCCCCGAGCACGAGCTAATGCTGAGCCGCATGCTTTTCTCCAGGTTGATGCTCTTGGGAGAATTCCTTTCTCTTCGATTCGTAGGCCTCGTCCTCTTCTTGAAGTTGAACCTCCAAATTCTACTGGTGGTGGTAATACCGAGCAGAATTCTGCTGAGAAGCCCCTAGAACAGGAGCCAATGCTTGCAGCTAGAGTCACAATTGAAGATGGTCTTTGCCTTCTTCTTGATGTAGATGATATTGATCGTATTCTAGAATTCAATCAGTTCCATGAGGGTGGAACCCAGTTGAGACGCAGGAGGCAGGCCTTGTTGGAAGGGCTGGCAGCATCCATGCAATTGGTTGACCCTCTCGGCAAGAATGGCCACACAGTTGGACTTGCTCCCAAGGATGATTTTGTTTTCTTGCGTTTAGTATCTCTTCCCAAGGGACGAAAGCTCCTTGCAAGGTACCTTCAACTTATTTTTCCAGGTGGTGATCTCATGCGGATTGTCTGCATGGCTATTTTTCGTCATTTAAGGTTTTTGTTTGGAGGTCTCCTGTTTGATATTGGAGTTGCAGAAACCACAAATAACCTTGCAAGGTCTGTATCATTATGTGTTCGTCGCATGGATCTTTGTTCACTCAGTGCCTGTCTTGCTGCAGTGGTTTGCTCCTCAGAGCAGCCACCCCTTCGCCCCCTTGGAAGCTCAGCTGGAAATGGGGCTTCCCTCATATTATTGTCTGTGTTGGAGAGAGCAACTGAACTATTAAATGATCTTCATGATGCTAGCGACTACAATGCGACAAATGGGGCACTTTGGAAGGCCTCATTTGATGAGTTTTTTAGCCTGCTTATTAAATATTGCATAAATAAATACGACGGTATTATGCAGTCTTCTCTATCAGATTCAGATCCAGCTGAATCTATTAAGAGGGAACTACCTATGGAGCTCTTGCGTGCAAGTGTTCCCCTCACTAATGACTACCAGAAAAAGCTGTTATATGATCTTTCGCAACGTTCCTTAGTTGGTCAGGATGGTGGTAATGGTGGTGACATCAATTCTGAAGTGGTACTGAGTTAATATGAACCTACATGAAAGTCTGATACCAGGTCACCGAGAAACACAGTTCTGTACAAGAGAATATAGCTCAGAGATATTTTTGGACCAGCAATATCTTAAAGATGCATTTAATTTGTTCTCCCACCACAGCTAATTCAGAATACACGAACTAAATGAAGCAGAGGCTTTGGGATCAATCTGTCATGAGAGTCAGCTTAGCTTTTGGATTTAGTTTTATTTTTTTGTCATTTCTACTCAATTCCATGCTACTGCCTTGACAAAGCTTGTACAAGGTCTCTCCTGTGTTGTGGTAGAATTCTGTTGGGTTTTTGTCATTTTTCCAGTCCTTTTACCTTTTTGTCTCAAGAGCCTATTTTGATGCTCTGTTTCTGGATATGGAGATGTAGCAGGGTAGTTTGTACAGGGTTTGCAAAGAGGTTTCTCACTTTCCTGTACTATTTGTTATCAAGGAGGTGGGGTGGATGTGATTTTCATGTTCTGGTAGGGGCTATGTGACATCCTTGTGTAGTAAATGGCAATAAAGCCAAGCAGATGCTGATGGTTGTCGAATAAGGCGGCGATGGAGTTTGAATTTTTCAAGTAATTACCAAGTTTGCCTGTAACAATAGATGGTTGTCCGTCAGTTGTTTCTCTCATAACTGTTGTAATATTGCATTAATGCTATACAGCATGTGTTTCTTCTATTCCCTTGTAATTATTCTACTGTGCTATGTTTGATATTTGTGGAGATGATTTTTTTTCCTCCATTTTTTTGAGCCATTGCTGATCTATGTTTTCTGTCAATCGTTGCTGACCACCGTTTGTGTTTGAACATTATTGTATTGGGTGGTGATGAATCTTTTGGTCTCAGGACTTGTACAGTGCGGTTATTTTTCACTGCTCTGGTTTTGGAAAAGAATAGATGGAGAAACCTTTGGATGGTTTGGATTCTATGTAACAGCCTGTGCTGGTAACTGTGGATTACTTTGCAATGGCTTTGAATAGAGAAGAGAGTGAAAAGTGCAGGTGTCTTTGTAACTTATGGCAGTCTAATTGCTTGGACCTTAGATTTTGTTATTGAACTTGAAGAAAACCATATAAATTTGCGATGAGCAGTGCTCCCTTGAACTAGATGCAGCCATGTTTCCAGGAACAAGTTCGAGTTAGGTAATTCATGCAATGGCGTCTGCGTGTTACTGGCTCAACTCTACCTATGAACCTACCATGTGCATATTAAATCCTCCTAAGGGTGAGGGCATTGACTTGAACACACTTGGATTAATTAGCACCAAATTATTTCTGCTGTTACATACTGATGATCATCTAAACCTTATAGGGTAAAATTATGGACTAAAATGCTTGTCGTAAAAAGCCCAATGCGTCTTCAACATTTATGTAACGTTTGATTACTATTTTAAAATAGAAAAGATTACCATTTCAAAATAGAAAAGGAGAGACGAGACAATGAGGATTGAAAAGATATGTCTCATGTCCTTCAAATTCACTCCAAAACTGTACAAGAAATAGATTTATTTTATGTTTTCTATGCTCAATTCGTCTTGTCAAAGAAGTGGAATTCCAAGAAAACGGGGACATTCAATTATTTTGCAATGAAAAATTGTGTTGGTATGGTGCTCAAGGAGAAGTCTATGCAAGGCTGGATGCTACTCGTTCTCCATTCAAATTCCACTCAAACATATTGCTTGCAAATAAGGTAAGGCTTAAAACATGATCTGTCATAATTGCTTCATGCAAAATCCCTCTGTTATGTTTTTTTCTCGTCAAATCTTTCTATCAGTGAAGCTAGTTTTTTCTTTTGGGAATAATTTACCTTTAAATTTATTCCATCTTTAAAACACTACTTTATCTTATACGATTATAACGTATTAGTAATATAAAGCTTTTCTTGAATTTCATTCAATAATTTAAGTTTTTGGAAATATTCTATTTTATACAATATCAAAATTTTAATGGTTAAGGAATCAAGCAATCAAGAATTCGAATCTTTTTCCTGGCTGTTCTCTGAGTTTGACAATCGTTTTCATTATGAAACTTTCTTGTGAATTATGACGCAGGGAACAGAGGCGAATGTAATTGGCTTAAGGTTTGGTGTTGCCTTTAGGAACAAAAAAGACAATAACCATTTAACTGCTTGCTTATGTTAATATTTCCCTTCTGGACTGCAGAACAACATTACATTACGAGAAGTAAATATGACAACAACTAAAAGGATTGCCTAAAAAAATGGACAGAGGAAGAAGAAGGGGGGAATCTCATCTCAAATTCCCCGAAGACCCTTCTTCAAACACTAAGAGACAGCTAACTCTTACGGATGAAGTAGCACAGTGAAGACATAATGAGAACAAAACATGAACTGCATGAAACTACACCTTCTTAACTGACTGTCCACCGGTGATCAAATTGAAGACATTCCTTCCGTATCCAGACTGCAGAATGCTAAGATACGGCTTCAGGCGCGACAAAAGTTTGTGGTAGAGTGGACTGCCTGATTTCTTGGTGACTTTCAGTGCTTTCTGGATCACATAATTACCAAATTCATCTTTAGCAACATGCAATAGCGTGTTGGTGTTGCTTAGAAAATTCTCAATTATCCAACCCTTCCACTCTGTATCCAAGCATTTTTCGACAATATGACTGCCTCCTTTCTGCAAGGATATGGTTTCATAATGGCCTATAAGGAGATGACATACATTTTGGGTGAATAAAGGATTATTGAGTGATATGACCTTCTGAATCACATAGTTCCCTTCCGGATCCTGCGACAGGAATACTGCATTTCTAGTTAGGATATTCAGGAGCTGATATCTTTGCAGACCTTGGATGGTGTTAATGACCCTGATTAAGGCTATGGATCCTTCATGGTCTATTGCTAAATCAAGACACCATGTAATGGCTGCTTCATATAATGCCTTGTTATCTTCAGCTCTCAGGTGGTTTAAGCACTCCGATACAACATACGAACCTATCCGATTGGTCATGATCAGAAGAAACGCAGCACACAGATTGTTGGTCACGAACGAAATCAAATGTGATCTCCTGAGTATTCTAATGACCTTCTTTATCAAGTTCGAACCGTGTGTGTGGAATGTCAATGCAATAAAAATGGACAAGTCCTTGGTTATCTCATATGTAATCAATTTCAACTGTTGATGATTCAATGAATCAATTAGCTCAGAAAAGACATGCCATCCATGTTGATTAAACATCAGCTCGAAAAAAATGGGGATTCCTCTTGATGACAAGTCCAAAACTTTCTTGCATATCTGACATGTAATCTCCGGGTCCCTCAAACTCAATAAACCATGAAGTGTTCTTGAACCATCTTTGTCCAAACAATAGTTGACAAATCTATCTCCTTGAAGCAGACAAATGAAATTTCTTACGTTGTTAAGCTTTTCTTGATTCTTCACCACACTGTAATCACTTAGTCCTGTGTTAGAACCAACAATACTTGCTCCCTCATCGACGACAGAACCACTCGGAGAGTAGTTTAAATTCGGAACATAACTCTTTGCCCCAGACTGCAATCTTGAACCTTGGAAATCCCATCCATCGCCCATACTGTTTGATCCCCAGATAGTTCCAGGAAACAGTGGCGGTGGAACTAGAGTCGAATTCGCAAACCGGGCCTGATACTGTGGTAACCCATTAATCCTGGTTTCTTGAATTCCTTGTAAAGAACCACCATTAGCAGCCAAAAGGCAGTTCCTTGGAGAAAAACCCTGACGGTTTTTTGTGCCAGTTCTCCCTTCTGTCAAGGAAAGATTGGCAACAGAAAGCATAAGGTTTTTGACAGAAGGACCTGAATGCACAGCAGAAGACATTGAGTTATCAGAAGAACCTGAAGATGTCTCCATCGAAAAAGAGGATACCGAAAAGAATACAAGAATTAGAACACAAAGAAACACAAATATGAATAAACAAGCCTCTCCTGGTTTTATAGAGCGGCATGGTAGAGGAGAGTGCATTATTCCTTGTTGGTTTAGGATTCCTTGTTTGTAAAGAAGACTACTTCTTTGCGTGTGTGTCAAGGGAAGGGTTTTATTTCTTGTGGAACTATGATTCCGAATTCGGAAAGGATAAGCTGCTAATCCTTAGGATTTGGTTTCTTCTAAACTAGCTGGTAAAGCTGTAAGAGAAATCAAATCATAAACAATCAGTTTAAGCTCTATAAATTAACATTTTTGAGACCTAATCGTTACATTATTTAAATTTCAAAACTGACCCGGACCGACCGAATAAAAATATTATTTAATCAAGGTTATTAATTTATCGAGCTCATATGATATATATAATAATGCTGTATTTGTTTCTTTCATTGTTTCAAATATGATTCTTCTACAGTGCCATCTGCGAAATCTTCATGGAGAGAGATGCGATGATGATTGTTTTTTGAGCACTCGGATTATGATTTGGCAACCATTTCGTAACGTAGCTTGAACTAATTAAATAAGGAATGAACCCTAGATGTATTGTTATTCTTACACTAAAAGGTAAAAAGTCTGAATAATATTCTATCAGTAAAAAATTATTCTACAAATAACTTACGACCGAGAGATAAAAGTAATTTCTAAAAATAATTTGAAAAGAAAGAAAGAAAAAACCTAAAAAGCAAGGAAATACAGAGAAAAAAAGACCAAAATTATATAGGAAAATACAAAGAACTCAAAAATAATATTTTGAGGATCTTATTAACCATAGCCGGTTATAAACAGGAACTATATAATATCTTAATAAAATTTCAGCATATTTTATAAAAAATAATCATTCCACACGTTTGCTTCTTGAGTTTAGATTTTCATGTGATCGATAAATAAATATATCTACTAAACATTCCAGATGACCTAATTTTAACGAATCCACATCTCATAGCTCATATTCTCCAAAATCTCCTGCATTAGTTTTTAGGTATTTGTATGAGATCGAAGCACACGACGGCTTGATTTGTCTACGTGAGACTGATTCAACAGCTTGGTATAAACCTAGTATGTGCATATTGAATCCTGTCACAGGTTAGTGCATTATTCTCCTACCACTTGGATCTATCTCCAGAAGAAATCAATTTAAGGCTATTAGATTTTACCATGATTTGGGAACTGGAAATCTAAGGCTAATATTCTTAAAGCTGAGGCATGAACTCTCGACAAAAGCTACAGCTTTACATGCACTTGTTCGTGGATCTTTTCACCGGCTCAGGTTTAATTTACTTGCTAGTGCTATTGACAGCAAGCGATTAGCAGAGATATTGCCTCCTTTTCATGGTGATATGGGGTCAATATAATGGTGTTTAGGAGACTCAAATGATTTCTGATGATGTGGAGATTGATCATCCGAGATATCCTAGCAGGCCTTGCATGGTGTTAAATCAAGACAACATGAAATAGCTGCTTCATATAGTATATGCAATCTTGAACCCTGAAAAATACCCATGAAAATTTTAGATTTGAGATTGGCAAATAAGTGCGCCCTCCACCATTGATGTAAAATGATTAGCAGAAGACCAAGTATCAAAACCTAATTTCATTAAAACTATGTCTAACTATACAAGAACTCACCAGCAGGCAAACACATCTGCATTCCTCAGTTCCGTTGCATTTGGAGATCTTAAGTTTCAACTTCTGTCTTGTACTCGAAAATTCAAACCATCCAGGGAAAAGAAAATCAACTTGGGAAGTCTCACTACCCTTCTTGAGAAAGCCGAACAGAGGCATCACGAATCATATCAACTAGCTCTTCATTCAGTGCTTCAAGATCACCTGTGTGGCATAGTTGACGATAGAAAGGGGCAAGGTAATTTGCAGCAACTTCAGCCAATTTCCAAAGAGATAACTCTGAAGCAATCTTGATTATTTTAATAGACAGCTGTCTGGCTGAATCCAGACAAGATACAATCACTTTGTAGCTGATATCCTGAACGTCTTCCAAAAACCAGAATTCAGCTAGCCAGCAAAGCTCCAGATATTGTTGCAGCTGATGTAGCTTTTCCTCATCATCCATATTATCCCATAAACAACCAGAGGGAGGTTTAGACAACTCATCAGTGTAGAACCAGTTCACTAGCTTAATCATTGCCTCCCAACTGACAGGAACCTCTATGGTTTGGGAGCGACTGTATGCATAAATAACATGAGAAATGTCAAAAAAACAGAAAAATAAAAAAAAATCCAAAGCAATGAAATTGGAGAGCAGGAATGTCGGTTGTCAAGGAAACATAGAAAAGAAAGACTTCTAAAACTACTATTTCAGAGATTGTTTATTATAATATGAATACCAGTTACAAAAAGACTTGCAATAAAGCTAAACAAGCTAGGTCACTACTTGCAATCTCCATTACCCAGTACTTGTCCACCATAGGTGAATACATGTATGATAAATATCCCACTATTTTAGCATGCAGCGGACAGCTATGTCCTGCATACACACATATGCCCTTGGATTACCTAGACTCTTCCAATCTCACCACGTAGCACCCACTTTCCCCAAATACAAGATAAGTTGGACAATAAGAAAATAAAATAGTAAGCTGCCTAGCAAATTATTTATCACAGCTGCATGCAATAAGATGCAGACAAACCCTTGACATTGTATTATAAGTTTCAACACTTTCAATCAATTAAATGAACCAACAAACAAGTGTGGAAATGAAGTTCTATACTCAAAACACTAATGTATGTACCTCTCTCGCATGCCTGATTGAAACAAAGCCCGCAAATAATCACAACTAGATGACAATACAACTTTGTGAGCATGCATGTGCGGCAATGACAGGGAGCATGTTCTACATTTCCAGCAGATTGATTCAGTTTCTTTTGGCTTCAAGATGATGTCCCTAAAATCAGAGACAAACTGAATTACCACCAACAGCTCCAAAAAATTAGCCACATGAAGGTAGCAAACACAATACACACATGAAGGTAGCAAACACAATACAGATTCACCTAAAAACTTCTATTCCAAAATTACAAATTTAGTCAAACATCCTATCAACTAAGATGCATATACCAAATAAACTGTAGAATTTAAAACCATAAATCCATGCAATAGAAGATTCACAAGTAACAGGAGGAATGAGCAGAAAAGCCCTTTCTGGGTGGGGGAACTCTTCCTTTGACTTGGATGGACAGGCTAGCAAACTTATGGCGAAAGAGTCACACACAAGGTCCATAAGCGTAGATCTCATATTAACTATCCATCAAGGGTATAGCACGCTACCTAGTTTTGCTGGAAAGCAGTTTGGTGCTGTTAGAAAAGAATTAAACATAAGAAAAGGCAATGATTTTATGTTGAGCTCCATCTATTCTTCTAAATGTAGACTATAAAAGAGATCCAACTAAGCACTGGGAAAAACAGTTTGTGGAGCTTACAATTTACCATCTCATGATATAAAAAATTATTATCTCATAAGTCTAGAACATAAAGTGTAATCCTAGAATATACATGTACACCCATCATTGCTTAGCTAGATATAAATGGCAGGAACAAGTACAAGTTAAACTGCAAACCTGAACACAGATTTGACCAAAAAAAAATATGAAACAAGTCAAAATAAAAAAATAAAAATAAGAAGAAAAAAATAACACAAGGACATGAGAAAAAAGGGAAGGAAATAAAGAAGAAAAAATAAAAGCCATTTTGGAAAACATCTATGATTTTTCTCTTGTGTGTGCCTAGTTGAAGGGTGAATTCCAACTAATTGTAACAAAAAGCAAGTTAAAATCAGAGAATGGCAATATAAAAAACCTGACACTGAAAGCCAAACTATCACAACTGCTGTGTACACTGAACAAATGCAAACTAGAGGGCGCCTCAGAAAGGAAAAGGCCCAAAGGGTGCCTGTTCAATTACCCTTCTATAGGATCACGTATCATTTCAAGAGACCTTAGTGAACAAAAATGTAAAAGGACAAGACACGCTGATCCAACACAATGAAAAATGTCCTTAGGCACAAATCAAGAAGCAAACCATACGAAAAGTGATGCCCAGTCGGAGCAAGAGCAGGGGTAAGATCATAGATGGGGAAAAGAGTGCCCCACTTTGGACGTCTTCTGCCAAGCATTGTTGATAGAGGTTGCAAACTACAATGTTTAGCAAGAATCTTCAATTTCTTCACATGTTCATCACTGGCATGCAGATATCCTAAGTAAACAAATTCCAACAACTTGGACAGTGCCTGGTTATCAACGTGTGAAGATAAGCGAATATCTTTCTTAAACGTGTGAAGATAAGAAGAACCATCAGATGCTTTCTCATCATGAGATAATTCTTCAGGAGGCAGCAATGATGGACATCGAATGGCAAGAACGACACCATGAACACTCATAGACTCCCCTTTTGCAAGGATGATTCGTGTATCTGCAAATTCATTCTCATCAAGTGCCTTCCCTATACGCCTCCCAAGTTTACAAGGAAAACCATAAAATCCAAAGTAACTTAGAATGTATGCAGCATTCCATTTCAGCCCAAGAGCAGAGTTGTCACTGCAAATTTCCTGAAGCATTCTAACAAACTGAGCTTCAGTATATTCCACCTGGCCAGAAAAAATGTCAACATTTTTGCTTATAGATCCATAGTGTAGTAACTCAGCTAGCCCCCACAACCCATACAATAAAAGTATGTCATTGCCTTCCCAGTCTTCCTTGCACACCCAACAACAAAGCCTCTGACTGAATATATTATGCAAATGAGGAGCAAAGCTCAGCCTTCCTATATGGACATCATTGCTTAGGCACCACTTTATAAAAGCCAGTAGTGTCTTTACTCCTTCACTTTTAACAATGTAACTTCGGTACCATGGCAAACAAGCACAGCATGTCAAAGCCACCAAGTTTATGCCAGTTTGAAGCATATCTGGTATTCCAAAATTATCCCTTGTCAATGTAAAATTGAGAACGCGCAACGAGTGTTTCAGATATTCCTTGCCAGTTGGCTTTAGAATTTCAGACAGCATAGACCTGGCTTTTGATGCAATGTATTTGCAGGGAGAATAAATCATCATAAGAACTGCCCTTGATGCTGATTCACTTCTGAACGTCTCGGACAGATCACTTTGGCATATTTGCCATCCTTTACGAACTGAATCCGTAAAAGTTAAGCTATCAAAGGAATATGCAATCAAAAAGAAACATTAATCAGTAACTAGGAGAAAGGGGTCCAGAACACAAAGGTTGATCACTAGGATATTAAAAATCTACTTGGCTCCAGGAAAACAAGGCAAGTTTAGAAGATATGAGCAGTATATTACCATGCACATCTAATAAGCATATCAATGAGAAGTTCATGACTATGAATGTTGGGGTTGAAATCTTCCCTACAGTACATTGCCAGCCATCCAAGAATATCCCACATGTATGGCCTCAAAACAAGAAGAACATCAGCATTGAGAACCTCCTGTGCTTCAGACATCTGTTCTTCAAGTGTCAAAAGGTGTACAGACTGTCCATTCTGAAACTTTTCAAGAAGAAGATCAAGTAGGACCTTGTCAATTCCTTTCTTCCAAAAATAATCATGATGTTCCCCATCCCAGCGAATTATAAGAGCCAATCGACAAGCTTCCACTAACAAAGACATCTCGTCATTTGCAATCTTCCCCGAGCTCAAGGTCCATCCAGTCATTCCATCAATTATAGCTTTAACAATAGGCTCGCAGCATAAGCTCAGCATTTTTAAACATCCCTGTTTATTTGTCTGGGCAATAGATGATGCACAATAACTTACACACAGTTAACGTGTCTCAATTAGACATCTTGTGAAAGAACAGTTTACAATTATTACCGCTAAGCGTTGGGCAAGTCTAAATGCTTCCATCTGAACAGAAAGATGGCGGGATCCACCCATGCAGAGAACCATCATTTGTAGAAGGGCTTCCCCATTTTGAAGAAGCTTCATGGCCCCATTACCACATAGAGCTGGCATACAAATCAAGAGTCGTCGTTTAACAATTTTGAGCCTTATAGAATTCATAAAGAAGAACTCAGTGCATATGATTATACCTATCCCTGAATATAACTTCAAAAGTGCAACCTTAATGGAAACATCAGGATTTTCGTGCATAGCCTCTAGAACTTCCATCAATTTAGTATCATTCCAGACAGAGAACCGAGAAGCAGACCACTTTTGCAGTATTGTACTCAAAAGAGAAGCCATCTCTTGGAAATATTCAGTAGACATAGGACCACCAGAAAATTCCCGTATACCACTAACAATAAGGAAAACAGTTTTTGTTTCACTCAGAATCTCCCAAACACTTTTCTCCCTGGTTGCACTCAGATTCGAGAGAATTATATTCAAAGCAGTGGCACAAGCAATTGAGACTTCCATTCGACAGGAAGATAGCAAGGATGCTAAAGGATGAACCAGATACAATGAATACGGTTGCAGTATTGAATTGGGTATAATGCGGATCAACTTTACAACCACATTTGCTGCTATACTCAATACAGCCTCACTTTTATGTTGAAGAATCCATACCAATGCCCAAACTATATCGGCCACGGAATCCTGAAAATTGAAGGCAAAAGATAGATGCACTAACGTATAAACTATCATTATTGATCATTACCTTTACCTAAGTGAGAGATAATACCACAGACATGCAATATAAAATACCTTTGCAAGTCCCCCATCAAATATCATCAAAAAACTCATTGTTTCCTAATGAATAACGCTAGAGATACCAACACTCTCACTAACTAACAGCTTACAAATGTTACTTCATCAAAAAATTTAATTCCAATGAATCATAATACATATTCAAAGTGATAAGAACCTCATTACCATGCAAGTTAAGATTCAGGTTTTGGTGAAAAGAATTAGTATATTTAGTTTACTGTTTCTTAACACACCATCGTAAGTCAACGAGTTGATCCTCTAAAAATTTCAAAAGCAAAAGAAAGATGCTCAGCACATAAAATTTTTAATCAACACGGAAGATATGCATAAAAGCTGATAAATCTTAATCAATTGGATTATAATTAAATAAAACCAGCACATCAATAAATAGCTATGCTCGGAATTAGATCGAAACAAATCTGCATTCGCCAGCGCATATGTTTTGGATTTTTAAGTGTGACTGATAACAACAACAACAACAACACTGATAACAACAGCAAAACCAACACTGATAACAACAACAACTTCACTGTAAAAAACTAACCTCAAATAGAACAAGAATCATAGTAATTATGTTTGTTACCTTAACAAGAGGATGATGTAAAGTGTCTGGCGAGGCAGACTCAATGAAGGAAGAAATGGAGCGGACGACATGCCGTTGGATTTCAATGTCTGTACACTTCCATTTCCACTCTTTTCCTTCAGAATATCTGTCAATTTTTAAACGCAAAATTGATTCATAATCAAAACCTAAAAATAACCTAAAATTAAAATTAAAAAGAACAGACCTGGTACCGAGGTTGAGAGCATGATAGAGACGTTGATGGAGAGTGAACATGTGACCGCTTATGCCTCTGTTGTTCTCTGTCGCTGTCGCTGCTGCTGCTGCTGCTGCTTGTTTTGAAGATCTCATTTTGTTTTTTTTTTTTTTTTTGAAAACAAAGATGTAAAATTTAGAGAAAATAAATAGATAAATAAATTGGTTTTCTTTTTCTTTTTAATGATGCTTTAGCTGCTTGCTGCTTGCTGCTTGCTGCAATGCAATGTCATACTCCTATATAGCCGGCAGAAAACACCGACCACCGCCGCAACTTGCTTCACGTAAGTCGTCACTACTCTGTCCTTTTTATCTTTTTTGTTCTCCTACAAATCTCCTCAAAAGTAGGTTTTTTTTTTTTTCTAATTTATTTTACTTTTGATTAGTCTCTAAAAAATCGACAAACAAATTCATATATAAGAAGGAAGTTTAGTGATTAAGATGAAAAAGTTGGATATAAGCATTAAAAAATATAATTAGAATTATTGACACAAACGGTAAGAAACATAAATTAATTTTAATATATTGATATTAAAAATAAATTTTTAAAAAAATTAAAAAAAATTATTTTGATATATTTATAATTAAAAAAATATTTTAAAATATTTATATATGATTCAATTATTAATAATAATATTATATTTTTATTATTATTATTGATTTTGGCAAAAATTAAGATTGGATTTGTTTTAAATAAATTAGAGTTGAAAACTTAATCAAATTAAATGAATTTTATCTATTTAATATTTAATTTAATTTAATAAAAAACTTAAAATTAACTCATATTAATTCTAAAACAATATTATTTTAATTAATAATTCATTTGAGAGTGTAATAGTTTTTATTCTCGGGTGTTTTTTAAAAATATATTTACCTTTAAAAAATAATAAATTAATTATTTAATATATTTTTTAGATTTTGACATGTTAGTATTAAAAATAAAAAATAATTATTTTAATGTATTTTAAAATAAAAAAAACTTTAAAAAACATTCTACTATAATATCAAACATGCATTAAAAAAAATTAAAATAACAATATTTTGAATATTTTTCTAAAAAAAACACATCATTTTAAATATAAAAAATAGTAAAAAATCTTAGAGCTAACCTAGGTAAGATTCATCTAAATATAATTAAATCAATCAAGTATAAAATTAATCAAAAAAATCCTCATGTTTTACTAGATTAATATTCAAAACAATTAAAAAATAAAATTAATTTAAATTATATTTTAAATTAGTAGATTATCGGGTTGACCACGAGGGCAGAATAGGTTCAATAATGATTGTGTGCTTGGAAACGATTCCAAGGAGAGCAAAAATTATGTGGGAGTCACTAAGCCCAAGCCCAGTCCAAAAGCTGGGGGGGACTAAACGACTAGTAATCATCATGTAAACGACAACGCTTGGTCTACACGATCGAAGTTTAAAAAGTATGACTTTTTTTATTTATTTATTTCTCTGTTTTTGGTGGGATCATCTACAGCAAGCAAAACACTTGGAGGAGGATAACAGAAGGACTGCAAATACACGGATTGAATGAGACTGGACTGGACCAGAAGAACAGCAACACACGTAAGAAAAAAACATAAAAACCTATCTTTGTGCTTCAACATTTCTTTAAAAAGTCTCAAACTTTTTGCATGGAACAAGTGGTGATGATCCTCGGTGTATGTTAACCCTATCTGTCTCTCAGATTTTGTATTTTTTTCGATGTTTGACGGGTCCTTTTGACTCATTATTGCTCCTTATCTGAAGTCTTAATATATAACCACTTGAGAAAACCACCAAGTTTTGATATTTTTGGTTTCAAGCTGAAATCTTGAATTTTGCTTGTTACTATCTGTTTGCAATGGCAACTCTGGTGAATTCAGTGTCTCCTTTAACAAACTCTTCTCCGGAGACTCTAAGAACAGCTTGTGGGTTATTCTCTAATGTCCCAAATTTCCATTCTTTTTCGCAAAACAAAGGTTTCACTAGAGTTTTGGCATCAACCCAGATTACAATTTCCCCTAAAGACTCTGTTTGGACACTGTCCAATTGGAAGGTTGGTAGGAAGGACACAAGAAATAGGGATATTAGGCTCAATGATGCATTTTTTCATTTGGAGTTTATTGTTAGAAAGGGTCATAAACCTGATGTTGCTCAAGCAACACAGCTGTTGTATGATTTGTGCAAGTCGAATAAGATGAAGAAAGCGACGAGGGTGATGGAAATGACGATTGAGTCTGGTATTATTCCTGATGCAGCTTCTTATACTTTTTTGGTGAACAATTTGTGTAAGAGAGGGAATATTGGGTATGCAATGCAGTTAGTTGAGAAAATGGAGGAAAATGGCTGTCCAACCAATACGGTTACCTATAATTCGCTTGTTAGAGGGCTTTGCAAGCATGGAAACTTGAATCAAAGCTTGCAGTTACTAGATAAGCTGATGCGAAAGGGGTTGGTCCCAAATGAATTCACTCATTCTTTCTTGCTAGAAGCAGCTTACAAGGAGAGAGGTGTGGATGAAGCAATGAAGCTTTTGGATGGGATAATTGCAAAGGGCGGGAAGCCTAACTTGGTTAGTTACAATGTTTTATTAACTGGATTGTGCAAGGAAGGTAGGACGGAAGAGGCAATTCAGTTCTTCAGGGATTTGCCATCAAAGGGATTTAATCCGAATGTTGTGAGCTGTAATATTATACTGAGGAGCTTGTGCTGTGAAGGAAGATGGGAAGAGGCAAACGAGCTTGTAGCTGAAATGGACTCGGAGGAGCGATCACCATCTCTGGTCACATACAATATACTAATTGGTTCACTTGCCTCCCATGGCAGGATTCAACATGCATTTCAGGTTTTGGATGAAATGATGAGGGCATCATTTCAGCCCTCTGCTGCAACCTTCAATCCTATAATTTCTCATTTTTGCAAAGAGGGGAAGGCAGACCTTGTGGTTAAGTGTCTAGATCAAATGATTCATCACTGCTGCAATCCCAATGATGGAACGTTTAATGCCATTGCTGTGCTCTGTGAGGGGGGAAGGGTGCAACGGGCATTCTCCATAATTCAAAGCTTGGGTAATAAGCAAAATTCATCTACCCATGACTTCTACAGAGGTGTGATTTCGAGCTTGTGTAGAAAAGGGAACACATATCCAGCATTTCAGCTTTTATACGAGATGATACAGTCTGGATTTGTTCCTGATCCTTATACCTATTCATCTTTGATTAGAGGATTGTGTGTTGAGGGAATGCTAGACGAGGCCTTGGAGATTTTCAGGCTATTGGAAGAAAATGACTATAGGCCTATTCTTGGCAATTTCAATGCTCTTATACTTGGGTTTTGTAAATCTGGTAGAACAGATTTGTCCTTGGAGATTTTTGAGATGATGATTTTGAAAGGATACACACCTAATGAAACAACTTATACTATTTTAGTGGAAGGGATTGCCCATGAAGAAGAAAAGGAGTTGGCAGCAGAAGTTTTAAAAGAGTTGTACATTAGACAAGTCATGAGACGAAATACAGTAGAAAGACTTGTTATGCAATACGACCTCAAGGGTTTACCGGTATAAAACTACGTGCATCATCCTGATTAGAAACAAGAAAGGGAACATGGAATGAAGATATACTTTGAGAAGGCAACGGGGTGTTCACCAATACTAATGCCCATGCTTCAACAGAAATTCATACTGTGACCTTCCGATCAAGACTAGGGAATCAAGGATCATGCGTATTAAGAGACAGCCACAGCAATGGTTTGTGTTGAATGTTTTGAGCACGAGGAAGGAGCACAGGTTCAAGCACTAGGATTCTTGACCATGTAGTACTATTCCTATATTTGCTTCACCTTATGTTCTGTGAGCTGAACATTGCGCAGAAAACTTGCATCTTTGTTTTATGCTGTACAAGTTGATTCTCATGATTGATGTGGCATATGATTGTATAATTTACTTGGATTTTTCGCTCTTAATCGAAAATAATGTATCTCAGCTTATTTATTGGGTGCAGTGTGATCCTGGTTGACCTGTAAATTCTTGCAAGGTTCTGTACCTGATTTTGTGTCATTTCTGTTGATGTAAATTGCTCTGCCGTGCAGCATGAGAGCATATATCATAGCAGTCACCCTGGCCCCCTCACCCTAATTTGTGTATGTGTGCGCTTCGTTCATTTACTTGGCCATTTTACCACAGCTGGTCATCAAGGTAATCAAGCGAAATCACCCTTCGCTTATTCAAAGCAGAACTCAGGCAAGACTCATTCAGGCTCTCTACTCCCTCATCACAGTGGGAAGGAAAACGAATTTAGAAGCTGGCATTGCTTTTGTTCAGTTTTCGCAATTCCATTTACTGAGATAGAAAAACTGGAAAAGCATTCTACAAAATAGATCCACCATTTGATCTCCACAGGCAGTAGTTACATAATATAGGAGTCGAATCCCTTGTTTGGCTGTTAGCAAGTCAATTCCTTTACCTAGCTATGAACGTTTGCAAGCATTGCTTGAACATTTATTGTGGCTTACACAAGCCATAACCTCGAACATCTGAACTCATCGTCAATCCACAAGACAGTAAACAATCCTTGAAATTACTAGATACCAAATAACAGATATCTCAATTCGGTAAAGATGAATCAACATGGTGTTATTCCAAGGCATAATAATGGCTAAAAAGCTTGCCAATGCCACAACCCACGTTCCCTGCATTTCTACTTATCTCTACTGCATTTCTACTAATCTCTACTAGATAGGAGCAAGTGGATGCCTAGTGCATTCCGAGGTCCACAACAGAAAGATCTAAACTAAACCGTGATTAAACACATCTACGACCATGTTTCTTCTTGATTTTTAAAAAATTACTTTTCAAATTATTAAAAAAGTTTATCAAAAAAATTTATCAGCAAATTTAATTTACAGGAAGGTAATTTTTTTTTCTTGAGAAAAATAATTTTTAAAAATTATAAAAAAATTAGAAATATCATATTATTTATTGATTATATCAAATTTAATCTCAAACTTATATATTTTATTTTGAATTTTTTTTTTAATTTAATTATTATATATTTTATTTTGAATTTTTACTTTAATTGATTTTAATCAACTTTACTTATAATTTGATTTTTATAATTAAATTTTTATAATTAAATTTTTATTCATCAAATTCAATACTCTTACTATTTTAATTATTATTTTTAAAAATTTTCATCATTAACGGTCAAATTTATTTATCTATATAATTTTAATTATTATTTATTTTATTTAAAATAATACATAAAATTAAATTTTTCTTCAATCTTATTTTCATTAAACTTTTTACTTTATAAAATTTAATTCTTATTCTTTTAATAAACTTGAAAAAAAAATAAAACAAAAAAATTATTTCTATAATGAGATTATCAAAAAATCAAAAACTGATTTACTTTTTAAAAATCCGCTTTTCAAAAAAAGCATTTTCAACATGAAACTAGCTTTAAATTGAACAAAATTTCGGTCATTCTGAGTTTCGATCATTTCCATTCATAAGTAATATTAAAGACAAAAGCAAGTCAAATACAACACAAAATTTAAGCCAACAGAAAACTAGTTGCAGAAGCAGTCTTAAAACCCTAGATGATGAAACAAATGAAGTATTCCCTAATACACATCCTTCATTCTCGCAGCTTCATGCAGCACAAAGCCACCAGCAATCAAGACTACCAGCAGAAAGCTCCATCTTGTCCAAGTCCACAGCTTACTTGGATCTCTGTCTCATCTTTCTGCGCTTCCTCTTCAACCTCCTCATACGCTTCTTCTTCCACTGAAAAGAACAAAAACAACAAAACAGTTAATATCATTAAGGCTTGCTATGGTTACTTAAAGGCATTATACTTATAGCGTCTTCAAATTAACAAGATAATAAAATATTTACAATGAAATTAATATAAATACTTACTAGCTTGTAATCACTCAAAAATAGTTTCTCTACAGCTTAAATAGTATTTTTTTTTAATTTGTTAGTAAATCTTTTTAAGGTAACAATGTACATTCTGAGTTGCAATTCCACAATAACATTAGTAACTAGCATAATTACATGATAAGTAGTTAAGTTACTGAGTGGTGAGATAAATTATAACCTATTTACTAGCTTGTAACTTGAAGGCACTATACTTACAGTGCCTTCAAGAAATCAAGTAACCATAGAAATTGTCATTCAACAAAACAACAGCACGATCAACTTCTAAAACAGATTCCTCCAACTAGCTATCTATTTACTAGTTTGTAACTTGAAGGAACTATGATTATAGAAATTGCCTGTTCTCCACTGGAGACATTCACCAAAATAACAGCACAACCAAATTCTAAAACAGACTCCTCTAGCTAGTTTAACATTATTTGAAAACATTCAAATTCCATCAGCCAAATTTTCCTCTACAAACACAGCTACTGTGACAAACACATAAACCCATTACATGTTTGACTAGATCCCAGATTTTGAGAGCTTCAGTAGATTTTAAATCAAACAAACCAAATTACAAAAGAAAAAAACAATTGTAAAGCAAACTCGACATAGCATAAAAACAGTGTCTTTAACATTATCGACAATTTCTTGAGCATGGAGAAAGGAAAGCAAAACCAGTATTGTTGTAACCAAACAAACCACAAGTTTTAGAATAGAAAAGAACACGTATATTTGTATCATATAGCCAAAAACTAAAACCCTATATTACAGGATTAAAAAGAACTTCTCCAAAAATAAAAAAGAGACAAAATAAATGGAACTTGGAGCAGAGATTTAAGCAAACATGATAAGATACTCAATGCATCTACCAGACTAGATTATCTAAACATAACACAGGATTATACAGAGAAAATTACCTTAGCTCTCATCTTGGATCAGGGTTCTGTTTCCTTGTGGGTCTCTTTTTTCTGATAGCCGAATATTGTAGAGAGAGTTTTCGAGAGAGAGAAACGGGTGTCTTTAGATTTTATAGGCAGAGGGTTTTGAGGGCTTCAGAAACCCTAATCCGTGCCGACCTTAAGTCACGCTTGAGGGGTATTGGTGTCCATTCCTATTTTTTGTGATATAATACAAGAATTAACAATCTGAACTTTCGCCATGTAATTAAGTCAATTTTTTGGGGGTATTTTTTTCAAAAAATATTTTTTAAGATATATTTTTTATTTTTGAAATTAACTTATAAAAATTATATAAATCACTAAAACAAAATTATTTAATATATTTTCAAATCAAATATTTTAAAATGCACTTAAATGTATTTTCATCAGACCCATTTAAAAAATTATGTATTGAAACCTTAATTAAAAAAATATATAGTATATAAATTTTATTAAACCTATTTTTTTTCAAACTACAATTACGAAAAACTATCACAATGTTAAACATACATTAAGTGTAATATTGTGGTAACTTCTGTTTTTTAAGTGTTTTTTCATATTATTTTTTATTTGAAAAATATTAAATTTCAAACTACAATTATAAAAATTACCATAGTGTCAAACACATACTAAGTGTTCATTTGACATTGTGATAACTTCTGCTTTTTAAAATGTTTTTTTCATTTTATTTTTCATGTAAAAAACATCAAATTTCAAACCATAATTACAAAAACAACCACAATGTCAAACACACACTTGTATTTGGTATTGTGGTAGTCTTTTGTGGTTGTGATTTAAAAAAAGTTATTTTATAAAAAAACACTTTTCGTTGAGGTTGGTTTGGTATTTATATATATTTTGGTTAAAACTATGGTTGAAATTAAGGTTGAACAAAAAATAGTTTAATGTGTTTGGTTAAAAATGTTTTTCAAATTGAGATTATAAAAATAACTAAAAAAACATATATTAATATTGATGGTTTTTAATAAAAAATTATAAATTTAACTACTGCTATTACATCATGAAATAAACAATACTTTATATAAAGTATTTTTTATTATTTCATTAAACTATCTGCAATTCCATTACATACAAAATTCATCCGACAAGGACTATAGTTTCCATGATTTCCTGAATATGCAATAACATCAGGTAAAATATCATCAGGAAAAAAATTGAGATTGCAATCAAATTCTGCAAATGCAACATCATCATGCGATCTCCTTCTAATTTAATTATATAGTGTCATTGAATAATGTTAAACACTAGTCTTTTCGAATAAAACACAATTAAAAATAAAAAAAATTAAATTTTATTTTATTTTATTGAGTCGGAGCCGGTCCAGTGCATTTAGATTTGGGCCAAACCCGTTCCGGCCATGAACAATGAAAACAACAAAAGAAGAAGAAGAAGCTTCAACTTGCTTTTTGTTACCCTGGGTTTTAAACATAAATAGTAATGGGTCCCATAAATAATAAATTATATTTAGTAATTAACCAAATAGTTTATTTCTATGATTTGCTTCAAAAGCATAAACAACCACAAAAACAAACACTATCTAAATATCCGATATTGTGATAGCTTCTGGTTTTTAAAGTGCTTTCTAGATTACTTTTTGTCTAAAAACATTAAATTAATGTCTTTTTAAGTGATTTTTAATTTTTTTGATATGCAATATAAAAAAATTAAAAATAAAATATTATTTAATATTTTTAATTAAAAATATTTTTAAAAAATATTATACATCACAAAAGCTAAAATATCTAGTAATTACAAAATCAATACCGTAAATTTGATGACATGCTACTAATATTAATAACAGTTTTTTTTTTTCAAAAAAAAGGTGAGATTTTGCTACGATGACAGCATTTTCTTCCCATCCTTACTTGCTGGAATAATTAAACTTATTTAGCCCATTTCCAACCCTAGACTGGCCCATAATAGACCATTAAAAGAAGCCCATTTGAGAATCCACTTCCCTTTTATATTCCATCTGGGAATCTGAATCCAGTAACAACAGCAGTGATGTATTAGGCAATGCTTTACCAACGTTGCTAGCCACTGTGATCAAGGATTTCGATTCTAAAGCTCAAGAAGATGACATTTTGTGGTTTCGTTTTATATTGTAACCTTGAATCCTGCTTGCTGATATAATTATGCAGCGAAAATTTCAGGTGTTCGAAACAGAGTTTCATCATCGAAATCTGTTATGAAATCAATACAAAATCATGGTGATTTTGTTAAACGCAGAGCTACATGTGACTAACACACTTTGTTGGAAATATTTTGCATGGTATGATCATATTGGTGTGTGTTGTCGAAACCATTCAGGTAAGGAAGTGAATGTTGAAGGAGCTGGTTCTAGCCCTGCTGTGCTCGTTGAGAAGCTACCGGGAGGTGGCTGTGCAATGCAGGACAGTGCCATGCTGCTTTTGTGCAGAAAAGACCAGCTGAAGGCGCTCATGGATTTTGCATGACAATTGAAAGGCCAAACGACTCTTGTCTTTTGCTTGCAGAAAAAGAAAAAGACCATTTTAATTTTTTTAAAATAATTTAATAACCATTGTTATTTTTTTAAAAATGATTATAAATATGGCTTTTTCCAAGTCATATTGCTAAAGCCCATGGCGATCCTGCTGCTAACCCAATGAACTATAACCCATTCACCTAATAGAGATTCTAAACTTGGGCCCGACAAACCCATGAAACCTTCAAAACCTAAAACCTTGAAATCCCTATTTAAACAAGCCCTCGTTTCCCTCTTCTGCCACAAAAATTTTCACGGCAGCTCATCGCTCTCCTTTTGTGCTAGATCGACAATGTATTTTATTACAATTCTGTAATGGGTTTTTGAAAATGAAGAAAATGATGATATTCGTTGTCGCCCCAGTCTTACAAGCATCTTCTCTTTGAGATGTTTGATGGTGTTTGACAGTTCATATATCTGATTCTCTTCTTCACTCATTTTTTTTTTGGCCTTTCAGCTCTCGATCTACTGTGTCTTTTGCCTTTGATTTGTTGTTTAGGTACTTGTTAGGTATGCAAGAAAAAACATGATGATGTTTTATCGCAATAATTTCTGTGATCAAATTACCATGATGGTGATTTAATGAACATGCACTGCCATCTGATTTCTCTTCCTATTATTTTGATTTAAATGGTATCTTAACAATGCAATTACTTCCTTTAACTACTGATTTTTCAGTGATTAACATATTTTACAATCATCATCTTTCATCTGATATTGTTTAATTACATGATAAATTCTGTGTTTTGATTTGTATATGCCCGAGGTATCTACTGCCTAGGTTTCAATTTTGTCTGGGTGTTTCGTAAAGATGGCAGAAAGAAAATTATACATGACAGGCCTTGCGACCCGGTTTGCTTTTTATTAAAGCTTGCTGTTGCATTATCACCTACTCTAAATTATAAAGCTGTAAATTGACACCTAGCAAACATGACTGTATTTGTCTAGCAATTTTATCACCTACTCCAAGGTTACACATTGAATCATATGTCCTTTAGAGTATAAGAATGTCCTACCAGGAAACCAATCTTCCTAAACATGCAAATCAAAATCCGTATTAACCTTCAACAAATTGACAATAAAAATATGACATACCGGGATGGATGAGAGGGCATTGTTAGAAAAGCTTGAGGATCCCAAACTCAAGCTCTATGAAGAGATTTCATCCAAATAGTAGAATTTTACTGGATTTGCCTTCTTCAAGCCTCCAGACAGATGAGGTCCAATCAACAACTAACCAATCCTCACATAGACAGAGCAACTATACACTTATTAGCAACTGCATCCTTCAATGGCGGAACTCGGTTTCTGCAAAATATTTACTACCAAAGGGAAGGGTATTTACTCGGCAGCAACGGGTTCCGATTTATTGTCTCTGATATCAGTGGTCTTGAATTGAGGTTTAGAGGGGAAGACAAAAACAGTAGATGAGGCATTGGAAGGTTGAAATGCAGCTGAATATCTTGCCGAGATCACTGTAACTTGAGGCAATTGTTGTGGACCTGAAGCCAATGGCACAAGCTTGTAGCTAAGTGCGTGCTCAGATTTTGGAAGAACAAAAACTGTGTCGCTGTGAGACCCAGATAACACAAAACCCTGTGCATCTCCTAGTGAGAACTTGACCTCTTGAAGCAACCGTGTTTGATTCCGAATTTTAACCTAGTACATTAAGGGATCTCCAAGAACAGCAGCATAAGGAGGAAACTCCAGATTCAATACCAGTGGTGGCAACTCTGCTTTTACATCTGGAAGTTTATGTTTGGTCAAAACCCACTCTTGGGTGGCAGCAGAAGTAGATAGATCTTCCATTTCAGAAGTTCTCCTCCATCTCAATGAAAATGACCCCAAATCAAGACATGAAGATTCCACTTCAGGAATGACAGTGAAAACCTTTTTGAACTCTTCTCCTCGAACAAGATGGGCAGGATGTAAAATATCCATGCCACTATGTTCCAGGGTACATGGCCTTTCAATGCCATCATCCACTTCAATAGACATTGACTGCAACAGCAATGGCACCTCACTGCAGTTCTTGGCACTAAATAACTAGTATACTAGTTTCATTCAGAGGAAGTGATGCCAACTGGTCAGAGCCAGGAACAGCTTGATCCTTGAGAGCAAAAGTGGATCCTGGTGGAATGGCAGCATAAACTGATGGCTAAACACAACAGCAGTCTTTCCTTCAATTTGCAAGCTCTTGTGGACATGGATTCTTTGTGAAGTTGATTCATTGCTATCTGGAAAATAGCCTAATGATACAAAGAGCATAACTGGTTTGGGTCGATGCCACTTAATTTCTAATTTGCAGGACCATGATTCGCCATCTTTTAAAAAAAGGAACAGAAACCAAACCAAAAGACCGCTGAATTTTCTTGATTTTGTCAGGACCCACTAGAGTTTCATCTTCTCCTTCTGGCCCCGTAACTCCAAGAAGTTCAACATGATGGCTGTCCGTAGAGAATGGTTCTTCTTCCCTTGGACTATACAGCCCATCTCCTTTTACATCGACCAGATTGATTTTTAACTCGCCGGAGAATATGGCATGATCCTTGGAGGCCACAGTAACGGGAAATGCGAAGCATTCACCTGGGCAGCCTTCTGACCAGAAAATGCAAGAGCAGGATCCTTGGTTGAAAAAGTTTCGACACGGTCCTCAAACTTCCAAAGAGGTAAATCCTCCATTGAAGCAGGACTTTCAGCCCTACAACAGATAAGTGGGGTCTCATTTTTGCAAAACATATATGCACTCCAGCTTCCCACTTTGTTCTGCATTAAACCAAATATTGACATTATTAGCATATGAGCTCACTAATCATACCGCAAGGAATTCCTTGTAAAAGAAGAGGAGGCATGATAAAAAGTTCCAAATGTTCAATCCTTCAACAGGATCAATCATCTTTGACGATTAAGGAAAGGCGGTGCCAATTCGACCCTGTCAAATTGCTAGATGAACTGTATTGGGACTTGATGTTTCATAGGAAAAGGAACACAGTTGCATCAGCACACACATATGGACATATTTTATAAGGCCATTTATGTCCAAAATTGGAAATGAATTGATAGCAAGTATTAAAGATGTTCACCACCACCTTGGCTTAAACATTGGTTCATGAAAAGCAACTGAAGCAAGAAGTACCAATCTAAGGGGGCTGGCAAGATCAATCTCAAGACGCAGAGGATTTCTTCATTCACTTTGAGATCAGTATTGCCTTCAACTGATGCTAACCTGGTTTCTCCACTACCAAGCTCAAAAACCTCCTTGTGTATAATCTCTCTCTGTGAAGATCTGCGGGACCAGCTTGGCCACATTCTTTGCGCCTGAAAGACTGGATCCCAGAATCAGATGGCACTGGCAATGCTGCCGATTCAAGAGAGTACTCCACAAACTCTTTCACTGTACCACATTTCCTCGAGCACTCTCGCAGATAACCCAAGAACTCCCACAATAAAGTGGCCCAACCCTCTTGTCTGTATAGAAGAGCAACACCATCAAGTAATTGTTTTGCATTTCTTAAATCACCCACAACAAAGTATTCCCTTGCCATGTGGAACCCACAGCAGCAGGCCATCCTCTGGGCTTTTAGATTAGAGAATGATTCATAAGCTTTTTTAAGAAAAGCAATAATTTCAAAGGAATCTTGAAATCTTTTCCCTTCAGTAAAAGCATAACGAGCGTACTCTTCATCGGTAAGGCTGCAGATTGAATGAACAACACAACGAGTTAGTAAAAGTAGATAGTGCAAAGCAAGACTAGTAACTGAGCAAACTGACCCACATAAATAGAAGGCACTACAGATTCAGCATTACTGTCAATTTCATCTGCAGTTTCTGACATTGTCAATGAAAGTTCCAAAGAAGATCTCTTCTCCTTCAAGTAGCGTGCGGCTAATCATCTTTCCTCTTGCTCCCAAACACGATAAGATTTTGAAAACTATCACTTCAAAATTAATAAAAAAAAAACTACCACTTCAATAAAAATTAATAAAAAAAACTACTAATTTTGTAAACTACTACTGCTACAATAAATACTTAAATAACTAAATTTGTCATTATATTTTATGTGTGAACTTACATATGTGTACCTGCATACGTGATTAATCATACATGTTGTATTTTTAAATTACAGAGACTCCAATATACACACGTGCACTATTCAATTTCTTACATTTTACCGTGAGTTTACTATTTTTTAAAAAAATTTAATCCTCAAACTTGTATTTTAAACAATTACGCTCTTTTTTTACACAAATAAATAACAATTAAATCAAGTTTGTTGATTAAGGTCAAAATTAAAAGATGAAATACCAAAATGAGAAGAGCGTCGCAAATGAGTGACCCTTTCAAAGCTATCACAAAAAAGTTTATTTTAGTCCTCAAATTTACAAATTATACTTGTTCGATCCTTCAATAGTTTTTCAATTTAATTTTAGTACACAAGTTTATTTTTCTTATTTTTTGTTCTTGGTTCAAGAGAGAGAGAGAAAGAGGAAGCCATATTCTGGCAGTAGAGAGAGAAAATTAACGTTGATACCGATTTTAGATACCAAAATGATTGATCTTGATGTCAAAATATTCTGCTTGGTGAGGGGAGTTCAACTTAGATGTTTTTTCACTTTGAACTAGCCTTAAAAACCAGATCTAAGCTCGAGAAGAGTTTTTGTTTCGGGTTCATTACAGGTTTTTGTGTTTTTTTTTTGTTGTTTAAGCTATTAATGCTATTTTCTAGGTGTTTTGGGTCAAAATTGGTTGAAATTGGGTTTTCGGGTAAAAAAAACATAGACCTTTTTTTTCAGTCACCACAGTTGTCATAACCCATTTTTGGATCATTCCCCAATTCACATTTTTTTCTCTCTTAAAAAAATACAAAAAAATAAAAAAAATAACAGTGAAAAGAGGATGTCAGAACACTCAGAAAATGATTAAAATTTGGTTGAGGAGGTTCAAAAATTCAAAGATTAAAATTTGACAGTATTTTATTGATTGATGAGAGCCCTGTTGACAAAGAAAATTTAATTTGAAGAAGAAAAGTTCAAAATCAGATGTTTATGGACTCAATTAAATTTTATTAAAGATTTAATTGAATTTATGGAGGGTTTGATTACAAGAAAAGTTTATTTGGAAGTCAATTAAGGCTTTAATTGGAAGAAATTAAAGTTCTGGGGTCAATATAATTTTTTAGAGTTAATTTGGTCAAATCAGAGGCTTAATTGCATAAATATTGAAGTTTGATGGCTAATTAGGGACTTAATTGAAGAAATCTGAAACCAAGGATTAAACTGGAAAAGGTGTGTAAATAGAGTGGCTGTAATTAAAACCGAATCAGGGGTTAAATTGAAGAAATTAGAAGTTTATTGCTCAATTGAGGGTCAAATTGCACTAATTCAAGATCAAGAACCAAAGTGAAAAAGGTTGCCAACTTCAGGGCCATTATTTGGTTTTTGGCAGGGATGCAATTGCATTGATTTTAAATCAAAATTGCAATTTAGAACTCGATTGAACAAATTATAAATTGAGGACCAATGTGAACTCTGACACGTTTTTGCCGCCTTTTCCTTTTAAATGAAACGACGCGTTTTGTCCAAAACGGCGCCATTTCATGCACTGTTCACATAAAAAAAGAGAAGGGACCGAAAGGGTAATGACACTGTGGGTCTTCTTCTTCCCTTGGACGCGCGAAACAAAGGAAGAAGAAGATTTTTTTCTTCCTGTGTCACCGCCATCTTCCCCTTTCAAAAAGACGTCAAATCCCCTTTAAAAAGACGCCGACTTACCCACAACTTTCCACATGTTGGAGGGGCGGCAGCACAGTGGCCGCCTTGTCCATTTTCTCCCTTGTTTTTTTCCTATAAAAACAGAGGAGCACAAGAGAAGGAGAGGGGGAAGATCGAAAGAGAAAAAAAAAGAAACAGAGAAGAGAACGAAAAAAAAGACCCGAAGAGGAAGAAAGAAGACAAAAACAGAGAAGCACTGTCGACCACCGTGCGCCACCGCGCCCCCCCAACCGTCCGCACCACCATCACAGTCGTCAGAAGCATCGTGAGCCACCGTAGGCAAGTCGTCTTCCCTTTCCTCCTCCTCCACCTCCTCCTTCTTCCTCTGCATTTTCTTCTCCACTGTTCATGTTGCATGTGAACAGTGGAGAAACCCACTATTTATGGGCTGGCAGACCCGGCCCAACCCAAAACGTTTGGGTCAGGTCCATCCCAATTAAAAAAAATTCAAAACAATTGTTTTGAAAGATTGTAATTGTTTCCGTGTATTTTTCTACTAAATTTTGCTTAATATCGGTTTATATTTTACGTTGTAAAAATACAAATTCAATATTAAAATACTCGATTTTCATCAAAACTTCCAAAATACAAAAAAATTGAAAAAAAGAAAAACTTCCAAAATATGACCAAGTGTCTCAAAGCTAAAAAATCATATTGTGTTTTTTCATACAAAAAAAACAATGTTTTATCATGTATTTTGGCTTTAACAACTAGTTTATTAACGGAAAGAGAACATTAGCCAAAATTTCAAAAAACAACAAAAAATCTATTTTGTTTGTTTTTTAGTATCAGGGGTACAACATTACAAGTAATACATATTTCGGATATTAAATTCTTTTTTTTCCAGACTCTAGAACGGTTAGGTTTTACCCCATTAAGATAAGAACTTCCTTATTGAGGAGGGCTTTTCTTGAACTTTAGACAGATCAATAATTAAAAAACGCAATAAGACCATAGCTTTTTATCAGACATTAATAAAATGCAGCCTACCTTTGGTAGGGCGTAGTTGGGGTGCTAATACCTTTCCTTTACGCAACCAGTCTCCGTAACCGATCTCTGAGACCAGTTAGGGTTTTTAGTGACCAGAATACTAGGTGGCGACTCCCATTTAAATTTTGTACTGATAAGAGACAAGAATCTTCTTTGTCTCTCCACATTTGCCATACAGACATTTACATTTTCCCTAAGAATGTTGGACGATGGCCGCGACGCCACACACGTGCAACAATAGTAGTCGAAATCTTGAGAATAGTGGACGACGTGTCATTTAGAATTTTTTTTTCCCAAAAATTATTCAATTGATTTTAAAAAAATAGGTCCCTCGCATAGCCCTGTCCTTGCATTTAATTTCTTTTCTCTCTATTCTTTTATTTAGCTTTTTTAAATAGTAGTTGTTTTTTTTAATTTTTTTTATGTATTTAATTTTTGAAGAGATTATTATAATTCATATATAATTTTGTTTTTATGTTTTATATAATTGAACTTTATTTTAAAGATGAAAAATATTTATTTTTGCATCTAATAAGTGCAACCTTGCGAGATATTTTTCTTCATTCGATTTTATTCAATCAATTTTATGTATGTATTTATTTCTACCATTATTTGATTAAATAAAAATATTATTCAATCAATTTTATGTATGTATTTATTTCTACTATCATTTGATTAAATAAAAAATAAATTTAATAAATAAAGTTCTTGAACACATTTAGGTGAATGAACTGTGTTGCGAGATCAAATATCTTGATCTATATCCGCTTTTCAACCTTTTCGTTTACATATTTAGTTATTGTTTATGATTTTTATTTATTTATTAACATAGATGGTTCTCGATTTATTTAATTAGATGCGTGGGTAAGCTTTTTGATTTACACTTGATATTATTTTTTGTAAGAAAACATATTGCAAATGCCTACACATTTAATATTTTTTTTATCAAAAAAAATATCCAGCTTGCGACAAAACACGAGTTAAATAGCTAGTTTTCTAACTAAAACAGCAAGTCAATCTAGCAGGAAGGAAATGCAGATGCAATCGCACGAGTTAGACATAAAGAAGGGATAGTCTCTTTCCAAGTGTTATTTATTATGATTTTGTGAGAGTGATCAAGAATTAACGAAAGGGAAAGAAAACTGAAATAAATTAAAAAGTCTACAAAATTTTATAAGTCAACTAATTAGAAACCTTAATCCTTAATTAAGAATCCATCAAATCACATCTCTTTTATTATAAGTCTCTAATTAAATTTATCAGAAATCTGATTTTTAATCTCCTTCGTTCAAAACTATCACTTCAAAAAAAAAACTATAAAAATTATATTAATTTTGTAAACTACTACTAGAATAAATATTCTTATTTATAAATACCACCTATTATTTATTTTATCAGTTTATAATCTTTTTTATGTATAATTTTGTTGATGAGTAAAACTTTTTAAGCCAAAATAACTAAAGGGTTAATATACATGCTAACCATATTGATGATTATGAATCCTTTGAAGATTTTCATAGTGTTGAATTTCTAATTCCAGATTTTTTAAAATCAATATGGTCATATGAGCTATAATTAAATTATCATATTTTATCATTATTGAAAAAAATCATGGTCCTCTCTTAGATTTTCATAGTGAAAATGAGTGTTCTTTCCGAATAAATACGTTTGTATGCTTTTTTTTTTTGAAGTTATCTCTCTTTCTATATATATATATATATAATCGTTTATATTTTTATGTGTGTTTTAAAAGTGTATTTCACTTGAAAAAAATTTAAAATAATATTTTTTATTATTTTAATGTGTTGTTGTAAAAAATTAAAAAAATATTAAAAAAGTATTTTAATATATTTTTAAAATAGACAACACACAATTTTAAAAGTTTGGAGTGTGTAGCATTCTTTTCTAAACTCCATTCAAAATGATCACTTCAACAACAACAACAACAAATTTAAGAAAAAATTATTAATTTTGTAAACTACTACTACAAGAAATACTTAAATAACTAAATCTATCATTATATTTTAGATGTGAAACACAATGTCTCCCCGCACAATATTTTAAAATAACCAAAAAAGAAATTAAAATATTTTAAAAAATAAATGTAGATTAAGATATTCAATCACACAAAATGAGATATGAACCTGAATGTGTTCAGTGAGCTTACTTATTTAAATCAATAAAAGATAAATTCGCACCGTAAATATCACGACCCAGAAAAAACATATTTATTTATAAGAGTTAATTTTTATTCGGTGAAATTTTATTTTTTTTACTAAAAATTCAACAAAGTTTCCCCTATAACGGGACCATATAAAGTTATCGACATCTTCATTACTGACACAATTCATATTATAATTATAGTTCAATCATCTTGAATCTCATTCTCAATCAATACATAACAAAAATAATAGACAAGTATTGTCTGACAATAAGGATGCAATCAATAAAAAACAAAATACATAAATAATTTTAAGGTTTACATAACTTGCAAAATTAATTGATTCTAAGAAAAAAAATAAAAACTTAGATTATGAATGTAATGCTCCCACTATTTTATCCGGGACAACTTTTTAGTTAAATATAAAAATTTAGGGTAAATTCTTCTTCTTCTTCTTCTTTTTTATCATTATAACATTTATAATCCTATAAGCAACTATGATAAAATGCAAATACTTAATATAACACAAATATATTTTTAAGTATGACATTCACATTAATTACATATAACAATTTTATTCTATAAATAAAAAGGTTCATTCAACCTCTTTTACATCATTCATTAATCTCAAAATACGTGTTAATCAATATAAATACACAAAAAATATCATATATTCAAGCATGATCTATTATACTACTGTGAGGGTCATGAAAATAAGATTAACATTTTATAAATATAATTATCAATCAATGCAATGTATCATTTCACTACACCCATATAAAAATATTTCTCCTATATACTTTATTATAAATCGTTAATATCTTACACCTCCATATTCATCCAATGAATTCTAATCTTAGTCATTGCACGGGGGTACTATTCCCTTATTAGGGACACAAATCCATTCGCCAAAATATCGAGTACTAGTTCACCCGTCTAATTACCGGGCATTAGTTCACCCGTCCAAATACCGGACATTAGTTCATCCGTCCAAATATGTTCACCAGCCCAATTATCAGGTGCTAGTTCACCCGCCTAATTACCGGACGCTAGTTCATCCATTGACATCAAAATATAAATTACAAAATTTCTAATTAAAATTAACACATGTTTTTTAATTAATCTCGCTTTAAAAATTCCAGATGTTGGATACCTACCTACTGCTGACGCTTGACTAGTAGCTCCATGTTGCTTTTTAGAGCCTCCAACCTCTCTTGTTTCATTTAAAAAATCACATGATTTCAATACTTCATCATCCAATAATTTACTTAAAAACTTCTTCACATAGTAAAATTTTCGATCAATTCAATTTTAATACCCGAAATTATTATCATTATTTTTTTCTTATTCTTTAATAATTCCACAAATAATTCTTACAATGTTACATCCACCTAAACTTTTAATTCATCACAATTATAAGGAATCTTATATTATTATAAAAATTTCCCAATAAATATAGGAAATTTAATTCCTTAATTTACACCTAATTCAACATATCATTTCATTATTAAATTTTTCACTATTTAAATGCAATTCATTAATTTCTTCAAGCTTGGAGTTTTATTTCTTATATTTTTCATGGCCAAAATCACCTTTCTAAGAGGAGGATAAATTTTATTCTACTCTAAATTTTAATCCGTCATCCAAATTCAATTTATCCATTTAAGTCATGAAAAATCTCATATTACATCAATTCAACTCACCCCTCAAAATTCTTTACCTCTGTCGAAAATTCAAGTAAAAATGGTGACATGATAATTCTTCAACTTTTCACTTCATTAACTTTAACTCATTTATTTATTTTATTTTTATTTTTTCATGCCAACATACAATACTCTAGCACAACTTCACAAATTACATCCACCATTTCTATTTATCTAAGAGTTCCATAATCACGTATAATAATAACTAAGCATCAACGTATAAACTTTACTAATCAACATAATAAGATCATATTTACTCATAACATAATAAGAGATCAATAGCAATCTTCTTCTTCTTCTTTTTTTATAAATTAACCTAATTAATGACAAACCCAAGCATGTATTCCTTCAACAAATATATAAGCAACATAAATCCATGCATTCAAACCACCCTAACATCAGGAACTTACATTCACATAATACCAATTCTACTCAATCTAAGAACAAACATGAAAAACGACATAATGGATCATCATGAAGAGTTTTCTTACCCTTAAAGAATGAAGAATCAAAAGTCAAAATAAGTTGAATCAAGTTTTCCTTCACATTTTCCTTCTCTAAAAGCACACTTAAAATCTTTAAACTCCTTTTAGGCTCCTTAATGTATAAAACCTTCTCTTTAATTACTTAATACTCTTTCTAACTTACATTTTTTTTTAAAGCAATTTCCATGAAAAATGACAAAAGCCCTCTTTTCACATTTTCTTCTCTTGGCCGGCTGCACACTCCTTTTTTTCCTTTTTTTTTTTCCGTTGTTGACAGCTTATAAAGAGGGTTGTTTTGGGCAAATTTTCAATTTGGTCCCTAAAGAAATTTCTAGACACTCATTTGTGCTATTTGTTCTTTTATCTGAAAACAAAATCTTATCATACTCCAAAAATTCTGAAACTTTAACCTAAGTTAAAATAATATTTTATAAGATTCCATGTAAAATTTCAACTTAATCTGATGATCAGATTGAAAGTTACGTGCTACAACATAAAATTAACTAGTTTGTGATTTTTCATCAAAAAATCAAATTTTCATATTTCATACTTGTACAAATCATATTAATTAATTTACTCAATTCTCGAGACTATTTTTTTTATCTCAATTATATATATATATATATATATATATATATGTATATATTACCAGGGTTTACATTAAAAATCCCGTGACCTCAAAGATAAACACAAATCAAACTGATTGCATAACCCCATACCCTAAAAATAATATTACGTAAGGCCAAACATATCAAAAATATTATTTAAAAAAGAATATTTTTAATTTTGAAAAATGAAGATCATTTGTATGAAACAAAAAAAAATATAGATGAATTAGAATAGTATCTTGAAAAATCATGCACAAACGAAATAATTTAAAACAAAACTTATATTCTAAAAAGGCATGCAAAACATGTGATTTAGGTTTATGAAACCGGGATAAATTCATAGAAAAGAAATTGAAAACAAATCTCAAAACTAATATTTTTTTAAAAAAAAAACTAATGTAGAATGATAAGATTGAACGAAACCAAATCCCTAACACATCAAATGTCAAAGATGAAACCAAGGAAAAAAAACCAATCACAAAAAAAGATCTAACAGAAAAATGAGGGAGAAAATAAAAAAAAAATAGAGGGAAAACAAAAATTTTCATTTGAAGGGTTAAATTGAATTGAAAAAAGAAAAAAAAATCAAAAGAATGAGAGTGAAATTAAAAAAAAACAACAAAAACTTTGATTGAAGGATGAAATTGAAAGAAAAAAAAACTTTAACAAAAGAGTTAAGAAAAAAAAATCAAAATGAAAGACAAAACATATGAGAAATTGTAATTGAATGAATAAATTAAAAAATAAAACAAAACTTCTATAAAAAAAATAAGAACAAAATTAAAAAATTAAAATAATGAGTATTAAAATTAAAAAACACCTTTACATATAAACCTGATTTTTTTATCTTATCTAAGACAACAAGCGTATTTAATTGTACATGAATAATGAAAAAACCAAAAAATTATTGTCCAACAACCCGAAAATTTTTTGATCGCGGAGAGAAAGAAGTATTTTTATTATTTAAAATTTTATGAAAAGCTTAAAAAAAAGAAATTTTAATAAATAATTTTAAGTTTTGTTGACTTCAAGATTAAAAAATCAGAGCATCCTTACCCCTCGAAGCTCTTTTTTTTTTTTTTCCCACTCAAGGACAAATAAGTAACCCCCAGGTGCATAATTAATTATATTTGTTATATCTCTAAATTACTAACAAATCTCCAAAGATCTTTCTGCTAAACTTCGACATCCTAATTAACAGGAATTATGCATCAATTTAGTTTTTAATAAAATTAGATATTTTAATTTTTATTTATCTCTTAACTTTTCAATTTAGTTTTTAATTAGAGTTAATCTTATTTTTAATATTTATTAACATATATAATTCTTGATCAATTTTATTAAATATAGAGATTAAATTTTCCGTTCACAATTAAACTTCTTTTTAGGCTAGAAAACGCTTTGATGATCTCTGCCCATTTTTTTTTTCCCAGCTAAAAAAAGCTTTTAATCCGAGCACGTTCTACTCTGTCTGTATTCCTTCTCATTGTCTGTTTTGAATTATGAATTTATAGTTCTTTTGTGGAGCTGTTTTTCTCCTTTTTGAACCATAAAAAGAAGGAACTCCTGCCTGCAATTAAACACATATCACTTCCGACCTCTATTTTGTAGAATATAATGATTAAAATTGTGGTAGTTTTTATTTTTAAATATCTTTTAAAAATTTATTTTTATTCATGTGTTAATATAAAAAAAATATATTTTTTTAAAATATTATATTATAATACTAACATCTTTGAGGGTGTGCTTGCGGTTGCTTTTCAAAGTGTTTTCCACTTAGAAATGTATCAAAATAATATTTTTTTTATTTTTAAAAAATTATTGTTAAAATTAACGCATCAAAATAATCTAAAAATATCAAAAAAATATTAATTAAAAAAAATAATCTAAAACCATAAAATGCTTACTCCATGTTATGATCATGTGATGCGGCATCGGGGAAAGAGGGCAATCGGTGATTGCATAAGAAGAATCCCTGCACATCTACACCAAATTAAATTTGGCTAACATCATGGTGACCTAAGCTAAAGCAAGAAAAAACAAAAAAAAAATAAAAAAAATCCACCCATAGTAATTAAACTCAATCCGGCTAATGATTCTTCTAGATTCAATTCATGTTATTATTTTAATTTTTTATATTAAAATATTGATGTTTTGAATTATCTTTTTTAAAATTAATCCGGGTTTTGACTGAATTAATTACAAGTTAATTCTTTTAAAACCCTAAATTTTGATTAGAAAATTGATTGGTTGAGTCTCAATTGATTTTTATTTCAAATTGGATTTAAACCAAGTATGATATTACTTCCTTGGAAAGTTCAAGACAGTTTGCTTGTCCACATATACAAGAAGGGGAAAAGAAGTCAATTTGCTGATTTATATACCTAAAATGTCATAATCAAATAATACAGAATATATCTTGAAATGACAAGTTGCTTATTAATTGGAAAAAATCGTTCCTTAATCTATAATTTTCTGACCAAAGAGAAATCAGAAAAGTTAAAAAAGATTGGAAATTGTTGCATGCATGGAGCACATTGCTAGGAGAACGCTGTTTTTAGGTATTTTTATAACTTGAAAAATATTAAATTTAACATGGAATTTCAGAAGGAAAGCACCAAGAATCGGGAAAAAATAATTAAAAAACAAAACAGTAAATTAAACATGGAGTTCTTGGGGATTTATTAATAATTAAAATTAATTTGATTGTCCTTCGCGTAGCCAGCCTAGTTTTGTTGTGGTCCGAAGTAATTAATGACCACACGTCTTGGTAAACTTCTAAAGTACTCTGCACTCTAAGCTAAATAGATTTCTCTCTCTCTCTCTCTCTCTCTCTCTCTCTCTCTATCTTTTTTTCTTTTTCTTTTTTTTGAGAATGAAACGAGGCACCAATGGGTTGAAGAAGAAGATCAGATTAGGTTACGAAATAATGAATGTTAAGAGAAGGGATCGCAGTCAACTGGTCCAAAATGCATGCCTCCTGTCACAATACGAGCAGCGTTTCATGGCAGGATAGCTCGAAAACAATAGCATGAAAAGGATACGAAACTCACAATGATTAAGTTGTAATTTTGTGTGAAAAAAATTTGGGTTCCGTTTTTAGTCTATTACTGGTTTTTTTACCCGCGCTATGCTAGGGTTGGATCATTTTTTTTTAGCTCTAAAAAAATATAAAAATATTAGAAAGTAAAAATTTTGATGCATGCCGAGATTAAAAAAAAAAAAACTTTTAAAATACTGAAATATTATATATTGGACTGCATATTGTTTTTTTTAAAAAATATTGAGATGACGACATATTGGATCGACCTCAGCCAACCATGATTAACCTACAAAACTCAAGATTCGAGGCAGGATAACGTAATAACCCTATGGAATCATTACCGAAACAAATCAGGAAGGTCACCCATGGAACCAATACCAAAACAAATTAGGAAGGTCAATGGTGATGAACTAAATATTGAAAGAAAAAAAAACTAAATATAAAAAAAGAATCCAAAAAAGCGATTCAAGTAAACCTAGATGGATAGTCGGCGCTACATCGTATGCTAGAAGAATTTTAACTGAATGAAAAAAAAAAAACAAGTCAAGGCAACTATTGAAGAAAAGCATTAGACTTCCACTTCAACACAGATTGCAAAGTCCACCTACAGTTCGGATGACAGAGTTTCACAGATTGCAAAGTCCACCTACAGAGTTTCAGTTTCACTCCAACACAAGTTGTAGAACTCATTCCTAGTGCAATTTCTTTGCACTGCAATTGATAGGATAATATTTAATAGTGATAGAGTCTGATATGAACACTGTTACCTTTCCTTACTTCATTGTAACCTGTTGTATATAAAGTTCTGCTACTGTAACAGTATTGATATGAATAAGAAGAATCTTCTTCTTTTTTGTTTCTTCATGGTATCAGAGCAGGTCCTTAATAACTTGCTGTTTGCTTAAAAAACAGTAATGTTATGGAAGACCCGTTTAAGATAGATGGTGCTGATGGCAATTTTAGAATCTGCAATATGCAGGAAGGAGAGCCAAATCCTAACCAGCGTTTAGGCTCGGTATTGTTAAACGAATTTAACTATCTTCCTTGGTCAAGAGCTGTGACAATTGCTCTTGGTGGAAGATCCAAACTTGGCTATATCAATGGTCATATTACACCTCCTGATTCTTCTTCAGAGGCGTATGAAGCTTGGCAATGCAAAGATCAATTTGTGTTGTCCTGGTTACTCAACTCTATGGAAAATCAAATTGCTGAAATATTCAGCTACTCAGAATCCTCTTTGGCACTATGGGAAGCAGTGAAAGAGATGTATGGAAATCAGAACAATGCAGCCAGTATTTTCCAAATCAATAGGAATTTTGCTAACCTGCAGCAAGACAGCAAAACCTATGTTCAATTACTTGGAACCTTGAAAGGTATGTGGAGTGAACTTGCTCTTTATCGTCCCCACACAGTTGATGCTGCAGAATTACAGAAACGTGAAGAGGAGGACAAGAGCTCCCAACTTTTAGCTAGTCTTGGTTCAGACTATGAAGATCTTCGCAGTGGGGTCCTTGTGAATCCTGATCTTCCATCCCTCACTACTGTATGCACTACCATTCAACGAGAAGAAGCTCGTAGAAAGGTTATGAATTCTGACTCTAAACTCTCTTTATCAGAATCTCGTGTTTATATTGTCAACATATCAATGAACAACAACAGACCTTACAAGGGCAAACAACCAAATTTGAAGTGTCACCATTGCCATAATATTAGTCACTCTATTGGGAGGTGTTAGATCCTTCATCCATAATTGAAGCCAAACTTTGAAAAAGAGAAGAGATCTCAAAGGGATTATGAGCATAAAGGTCATGTTGCTGCCTCTGCTCACTTCAGCAAAACTCCTTCCAGTAATGTTGAAAAGTTTTCAACCAACCCATCTACTCTTCTCAATGACTTCGCTACCTATCTTAAGGAAAAAGGTGACTCTTCCATGACAGCATCTGCCTCTGATTCTATGGCACTCTTTTGTAAGTTTGCGGGCCTCCTTGCAAACTCTGCCCACATTTCGCAAGAAAACACGGAAGGTATTTTCACTGCATTTAAAAGTGCCTTGATAGCTAGTACTGTGCATAATTTTTTGCTCATTGATTCAAGTGCCACTGATCATCTAACTAATAAAATGACCAACCTATATGATTTCGAGGGATTTTCCTCTCCAACTCATGTGCCTATTGCTAATGGAAAAAATGTTTCTGTCAAGGGTAAAGGAAAGATTAAATTACTGTCTAATAATATAGAATCTTCAGTCCTATATGTTCCTTCCTTTCCATTTCAATTACTTTTCATTGGTAAAATCTCTCGAACTCTAAATTGTCATGTTATTTTTTACTCTTAACAAGTTCTCTTTCAGGACCTCGCCACCAAGAAGACGATTGGTGAAGGTTTCTTTTTCAAGGGGCTTTATTATTTTTCGAGTCATCCCCAGAATAACAAGTATTGTCAAGTTTCAGCTTTTTCTTCAATTCATCAAGAGCAGCATTTGTGGCACCAACACCTAGCTCATCCCTCAGACATTATCCTCACCAAATTAATGCTCAATTTGGATATAAAAAAATTCCATGTGATACATGTCATTTATCTAAGTCTACTAGACTTTCTTTTATGCTTTCATCGTCTAAGGCTAATAAGATGTTTGATCTTGTTCATTCTGATGTTTGGGGACCAATTATTGAATCTTTTGATGGCTACAAATATTTTATCTCATTTGTTGATGATTTTTCTCATGTTACTTGGATTTATCTCCTGAAATCCAAGAGTGAAGTTGTGTACATCTTTCAGAATTTTCACATGCTGGTCATGACTTAATTTTCTATGAAAATTAAAATTCTCCGATCTAACAATGGCACTGAATACATGTCCAAAAATATGACGCAATATCTAGCTTTTCATGGCATTTTACTTCAGTCCAGCTGTGTTGGAACACCTCAACAAAATGGGGTAGCTGAACGTAAAAACAAAGACTTATTAGAAAAAACTAAAGCCTTAATGATGTACATGCATGTTCCTAAAACATTTTGGTCTTATGGAGTATTATTTGCTGCATATCTAATCAATCGGCTACCTAGCCGAATATTACACTTTAAATCTCCTTTTGAAGTCTTGCAGAAACAGCCGCCAAATCTATCTCATCTACGAGAGTTTGGTTGCACTTGTTTTGTTCATATACAAACCTCACATCGAGACAAACTTGATCCAAGGGCCGCTAAATGTGTTTTTTTGGGATACTCTGCAACCCAAAAGGGATATAAATGCTACCATCCTCCTTCAAAAAAATTATTTATATCAAGAGATGTCCGATTTGAAGAAAGCTCTATATACTTTAAAGACATGAATCAACAAGATAACATGGCAGAATTGTTTCCTCTACCAAATGTTGCTACAGACTTGACACCATCTGCAGATTCACTTGTTGCTACAGATGATTTTTCCACAGTTTCTGTATGGCCATTAATGAAGGAAATATCAGTCCCGTTAATACACACTCTGAACACAGTTCTGCAGACTCTAAAGGTGATGGCAACCATAACAAGAACTTGTCTACCACAACAGCAGATATACATGCGGATTCAAGAGTTATCACAAACTTTGAGAATGATTCAGCTAATCAGTCTCTTCAGCCTCCTCTACAACACCCTCCTATCATTTCCATTACCACAGATTCTGAGGGAGATTCTGAGGGTGATTCAGCTAATCAATCTGATTCTGCCAATCACTCTCCTCTACCACAGCCTCACAAAAATCCAACTCATCACCGTGCTCCTCCAACAAAGCTATAAGACTCTGTCACCTATGCTGCTAGACATCCTATGTCTAATTATCTTACATATCAACATCTCTCAACTGAACATGCTGCCTTTTTTATTGCTATCTCTGATGTGCATGAACCACATAATTTTCAAGAGGCTAATTCAAATGATGAATGGCGACAAGCTATGCACGGTGAGCTACAAGCCCTTGATCAAAATCAGACCTGGAGTGTTGTTAAACTTCCTAAAGATAAACATGTTGTGGGCAGTCGCTGGTGTATAAAATCAAGTTCAACTCAGATGGGTGTATTGACAGATACAAGGCGCGTCTTGTGGCTCAGGGTTATACTCAAACTTTTGGTGTAGATTATAAGGAAACCTTCGCACCTGTTGCGAAGATGAACACAGTTCGTGTTCTACTCTCAGTAGCTGTGAACAACAAATGGTTGATGTGTTAAATGGATGTCAAGAACGCCTTCTTGCATGGAAATCTTGAAGAAGAAGTCTATATGAAGCTGCTTCTCAGTCACCCACAAGATTCAGACCCTAACTTAATATGTTGGCTTCACAAATCTATCTATGGGCTGAAGCAATCTCCACGAGCTTTGCTTGCATAATTGAGTGCTGTTTTTGAAGAAAGTGGCTTTAAACGAAGCAATGCAGATTCCTCTTTATTTATTCACCTTGGACCAACGATCAAAGTAATGGTCCTTGTCTACGTTGACAACCTTATTATTGTTGGGAATGATAGTGATGCAATATCTCATCTCAAGGTTACCCTGCAACAATGGTTTCTCATTAAAGATCTCGGCAATTTGAAATATTTTCTTGGGATTGAAATGGCCATTTCTCACAAAGGGCTATTCCTAAATCAACACAGGTATGTCTTTGATCTGCTTAAGGATGCTAAGATGATAGATGCCAAACCTGCACCTACTACTTTGGATAGTAAATTGAAACTTAACACAAGTAGTGAACCTCTTGGTTCTATCAATTACTATCAACATCTTGTTAGAAGACTCATTTATCTTACTATTACACGGCCTGATATCACCTACGCAATAAGTCTTGTTAGTCAATTTATGCATACTCCTACAGTTTTTCACCTGAATCTTGTTAAGCGAATTTTGCGCTATTTAAAGGATTCTGCTGGTCGTGGGATTGTTATGACTAATCATGGTCATACTCAGATTACTGGATATAGTGACTCTGATTGGGCTGGTAATGCGATTAATCGCAGATCAACCACTGGTTTCTGCATGTTTGTTGGTGGTAATCCAGTCTTATGGCGTAGTAAAAAGCAACATGTTGTTGCACGTTCTCGTGCTAAAGCTAAATATCGTGCGATGACATCCGTGGCGTGTGAACTAATTTGGCTTAAAGGTCTTCTGTCAGATCTGGGATTTTCTAGCAGTATTCCAATGACTCTGTTTTGTGATAATCAAGCTGCTATGCATATTGCAGCTAATCTCGTATTTCATAAAAGAACTAAACACATTGAAGTTGATTGTCACTTTATTCATCAACAAGTTCAATCGCAGGTTATCAAGACATGCTATATCCGCAGTCACGACCAACTAGCCGATTTATTCATAAAGGTACTAACTTCAGCTCACTTCCATCGTCTACTATCCAAGCTTGGCTCAATCAACCCCCTTGATCCAGCTTGAGGGGGAGTATTGAAGAAAAACATTAGACTTCCACTCCAACATAGATTGCAAAGTCCACCTACAGTTCGGATGACAGAGTTTCACAGATTGCAAAGTCCACCTACAGTTCGAATAACATAATTTCAAGTGCAGAGTTTCAGTTTCACTCCAACACAAGTTGTAGAACTGATTCCTACTGCAATTCCTTTGCACTGCAATTGATAAGATAGTATTTAATAGTGATAGAGTCTGATATGAACACTGTTACCTTTCCTTACTTCATTGTAACCCGTTGTATATAAAGCTCTGCTACTGTAACAATATTGATATAAATACGAAGAATCTTCTTCCCTTTTGTTTCTTCAGCAACGTAGGTATTTCTAAAGAAGTAAAAAAAAAAAATATAAGACTCGAGTCATTGAGTCGCTTGTATTTCATAAGATAGTTTAATTCAATAGCATGTAAAAAAAGGCAACCCTAATTTAATAATATGAAAAATCAAGCAAACCCGAATGAATCTTCTAAATAGGGTTAATCTTCTAAATTCAAAGCCCGTGAAATCTTAAACCTGAGTTCAACAAAGAATCCTAACTCTTAACTAATTTAACGTGGATCACCGAGTCAACTTGTTTAATAAGCTTGGTTATTTTAACAATATGAAAAAAAAAAGACAATTCTAATTTAATGATATGAAAAACTAAGCAAGCGTTAATCTTCTAAATTTGTAATGCATGAAATCGTATATCGGGTTCAATTAAAAAGTCCAATTTCTAATAAATTTAATGTAGTTTCTAATGGCTACATAATCACTACACTTTGCTTATAAAAATAAAAAGTTCAATGAGGCCCTGGACCTAAGTAAATAAACCTTTTGCCATTAAGAGCATTTAAGTAATTCTAATGTATCAAAAAATAAGAAAAGATCAAGTTACCCCCATTTAAATCAATAATGACCTATAAATTCCATGAAAAGATCTAATTACCTCTTGTAGAATCCTTTGTGTTTTTTGGTAAGAAAGCCAAACTTGTCACTTTACTATTCCAATGAGTAGTAATTTCTCTCAATCGACAAAAGATTTCCTACAAGACTTAGTTTATGTTAATATTGCACAAGATAATGATGATCTTGTGGGTGTGATCTTCCTGTTTTTCTTTTCTTCTCTTTCTCTATCGGGGGTTAATAATATAGTTGTAAAATCTAGACTGGCTTAACAGTTAATCGGCAACCTAGACTGATCCGGGTTAAAAAATATAGAAAAATTAAAAAAAACCAGTTAACTTTGTTAAAAGTTTAGATTTAACTTGCTGTCCTGATCCATTCAGGATCGATCCAGTCAAAATCTAGTTGTCAACCTCTTAATCTTTGTTTTTTGAGATCAACCCTTTCGACCCGTGACCTGGATATACTCCGAGGCAGATTTTACAACTATGATTAATGGTATAAATATCAGCTACCCAAAACTTTTTTTAAAAAAAAAACCCTAAAAAACTAAAAAAGAAAAAAGAAAACAAAACTATACCGGCTGGAGTATTCTGGTCGGTCTAGCCATGCATTCCCATGAGAGAAATTTCAAGAGGAAGTGTTCTCTGTGACAAAGACATCATAGGGCTAAATGACAGTAAATTAGACTCACTCAACTAAATGCCTTTACATTTCAAATACTGGGGTTGGTGTGGTTTGAAAAACTTGTTTCCTTGAAATTGCAGAAGACGAACTCTGCAATCCCAGAAGATATAGAAGACAAGCAAGTAGCTAGACTAATTCTATAATTTCCTTGTCCTCTCAGCAAATGACAATCTGATTTTACATTTTTCTATTTTCTTGTTTCTTTAATTATATAATTTCAGAGATTGAAGACTTAATTATAAAAATATTTAGCACATTCTACTAGTTATGCTCATATTCAAAAAAACAAATATTGGGTCTTGCAGACCAAACCCAATATCTTAAAAAAATAAAATTAGAAATATCTTAAAATATTTTTCTAAAAAAATATATTGAGATAATATTTTTTTATTTTATAAAACATGTCTTTTATATCATCACGTCAAAAAATATTTATTTGAAGTAAAGAAAAAATAAAAAAAATTAATTTTTTTTAAAAACATTTTTGAAAAGCAAAAAACAAATATGTTTTAATAAGAAAATTCAACTCCATCTCAAATGAAAACAAATTATCATCACCCAACTTTTGTATAATATAAAAAAAATCTCATCAATTTATTTTCTCTTTACAATATGAAAAAAATTAAATAAGAAAAAAGCAAAAAAATTAAAGAGGGAAAAAAAATAAAAATGGAAATATTTTAAAAAGAAAAAAATTAGTTGCCGGTGTATTGGGCGTTGCTATACTATGCGTTATTCATGGTGCTACTATAAAAAATACTTTATTTGAAGATGGTGATGGTGCAAATACATTCCATGCTTTTAATCCAACTCAAGGATTTTTACATTTTAAAAAAAAATTGTTATTCACCCGCCGCGGAGCACGAGTCAATATGCTAGTTATTATATTATTACGTAATGGTTATTTAAAAAAATATTGAGATAATATTTTTTTATTTTTAAAAATTTATTTTTTATATCATCACATCAAAATAATACAAAAAAAAAATCAAAGAATATTAATTTGAAGTAAAGAAAAAAATTTAAAAAAAATCAATTTTTTAAAATTATTTTTAAAACGCAAAAACAAACATGCTTTAATAAGAAAATTCAACACAATCTCAAATGAAAAACAATTATCATCGATCAACTTTTGTACAATATAAAAAAAATCACATCAATTTATTTTCTCTTTACAGTATGAAAAAAAAATCAATAAGAGAAAAGAAAAGAAATCAAATTGAATATATTTTAAAAGAAAATAATTAAAGGGAAAGAAATTAGTTACTAGTATATTTGGCGCTACTCTGCCATGCATTATTCATGGTGCTACTATAAAAAATACTTTATTTGAAAATGATAATGGTGCAAATATATTTCGTGCTTTTAACTCAACTCAAACATTTTTACATTTGAAAAAAAAAAATGTTATTGACCTGAGCGCGGGCCAATATGCTAGTTATTATATTATTACGTAATGATTATTTGTTAAAATATTTTTTAAAAAATATATTTTGATATAGTATTTTTTTTATTTTTTAACATTTATTTTTTATATCATCACATCAAAATAATACACAAACATAAAAAAAATATTAATTTCAATTAAAGTTAAAAAATTTCAATTTTTTTAAAGCATTTTTAAAAAGCAAAAACAAGCATTCTTTAATAAGAAAATTCAACCCAATCTCAAATGAAAAAAATAATAGTGTTTGTACTGTGAATGATACTGTAGCGTCATTATATTGTGGACATAGACTCATTATATTGTGGATCACACTATAGACAATAATGTTTCTATTGTGAATGATATTGTAGCATCATGAAGGTGTTTTTGCTATTTTTTAGTCAAAAAATGCTGCTGAGGGTGTTGTCTTTTATGTGTTCTATGCCAAAAGCTGCTAGGTCTGGTTACCTTGTGTTCTGTGCCAAGAGCTGCTAAGTTTTCTAGGCAGCTCGACCCACCACTATTGGATATGGTTGGCCAGCCAGACCCAAATCTCTTTCAATGTCTGGCTTGACAGTCAGACCCAAAGCTATTGGGTCTAGCTTGAAGCCAGATCTAGATATGTTTAATTTTAGTATTTTTTTTTAGATTTTTTTTTCTTTTATTGGATTTTTTTCATACAATGAAGAAGAAATAAATTGATGAGATTTTTTTTATATTATGTAAAAGTTAAGGTAATAATATTTTTTTCATTTGAAGTTGGGTTGCTTGAATTTATTTTCTATAACATGCGGACCATTGTCTCTCAAAAGAATCTTTACTGATCTTCGTTGCTAAGTCGTAAAGTTTAACCAATTAATCGTTTAATTAAAAATAACTATGTCAACAAAATGGCTATTAAAAAAATTTAGTTAAAAGACCATTAAGAACTTAATTTTTATTTTAAAAAATACATCCAAAAGACCTATATCCTGGCGATCAGCTTAGCTGATGTTCTTGCTTAACAGAAGAAAATGGATTGGAGTTCCAATAAAAAATAATAAGAATTCATCATGAAAAAATTGCTCTAACTCTTTCAATATTCAAGAGCGATTATATTTTGCCACTGCTTTTCAGGATTTACCCTTTACATACCAACATCAAAAACATATTAAAATTTTAATGAAAATACAAAAATATTTTGTGAAAATTGAAGGTTTTGAGAGCATTCGAATAAAATCTTTCACAACTAAATAAGAATATATCATAAACAAACCATTTAGATGACGAAGAAAAGATTTGGTTATACCATACTAGAAGAGTGGCTTAAAAACGAAGATCCGAGAGTTAGATTGAACTTAAAAAATTCTTATAAGTAATTTTTCTATTTAAGATTATTTTGTCATTTATTGGACCTATAATTTGTTATTTTGGCCAATTTTGTTATTTTTTCTTGGTTTTTTCTCAGGTTTATTATTTTTTTTTGGATTTCATGTTAGTCTCTTTAATGTTTTAGGATTTTTATTTGTTTTCTAATAGATATAGAGTTTTCTAGTTTATTTAAAGGTATTATAAACTTCTACAAAAACATATAAATTAGACTTATCTTTGAGAAAATAAAACTACGAATGTAGAGTTCACACCCATAATTCTTTTTGCTCATCAAATCTTCTGTATTTTCTGTATTGTTTTTTTATTATTAACATGAGTGTCCGGGTCAGCTCACGCGCACCTCGACTAATCCCACTAGCCTTGAAGTAAACGACCATGTAAGCCTCCAGTAGCCCTGAGATTTGTAAGACTCGAATTGATGATTTCTAGAGAACAAACCTAGAGTCTGACCAATTAAACTACTACTGATATTATGCTTATAGCTTTGCCTGAAAACCATAATGATACCAAGTCCTTATTTTTTGTTTTGTCTATACTATTAATGTACTTTCTAACCTAATCATGCCCATCTCATAAACTGCCAAACTAACAAGAGCATTATGGTCAAATATATCAAAATAAACGCTATATAATAAACTCAAAACAATTTGATGAGAAAGTAAAAGGGTCAAGCGATTATGGCAGCCTGTATATTTAGCGTGGAAAGGTGAAAGAAAGTCTACATCTCATTCAGTTTTCAAGCTTATTTATCTCTTCTTTTATGGTGAATTTGATCCCAAATGATAACGTGCAATTTTGCAGCTTTGAATTTTCAGTTCCTTCGTGCTTTGTATCTAAGTAATAAAAATCCCACCACAATAAAATAAGTAGTGGTTGAATAGGAGAAAAAATTTGGTAATGTAAAAGTAGTTCCCGAGAATGACTTGCCACTAACCCTATTATCATATGGTTATCAAAGCTAATTTGAGTCATCAATTTATTGAGTTAACTTAAAATAATATTATATAGTTTTTTTAAATCATGAATCAATATTATTTTAGATAAAATTTTTTTAAAAAATGTTTAAAATTGACTCGGTGAGGTCTCGTCTAAGTTTAATTAGGTCAATTGAACCTAAAAAATTTAACTCGATCAACCTCATTATAGAACCGACATACCAAGTTAGGTTTAATAATTATGCTTAATACATGTTAGTAAAACTAGGTGCAAGGGAATTACTCTAAGAGTTCTTATCTCTTTGATAATTAAGTTTTTTAAATTAAAACAATGATTTGAAGCAAATTTAGTTTCTCATGAAAATAGATTGACTAAAAATTAACTTAAAAGTGTTTTCTTTATTAATTAAATTAAAGATAATGATAGTTTTAATTTCCAAAACAAAATGATGTCGATAAAAAAAAAACAGTATTAGTAAAACTTATTTGAAAATTATGATGATGATTCTTAATAACTTTTCAAGGGAAATTAATTATTTTACAAGGAAAGTCTCCGTCGGTGAATCTTTTATCGGTAATTTTTTGTCCGTCCGTAAGTCTGTTGGTAATAAAAAAAATATTATTGCCGATGGATTTACTAACAGAAAAGGCGAGCAAAAAAATATTTCATTCCATCAGTAATTCCCTCGGAACAAACTGTATGTAATTCTGTCGATAATTATTTAAAAATATTTTAAAAAAATATATATTTTACAAAACTATAAAATAATTAAATTAATATTAATCAACACTCTATAATACTCAAAATGCTTGGAAAAAAAAAGAGAGAGAACAAAAATCAACTCATAACAATTTGCAATAAATAAATAACACGAATAAATAAATTCAACTAAAAAACTTCAGAAGAAAAAACTTTAAAAATCTTATAAATAAATCAACTAAAAATTGATCTCATATGAAAAAAAATCCTAGAACAACATTCATACAATTATTAAGAATAAAAACAATAAAAATAAAATAAAAAACAATTATAGTGAAAAAAACACGAAAAAAGAATAAATTTTTTTTTTTACCTTAATGTAGTTGCAAGTGAAGCTAAGAAGAGGAAAAGAAATTCGTCAAGCATACTAATTAAAAAAAAAACTGAGAAGAAAAAATAAGAAAGGAGAAGAAGACATACCTGAGCATGGAGGAGAAGAGGAGTTGAGGAGAAAAGAGAAGAAGAAGAAGAAGAAGAAGAAGAAGAAGAAAGGAGACGGGTCTATTGTGAAATTAGGGATTCTAGACTTTTTATTGAGGCGTTTTACTGACGGATAATTAATTATTAATATTTTTAATCATTCCGTCTGTAATATTTAATTTAAATTTTGAATTTAATCAAAAATTTTCAGAAACCGCCAAATATCACCAACGACTTTTCAATACATCGGTGATTCCATTTGTAATATTTAATTTAAATTTTTAATTTAATTTAAATCTTTCAGAAAATCGTCAAATAACACCGACGACTTTTCAATCTGTCGGTGATTTTGTCTATAAAGAACAGTAATTAACAATGCAATTGGGAAGTAAATAATTCCAGAGCTCTCTGTAAAATACCGACGGAATGTTCCGTTGGTGATTCTCTTTGTAATTAATATGGTGAATAGTGTTGACAGTTTACCAATGATTTTACTGACGGAATAGTGTTCCGTCCGTAATTCCGTGGGTAAAAATGGCACGTCATCATTTTTTTGCTTTGTTTTAATTCTTTTTTTCCCACTATAATTCCCTCGGTAAATACCGGGAAAATATTTTCATCGGTAAAATCTGTCGGTAATTTACCAATGAAAATATTCCCTCGATATTTTCGTTTGTATTTATCGATTTTCTGGTAGTGAGTGATTATTATTTGTCATTAATATTTTTTTTTTTATTAATGATATATATCTGTACATATATAGCGAGTTGTTGAGCGTTCTTAGGTGCCATTAAGGCAATGGAAAAGTCAGCTTAGTGCTAAGGGTTCATGCATAAAATATACAATTCAATTGAGATATAATGTTAATGTGACTTTGTATAACTGGCGGCTGCTTCTATGAACAATTGGATTAACACTTTGATAAGATCAAACAATCGAGGCATATAGTCAATAGTTTTTGCATTGAAAATATATGGCTGGCTTGTTGTTTCTCGATCAAATTTATGATATAAAAAATAAATATTAAAAAAATAAAAATACATTTAATTAAAAAAATAAAGACAATAGAAGTAAATCTACATAAAACATCTCCCTTTTATTTTTATCTTATTTTTTTTTAAAAAAAAAGAGGTCATTTAACGCTACCTAGATGTTCAAAATTATGTGTTAAAAATGGATGTTTGGTACGCGCATCTTAATTAATTTGGTTATAGATAGTGACTCCATGCATGTCTAACAGGCAAAGCTTGCTTGTTGTGCCTGATTCTTAATAAATCCTCTCTTGTTTCCTAATTAATAAAAAAATATCTCGAGTCTCTTGGGTCTCCTACACTGCTTGAAAGTCTGTAATATTTAATTTATAACTTAACTAGTGCAGAACAAGTGAGTATGCTTGATATAAACCCAGAACTGGAAGGGAAAGGAATCTTGTCGCACATTAGAGAGCTTCGATACTTCTCAATCACACCTAGACTGTAAATGTTATTCATGTCATAAAAGACTGTTGAGCATTTGATATAACATCATTTACATGATGCAGTGAATGGAGTGATTATGTATCCTTCAGATGATGAAACCTGAAAATATTTTCATAGGGTGCATCATCATTTTTTAATGGAATCAAGAAACGTTCATCTTGAGTTATTTATAGACAGATTCAATCCATTCTGTTCATTTGTTGCTTCTTGTTCTTGTTGGTCGATGATACTCACGGTTTACAACTTGTTACCGAGGATCTGTATGAGGCAGGAATTCATGTTTTTATCTATGGTCATACCTGGTCCTAATAATCCAGGTCATAATATAAATTTTTATCTACATCCATTGATTGATGAGTTGAAGTAGTTGTGGTCATCAAGGGCATTGAAATATGATGTATCGATGAAACAAAATTTTTAAATGAAGTCAGCTGTGATGTGGATTATAAATATTGTTTTTGCATATGGAATGATTTCTGGTTGGAGCATGCATGAAAAACTAACATGTTAATGAATTAACTGTGAGAGATGATGTCTTTCAACTTGATTAGTCAGTTGATCCATATCAAGTTGTTCTGTCTAATGACTTAGAAGAAAAGTTAAATTTTCACATTGCCAAGAATACTTTTGTTGATGTTGATGTTGAAAAGTTAAATGATGTTTTAAAAACCAGCGAACATACACAAGTCAGTGAAGATGATAATAGCAATGAAATCAACGTAGAAGATTGTGATGGATATGACGATGATGAAATTAAAAAAGAAGACGATTATGATTAATTTGCACAAAACAATTGTGTAATTCCATAAACTATGATGTAATATTTCTAGACGAAATTAAATTTAATGTAATGACAATGATGTTTATTTATTATTAAATCACAATGAAACATTTATTTTATGTGATTTTATTATTATACACAGAACTTGTGTTATTGTGTTGTGTGTGCTGCTGTGATTTTAAGTATTTGCAGGATAGATACATGAGGAATATAGATACAATTTAACAACATAAACCATTTTTCACTGATGAAAATACTGACTGCTTTGAAAAATACAAACAAACACACTGACAGATTAAGGTCGTCAGTATATTCCAGGGAGCACTGGAGCTTTTCACCTCTCAATCGTATTGTTCATTGTATTCAATACATACAGTGTTATCGAAGATAAATTTCCGTCAATATTTTCATAAAAGCTAAGGTACTATTCATTTCTCACTTGCACTGTTTATTATTGTTCGGTACATATAAGATATTCGACGGTTAATGCACATCGATTATTTTCACAATTTATCAAACAATGAAATTAATTTTTTTAAAAAGCTAAAAATATTTACTTAAATAATAAACATGCATACTTACAAAACGGAACATGGGACCTGGTTCTGTAAATACAACTCAAAATTACGTTTTGAGAATTTTCAAAATCAAACAATCTTGACATTGATTTTTAGTTATGTCCTTTCTCAATTAAAAAAAAAACTTTTTTTAATTTTTTTTCTTATTATAACTTCTACATGTAACATGCTACAAATGGAATAAATATGTTATTGGAATTTTATAAAATTATAGGCAATTGTTTTTCTCACACACACACACACATATATATAAAATTATATTGGTTTTTTATTCTGGTGGTCCAAAGATAGTTGTACATAAATAGTTAGCTGCCATTAAGGCAATGCAAAAGTCATCAGCTGACTGCTAAGGATTCATGCATATATATAATACACAATTCAATTGATATATAATGTTAATGTGACTTTGTATAACAATTGGACTAACACTTTGATAAGATCAAATAATGGAGGCACATAATCAATAGTTTTTCCTTTGAAAATGTTGTTGTTTTGTGTTATATTATGCTTTTTTCATTCTCTATGACGTTCATGGTTGCTATTCTATTAACATTTTAGATACGAGAAAGATACCAATATATTTAGTTACAAGAATGAAAATAATAATTTTCAAATAAATCTAGATGTATATGTCTCTTTTATTTTTATTATTTTTATCTTTTTTACTATTCTAAAATGATCATTTATGGCTACCTAAATGCTCAAAATTGTGTGTGAAAATATCTTGTACGTACTTCCATCTTTTTTGTTTTTTTAATTAATATGGATATCCGGGTTAGTTTACGTGTATCTTGATTAATGTCACGAGTCCTGAAATTAACGATTATGTAAGCCTCCAGTAACCATCTAAGACTACAGAAAAAACAAACTCTTTAATTTGAAGTTCTTACCACTCAGCCACCACTTAAATAATTTTATTACCATCTTAATGAGTTTAGCCACCACTTAAATAATTTTACTACCATCTTAATGAGTTTGGTTATAGATAGTGACTCCATGCATGCCTAACAGCCAAAGCTAATTACTTTGAAGTCACTTTGTCAGGCAGCCATTTCCATGGGAATATATTTTAAGTCAACGAAGGAGCATGAGAGGCTAGCATGTTCCTCCTACATAGCAAATTAGACAAACATGAAAACCAGATAAAAAGCGTTTTGCCTTCTTCTTTGTGTGTATGTTTTGGAGTATTGTTATGATTATTTTTTAAAATATTTTTTATTTAAAATATATTAAATTAATATTTTTTATTTTTTAAAAATTATTTTTGATACTAATATATTAAAATGATTTAAAAACATCAAAAAATATTAATTTAAAATAAAAAATAAATTTAATTTTTTTCAAAAATACTTTTATAACACAAAAATAAACAGGGTCTTGGAGATTATTTGTTTATGGATCCATGTGATTCTTTATAAATCAGCCAAATAAATTTATTTTTATATCTTAATTTTTTTAACCGTTCATTTTATTTATTTATTTTATCCTGAAATAATAACAAAATGCTGCCAATGATTTTAAAAACAAGTGAGACAACTATATCTTATTAAATATTTATTAAAATAATAATAATAATGATGATAATGATGATGATAGGTGGTGAAATAAAAAGAGAAAATCATTCTCCTTTGAAGGCTCGGTTGAAGGGAGGTCATAATGTACATTACAGGTTCTCCCTTATAAAAGGAGAAAAATCTGAAAAAAAATAAAATCTTCTTACCCTAACCAACACCAAAATTAGCGAGACCTTTGAGAAACTTCATAAGTAATTATTAATACTTATTCAATAAGAGAGATACAGATGAGAAAGAAAAAGAAGCATGAAAGAAAAAAAAATGAGAAAAAATATTATTGTTAAAAAATCATCTCAACCCAATAATTTAAGTTGTTCAAGGACCTTGATGAAATCTCATCATTCTTATTTATTTGATAAAAATTAAGCACAATATAATGTGACTCTGTACAAGTTTCAAGCCTCAAAAAGCTTTCACTTGAGAGGGTATGTTATAGAATAATATAAATTATATCTTGAAATCTCACCAAAGAGTTTAAGTAGGTGAGATGGCTATTATTATGCGCCAAGCACTAAATAATAACTGCGCTCACCAAACGAAGTTTTAAAAAACTTAAAATTGCAATATATTAAATTAAGCCTTCATGTCCCATGCAAAAAATAATAAAACTCTAAAATGATTTAAAAAGAAGAAAAAAAACAATAATATTAAATATTCAAAAATAATAAAACTATATCAAGATTTATCGAACAATGAAATTATTTTTAAAAAAAATGCTAAAAGTATTTAATTATATTAGAGATCATAACCAAAATATTATTTAATAGCTGAATAATACATACATGCAGCACTAATTTCCTAAAAAATCTAGACAGATGATAAGACCTTCTACAATTGGTCGTAATAATCTCTATTAAATATATTAAATAATAATAATTATTATAATAATAATAATAATTGATAATAACCCTGTTTTAAAATCCAATTAAGATTCCACAGGTTGATTTGTGATCCAAGTCACCCGAGTTATAGCCAGGCAGAGAAAAACCAGCTAAAATTTATCAACTTTTTTTATTTTTATTTTTTTTAAATAATATTTTTTTTTTACTTTTTATAAAATATAAAAAATTAAGTTAAGTCAAATCAATCTATTTGACTCCTGACCTTAACTTTGCCCCATGTTAACTTTGGGTTTGAAAATTAGGAAGAGTAATAATAGTAATAATACAGAGGCATGCCGTGCATGTGAGCTGCGATACAGCGCGCCAACCTCCACTCTTTGTACTATAAAAACCTTCCTATCTCTCCGCACTTCCTCTCAAGCCTCTCCTCCTCCCTCCGTCTCTCTCTCTCTCTGACATTTGTTTGTTTCTTTTCTTCTGATCAATATCTTCACCCTTTTCGCCGGACTTCAATACACGAGGTCCGCCGGCGTCCGGCCAAATCCGACGTCAGCATGGACACACATGCCGGCGAACCCACCCTGAAACCATACCTTCGTCACCACCATGATCATCATGATTTACAGCCTCCGACGTCCGTAAAGGCATCGGATGCACTCCCATTACCTCTTTACTTAACAAATGGTTTGTTCTTCGGGCTATTTTTCTCTGTGGCCTACTTCCTTCTCCATCGTTGGCGCGAAAAGATCCGAAACTCCACTCCCCTTCATATCATCACTTTCCCTGAAATCGCTGGGATAGTATGTTTGGCTGCTTCGGTTATTTATCTTCTTGGTTTCTTTGGGATTGGCGTTGTTCAATCTTTTATCTCTCGAGGGTCTCATGATTCTTGGGATGTTGAGGAAGATAGTAATGTTATGATCAAGAAAAATGGTATCGGTTGCACTCCTGCAGAATCACTTGCATGCACTCTTGCCCCTGTTTCAAGGGAAAGAGTTGTTGCACCAACGATTCAAGAACCATTAATTTTATCAGGTGACGACGAGGAGGTTATCAAAGGAGTGGTATCTGGGACTATTCCTTCGTATTCTCTTGAATCAAAGCTTGGAGATTGCAAAAGGGCAGCTGCTATTCGGCGTGAAGCGCTTCAGAGGATGACAGGGAGGTCTATGGAGGGATTGCCATTAGAAGGGTTTGATTATGAGTCAATATTGGGGCAGTGTTGTGAGATGCCCGTCGGGTTTGTGCAGATTCCTGTGGGAATTGCTGGGCCATTGTTGCTTAATGGGACGGAGTATATGGTCCCAATGGCTACGACTGAGGGGTGCTTGGTGGCCTCTACAAATAGAGGGTGCAAGGCTATTTATGCATCAGGTGGGGCTAGTTCTATGTTGCTTAAAGATGCCATGACTAGAGCTCCTGTTGTCAGGTTTGGGACCGCAAAAAGGGCTGCTGAGTTGAAGTTCTTTGTTGAGGATCCTGCTAATTTCGACGCTCTTTCTGTTGCTTTCAACAGGTTCTTGATTTTCTCCTCTTTTTCCTATTTTTTTAAGAAAGCAGATATTAGACTAATTAATCAATCTTCCTTTTTCAAATTAATCCTTCTTTTTAGTCTTCTTTGGCCTACAACGATATTTATTTCTTGATTTCTTGAAATTGGAAATTGTCCATCTCCAAGGCTATCCAGCCAAGGAGCTAGAAAGTTGGTACCATATGATTTTGGATACTGCCAAAGTCTGTTTGATTTGGTTTTGCTTTTTTAAAGAGTGTCTTAGCAGAACTTTTTTTGATCTTTTGGCAATATTTTGTTGTTGGTGAATGAAAACTTATTGATGGCGATGGGTTCTAATTTTCTTCATTAGTATTTTGCATGGGTTAACCATTACCCGCCTATTTTATATTTATCTACCACAACAAGTTTTGCTTTTCTAATGTTCTTGTCTCTGTCGCGAAGATTTTTATATTCCAAAAGGAAAATTATGTTTGAATTTTTTATTTCACACGGGCACAGATACTTGACGTGGTGGGTGATATGCAGGTCAAGCAGATTTGGAAGGCTACAAAACATTAAATGTGCAGTGGCAGGAAAGAATTTGTACATGAGGTTTAGTTGCAGCACAGGTGATGCTATGGGAATGAACATGGTCTCCAAAGGAGTCCAAAATGTTCTTGATTATGTTCAAACAGATTTTCCTGACATGGACATCATTGGCATCTCTGGTAAACCCTCCGTGCTGCTTAATTTCCATTTTTGGATTCATTATCGGGTGATGTATACAGTTAATGATTCGGTATTTTCAATCTGTGTTTTGAGTTCCTCAGGCAACTTCTGTTCAGACAAGAAACCTGCAGCTGTAAATTGGATTGAAGGGCGTGGAAAGTCAGTTGTATGTGAGGCAATCATAAAGGAAGAGGTGGTTCAGAAGGTACTGAAGACCAATATAGATACCTTGGTGGAGCTTAACATGCTTAAGAACCTTGCAGGTTCAGCTATGGCTGGTGCTCTTGGTGGGTTTAATGCCCATGCCAGCAATATTGTCAGTGCAGTCTATATAGCCACAGGACAGGATCCTGCTCAGAATGTTGAGAGCTCTCACTGCATTACTATGATGGAAGCTGTTAATGATGGAAAGGACCTTCATATCTCAGTCACCATGCCTTCCATTGAGGTAAAATGCCTAGCTAATAAGCCATTACCAACCCTTTTGGTCTGTTGATTCAATATTCAACTTGAGTTTCGGGGTGACCTGGCAAATTGTCTAGATTTAACCGAGTTAATTATAAGCTCAAGTTTTTTCTATTTGAAACCCGGCCAAGACCCGTGTCAACTTACTAGGCCGGGCCGGGTTTCATAATAATGATCATGACATATAAAAAACCTTATTTTAGCTTTGTAATTGAAGAGGAAGGCCATGTGTAAATTAATAGTCATGCAGTCAAAAAACTGTGTTATAATTTGAGTTCTGACATCAAGGGCAAAACTCTAACTCTTTTTTTTTTTATGCATCAACTATTTGGTTCAGGTGGGCACAGTTGGAGGTGGCACCCAACTAGCATCTCAATCAGCTTGCTTGAACCTGCTTGGAGTAAAGGGCGCAAGCAAAGATTCTCCAGGATCAAACTCAAGACTCTTGGCTACTATCGTTGCTGGTTCTGTTTTGGCAGGAGAACTGTCCCTCATGTCTGCAATTGCAGCTGGTCAGCTTGTAAGGAGCCACATGAAATACAACAGATCAAGCAAAGATGTGTCAAAGATAGCTTCCTAAAATATTTTAATTGACAAGATATCTTACAATGAAGAAGCAAAAAATAAATCTTCAGTAAGAAAGTAGGAAATATAAAAATCTAGACAGATTGCTGGCGAGTGTGTTGAGGGGACAAACAAGTAGATGGCCATGTGGAGCAACTAGTTAATAAACAGGGCCAGTTCACATTGCTGGAATCATGTGACTCTGGTAGGTCTCTTTCCAAGAATTACCAGGATGCTTCCATTTGTGAGTTTTTTTAAAGGGATAGTGGAGCCATGATCTGTTGTTTTCACCTCTGTCCCTTGCATGATATGCCAATTGTCGAGGCTCTCTGGGCCAAACTGTGATCTCTTAAAGTTAATTTTCTTGTTAATTGTACTTTGGATCTGGATTAACTTTAGGTGAGAGCATCTCTTAATGAGATTTAGATCTGTTTCAAGTGCCTGTTGTCTGTATTGTAACTTTGCATTTCACTGTTATCAGGCTAAGCACATGATCAGGAAATCAGCCCTAGCTGGTCCGAAAACCCTTGATTGTGTATATTCTTAGCACTGTGATCACTAATTTTGAACCTAAAAAAATCCCATCAGGGAGATTTCTTTTCTGATCAAATTGCATCACTTGCATTCCCAGAAAAAACTAACAATTTGCACTGACAAGCTGGTGAGATTGGCTTTGGCGTTAGGCATCATCGATTTGTTGGCGTTGCCCACTATAACACATATTGTAGGTAACATGGTATATAGAATGCTTTGATAAAAAAAATCAACAAGAGGATTGCAAGGTTGACATTTATGAGATGGGGGCGGGTGTTAGGCATATCACCCGCTGGGATGAAGGTGATAGGGCAACCCCACCTCTGGGATGTTATAAAATAGGCTAATAATTGTTTTTTAAAATATTTTTTGTTTTAAAATGTATTAAAATATTTTTTTTTATTTATAAAAAAAATTTAATATTAACACATCAAAATATAAAATATCAAAAAAATTAATAATTTAAAAAAAAATTAAAATTTAATTATTTTTAAAACACAAAAAGCATATAGATATAAAGTCAATGGTTCAGGACGTTACAGGTGCTTACCAGGCTGGGCTTTCAAAAACAGACGGAAGAAAAATATAAACTTTACGCTACGCCGTCTGTGGGAATCGAACCCACGACCACATGGTTAAAAGCCATGCGCTCTACCAGCTGAGCTAAGACGGCTTGCTTGTTCTTAATAGCGGATTGCTTTTTATATACCTTTAATCAATGATGGAGACTAATGAAGGAACATTCACACCCAATAAATTTGTTGATGGGGAAATTACATTTCAGACCCTGTTGGTTCAGGGAAGCTCCACTTTACATCTCCTCTAAAATACCCAATGTCAACCCTTGAGTTTCCAGAAGTTTCGGTGTGATTATTAGAGGCCAATTTTGTAATTGTCTTTTGAATTTTAGAAAATTTATTATCACATGTATGAGAGCTTGGGTAAAGTTGACAAGTGAAAGCAAATGGGAGAAAAAAATGGGCACCACTCCTCTAGGTTTCATGAGCTATCTGCTGGCTCCTTGGGGCTAGATTGGAACTCTTTCAAAACTACAGAGTTGACACTACAAAATCTTAAACTACAAGGATCAATGTGGAAAATTTCTGAATCTATGGAGGCTAAAATATAGCTTACCCCGTGTATAACTACTTCAGTCACAGTTTATAGCGAAAGGATAATGAGAGAAGTCATCTTCTTCAATCTGAGATCTTCAAAACCTAAAGTTGATCATAATATTGTTAGGGTTTTTGACTACCTTTATGTTAATGGCTATCAGTTCTTCACTGCTATACAATACATGCTGCAGTGTGCACGGTTTAAACCTCAACAATCTATTATGAAGAGGTCTTGTTGCTTGCGTTTTGCATATCAGCCCACTAGAAAAGATGGCATCCACTCCAGAACTAAGTCCCCTGACCTGAGCCTAGTTTCATTGCAAGCTAGTTTGGAAATTGAACGGTCGAGCATAACCTGCCTAATTGCCCAGGTCAAGGTCAAGGTCAAGGTCAAGATCAAACTCGGATGAGAACTGACCAGTTGAGATTTTTAAAAGAAAAAATTATCTAAAATAATATCGTTTTAATATTTTTTGTTCTTTTGAAAAAACAAATCGATGCAAACCCACAACATGGGCCAGGATATGATAACTATGATTCCAACAATATTATGTTTTTAGTTCAAAATGGGGAAACTCACGTGCATCGAAGTGAAGACATTCAGTGTCAGTGATGACAAACAAAAGGCCTCAGCAAAGCATCATTTGGAAGCTTTGATCGGCCTAATTCCAATTGGAGCACCATGTGTCAGGACACAAGCTACCCAAATAAGTTCACAGCTGACGGAAGAAAAGGTGGAAACATAAATTATGTCCAACAAATTCCACTTACAAATCGAGTAATGAATGGACTGATAATATTGTGCTAATGTTGTATACATGCTACGATGCAATCAAAGTCTGCAGCACATCTGGGTAACTCTGTTATTCAGATTCCCGAGTACCCTTTCATATCCTAGATAGTCAATCACTTTTGCCCTCTTGGGATCCAATCTCTTGCAAGTAATGCTCTGCATCTAGCGCTGCCATGCAGCCTGCATTATCATGAAACAACAGATTTTAAGTCAATCAGAATGAGAACACAAAACCAGGTAAGGTGGATGAAACAAAGCTATTCCTTGAAGGTACTCTTGCTCAGTCAAAATTAACCAAGTACGGTCCAAAATGGAACATCAATGCAAGAAAAGCAGATGTCAGTTTAACCCTCAAGGTGAATGTGCTTCCAACTCTAACATAGGTGTTATGTACACTCCAAGCAAAATCCATTGCACTAACAGTTTTATTCACCACAAGGAGCTCTCAGTAGGAGCTTACCCTGTTCAAAAACATGTTTTTGAGAAGTTATTTATGAGCCTAACTATCCATACAGACCTAATATTGTAAATACTGGGTCCTAGACAAACTGTGGTGCATACAGTTATCGGAAAGATTTCTATATTTTGATATCTTATTTGTTATCGGAAAGATTTCTATATTTTGGTTGGACAAGGTGTACAGGGTTTGCCCTTATGCACTAACTGTGTGTGTTTGGTATTGTAACGCAATATATATTAAAATATTTTTTAATATTTTTTAAAAATATAAATTTAATATTTTTTTCAAGTCAAACAACTTTAAAACGCAATCAAATACAATTTTAACCACGATGAAAAACCACCTTTAAGAGGAGTAGAGGTTACCCTTGTCTTATTTGAGTACAAAACATTTAACTTAACTGGCACATGTCGATCCATCAAACAACAATTGTCTTTCAGACTTCATTTTATCTCTCACAATCAAATCGTGTGTTATGTAGAATAAAATCTCCAAAGGGATCTACTTAGTTTATGCACATAATAGTAGTTTCTATTTACTACCAAATAGAAATGCTATGTTGCCCGTAACAGACAATGTAGGTAGGTTCAACACACAAATGAAGGGATGATATTTAAAATGTGATCCAAATGCTAAGTATGTGGAGCACTTGCAAAAGTAATTTTATTAAAATATATTTTTTAAGATTTTCATTTATTCTTTGCGTCAAGCTGAAACCACTACAATACCAGAGAACACACCATTATGCAACTATTAGAGTGTCCTTCTACCTAAAAGTTGACAGTCTTGCTTCCAAACAAGTCAGGTTACTACTACTTGATTCTTATTCCATCAGCAACCAAAGACAGAAAACCACTTCACAGCCCAACTCCAGTAAAAATTGATTTCTTAGCATAGTTCCTGTTACACTCCATTTCCTCTTACAAAGAACACTCTTTGCATGAGATTTCTTTGAATTTCAAGACCCCTTGGTCCGAACCTCAATGTCAGCTAAAGAGTAACTTATTTATGAACCAGACAAGCAGGTAAAAGTACATTGTTTTCTTCAAATTGGTTCAGGAAGAGAGGGATTTATAAGAGAGGCTTTGGCATGTAATATCAAACAAGACCAATCTGACAGCATTAATCACATATTAAGCATCCTTTATACACCTCTGTCAACGGTTCAGGGTTAGAGTTATATTGGGAGTTTTATGTCTGCCATTTGAAACTATATCTGAAACAAGCATTTAAACCAATGACAGAGAACGCTATTTCAGCAAGATCAATCAAATTGTTCACATTTTCAAGACTAGTTAACCTCAATCTCACTGCCTCCGGGATGGTTTATCAATTGAACAACATGAGTAGGTGTGGACAAATCGTGTTCTTGACATTGGTAAATCCTACAACTTATACAAAGAGGCTTTGATACGATAACATCAAGTACAGTGGCAGCTACTTTCATAGACAGGGGAGGGTAGCAGCCTCCCCAAGGATTTTCAATTTTTTACCATATATGCATTCAAGTCTTTGTATTTTTTAAACCATGCAATTCAGTCCTTGCATCTGAAAATTTGCTTGTAATTGAATACTTGATTTCGAATTTTTCCTTTTTAAGGCTAAACGTCTCTCTATGTGTGTATATAGATATATAACGAACATATTAGTTTGAAGCAATAAAATACAAAATTTTCACCAATTAATTTAAAAGTATTATTTGTACACTCATTATACTAGACAATCAAAATTACAACAAAAATTGAAAATTTAAACTAATTTTTCTTTCTTTCTTTTTTTCATTTTTGATGGAATCAAATCTATTATCCAAACTTAATATGAATGGAATTGTGTGCTAACACAAGCTTTACACTATACTTTCAGTCATGTTATTGCCTCCCCTAAAATCTTGTTCAGGATCCGCCATTGATCGAGTAGGACCAGACAACTAACAAGATTCAACATCTAATACCAATCATGACACTGACGGTGCATTTATTAAACTTTCCTGAAGGATTCAGGATCATAACTTACACTCTGAGGTTTATGCCTGCCCTTCAAACTATTTATGAAAACACTCATATTGATAGTGCAGAGAAATCATTATATGCGAGGTTTATGCCCGCCCTTTAAACTATTAATTAAAACATTCATGTTGATGGTGCCGAGAAAAAATCATATACGAGTCCTAAAAACCAAACAATAAAATTAATCATAGAACATAAAAATGGGGGTAAATGAAACAAACCAGTGCCAGCAGCAGTAATAGCCTGTCTGTACTTCTTATCCTGAACATCACCAGCAGCAAAAACCCCACGAACACTAGTCTTTGTAGTCCCCGGTTTAGTCACAACATACCCATCAGAATCCAACTCCAACTGCCCATCCAAAAACCTAGTAGCAGGCTCGTGTCCAATAGCAAAAAACAACCCATTAACCTTCAAATCCGAAACCTCCCCAGTAACCACATTCTTCACTTTAAGCCCACCTACAACCCTCTCTCCATAAGCCTCCTCCACTACAGAATTCCAAATGACCTCGATCTTCGGATTCGATAACGTCCTACTTTGCATTATCTTAGAAGCCCTAAATGTATCCCTCCTGTGAATAATATAAACCTTAGATCCATACTTGGTCAAGAAATTCGCTTCTTCCATTGCGGAATCCCCTCCTCCAATCACAGCCAATGGCTTCTCCCTAAAAATAGGCGCAGCCCCATCACACACCGCGCAAGCCGAAATTCCTCTATTCCAAAACGTTTCCGACCCTGCAAAACTCAGCTTCTTCGCCACCGCCCCGGTAGAAACAATAACCGAATCAGCAACGACACGTTTTGAATCAGTGAAAACCTCAAATGGGGTTTTCGAAAAATTCACTTTAGTAACCGTTTCAGTAAAGATTTGGGTCCCAAAACGGGCGGATTGAGCCCGGAACTTCTCGGTCAGATCACCCCCCATTATTCCTTCAGGAAAACCAGGAAAGTTTTCCACGTCAGTTGTGGTCGTAAGCTGGCCGCCGGGGGCGATATCATTTGCCATCCAACCTTCAAACAAGATGGGTTTTAGCTCAGCTCGAGAGGCATAGATCGCTGCAGTGTGTGCCGCGGGTCCGCTTCCGATTATGCAGACACGGGTCTTGAGCTCTTCCATGGCGGTGAAGGTTGCGGTGGTTATTTTAGGAGTGGATGTGGTGGAGAAGGAAGCGGCGACGATGGACGTGGTGGCTATGCCTATGAAACTGCGGGCTTTAAAGAGGAGGGATTTTAGTCTGCTGGATGTTTGATTCATTCCTCTTCATGGGATTTTGCTTTTTTTCATTTATTTATTTTTTATTTTTTGTATTTTTCCTTTTATCTCCTTGATGTTTCTTAGGGTTTTACATCCAAAGAAGGAGGATTTGTGGTTCTTTAAAAAACCGAATCGAATGGCCAGCCATTTCAGAGCTACTCAAGCTCGGCCCATTAGCAGCTGGCTCATGATAACAAGCCCAGCCCAAAAATGAAGTGACCAGGAGCCCATAGTCATCATTGGTCATCATAGAGATTCCCTTCTTCTTTTTAAGAAAATAATTAAGGGATTAATAACATCATAATTAAAGCTTTAGCTTGCTAACTTTACAGAAAGTCCAAAATACAGTGGCACCAAGCCCTAAATTTCAACGAAAAAGCTTTGCCTTCTGTCAAGAACATAACTATGTTTAGTCAAATAATGGCAATGTGTTAGGTGCTAATTATACAAACTTTGATTAAATTCTTCCTTTCACACCTACCATGAATATTCTTCCCTAGATTGCCACCCTACCGATATTATATACTATAATATATTTTTTAAAGTATTTTTTGTTTTATAATATATTAAAGTAATTTTTTTCAAGTTTTTATATTAATATTTTAAAATCATCAAAAAAATACTAAAAAAATCAAATTAAATGAAAAATACTTTTAAAAATAATAATTATTGTATTCTCAAAATCGTTATTGATTTTGTTTTAATATTTTTCTACAACAATATGACAGGAAAAAGGAATGAATTGAACTGGTACTTGGTTTAACAAGTACTTTTCTCGTTAATTTCTCCGAAGTTCTCTTGCTTCTGCTACAGAAAAATTCATGGCAACCCAAGATTCTGGATTATATATACACAAGGCGAGAGGAGGGGAATAGTTTCAACTTTCAAGCACTCTTGAAGAGGCAAAACAAGAAGAACAAAAAAATCAGAATCTAATTAACACGGCAAAAGGCACAGGTGAATGACACGAAAAACACTATGATTTTTTTTATACAAGAACATCCAGTGGATATACATGATTATCTTGGGCTGACTTGTTTTTGTTCCACAGAGATGGATGACCTCTTAATGAACTCCAAGCAATCTGCAATGGCTTCAGAGTAGAAAGAATTTGATCTTCCAAACGATCTGAAACTGTAGTGTTCATCACCTTTTTCCATGTAGTGGCAGGTACTGGTTGCATCCATCACCAATACCCTCTTGCTGCTACCACATCTTTTGATGCCACTATCCCTACCCATCCCTCTCTTCAAATACTGCACTGCTTGTCCATAAGAAGATCTCCATCTACTCAAGAACCTGAACAAGCAGAAAAATCTTGCTCTGAATCTCTGAACTGAAAATCTTCTGGGATACTTTAGCCTGAAACCTCTTGTGCAGCTGGCTCCGTGGTGGTGGTGGTGGTGGTGGTGGTGGTGAAGACGAACTCTCTTCCCAACTTCGGTGTCTGCCATATGACCCCTTCTCTGATGCTAATGCAGGAAAATTAAAACTGATGCCCAAGTTTCTTATATAAATTAGGTTGAAGAAGGACTTTTTGGAAGGTGAGTTGTAATGATGAGATACGAAGGGAAAATGGTGGGTTTTTTGTGTTGTGGCTTTTGGACGGTCTAATGGGAGAGATTTATGCATTTACAACGTGGATATGATCATATGTATCTTAAAATATTATTTTTTTTCTCTAATTCGTCAGCAAATTATACACCTATATTAGTTTATATATCAATTAAGATTAAAATCTCTTTTTCAACATTTTAAATATAAAATAAAACTCCCTAATTTATAAGAAATTCTATGGCGTTAGGTTATAACTATCAATATTTATTCTATAAAAAACCACGTGGAGATGTAGCTCAATTAGTGAGGTCTTGTGTTTGCTCTCTAAAGGTCATCAGTTCAAGTCTTACAAACCTCAGTATCATTGGAGGTTTACATAATTGTTAACTTCAGAACTCGTAAAATTAATTAAGATGCACGCAAGATTATCCAAACATCTATATTAATCTAAATATAAAAAATATATACTATAAAAGAGATGCACAGAGAAAAAAAACACAAAAGCATAACTTTTAATGTTAAAAAAAATTTGAAGCATAACTTTAAAACTCGGTCCAGCCTAACAGGTTAACCCGGGCTGGAACCGGGCCAGGTTGAAGAAAAAATAGAGGAAGGAAAAACCCGGTGTGACCCGGTCAAAAACTCAGTTGCAACCCGTTGACTTTTGTGTTTTTTTAACTAAAATGATGTTATTTTAATTTTTTTAAAAAAAATTAATTCAGATGACCCGGTAGGCCGGTCAAAACCCGAAAATAATAATAATAATAATAATAATTTAAGTATGATATGATTAGTGTGGTAGGGCCGAAGGGAAGAAAGAAAAAGAAAAGAAAACGGAAGCGTCCCTTTTCAAATTAGTAGGTGCCAAAAGCATAGCCTTACATCGATGCGATAAAAAAAAAAAAAAAAAAAAAAAAAAAAGGCATCAATGAGTGAAATCCGGAAAGAGCAACTTGCGATTGCGGGAGACAGAACACTGCTTGTAGATAACCATATTGATTTTCTTATGCAGAAAATTTGTTAGTCTAACAATGTTTGACTTGTGAAATTTCTTCTTTTGTGCTTCGAATTGTTTTTTAATTTTTATTGTAAAATAATATAATTTACTGCTGTTTTCAATGCTTTCATTTTAACATGTTGGCTGGCGTTAAAAATAAAATAATATATATTTTTAATTAAAAAAAATATGCTTTTAAAAAGCAATTTGACCACCCTTTCTATATGCTATGCCTTGTGTGATTGGGCTCTTTAAGTCTATAGTGGGTGTTTTCCGTATGGCATTGTGGAAGACAATTGTACGGTTTGCATTGTTTTTATGATAGAATAAGAAGGTTTGGTGTTTCTTTTTCTTTTTATATTTAAATCATTTTGAAAAACCATACTCCTAAACACACAAGTATCTCTCGATTAAAAAAACAATAAAGTAATTTCTATGTAAAAAATTCAATTTAGAGTAGTTTAGGTCGAGTGATTTGCAAAAAGATAAACTAACTATAATCCAAATCTTAATCAAATCCTCGTAGTTGTTTTTTTTTTAATCGTAATTAGACTTTTAGATTTTAGAAATTCTCCACCTTAGAACATGGAACTTCGTTTTTGCACATGAACATAAATTTAAGGCGTAATTCGTAAATGGGTATGAGTAAGAGGATTCAATTGTGAATGTTTTTAGATATATGAATTCTATTTGAGAAAAAAAAAACTAAATAAATTGGAGACTGAATCAAGAAACCACGTGTAATAGAGTGGTTTATTTGAGGTTTGCCCCGAAAAATATGAAGATATCAGCAAGATGTTTGCGTGGCAACTTAGCAACTCCTTAATTCACTCGATTATAGTTGTAAGAACCAAATCAAGATTGATTCGGGAAAAGAATTCAGGTAAGGAGTTTACCTAAATTGATTTAATTTTTTTTTTTTAAAATTAAAACTAATCCATGGTGACAAAAAAAATTATTTTAAAAAAAAATTGATTGATTAAAGGACCAAGCTTGGATCAATGGGTCAATCCCATTTTTTACCTTGTCAACCATGTTTTATCTTTCAACTCAGATCAGTTCAAGCACCGGACAATGAGTCTGGTTATATCATTGACACTCATAAAATATATTTAAAAAAAATCATAAAATTATAATTTTATGTGAAATAATTAACTGGTTCATGCAATTGAATCAACCAATCACTTGGTTAAGCCAGGGATTAGCATGAACCTACATGTTTAAATGTCATTATTTAGAAACAAAATAACTATTTTACTGTGTTTAGAAATAATAATATTTAGTAAATATCGCATTTCAAATCTATAAATTAATTTTTTTATCGTTTTATTCTGTAAAGGTTTTTAATTTAGTTAATTTAACATGATAATTTGTTTTTTTTTTTTTAAACCTGCACTCAACTGGAAATTCTGCTTCGAGATCAGTTCGAACAGGTTTGCAATTTGAATAAGAGGCTTGAATAATTTTAATTTGAAGCAAGGAATCTATAGACCTGCAAAAGAACTTGATCGTTAATTTTAAGATTTGCAGGGATTAATTAAAATTCAAGCTAATTCAAAAACCTACAAGAATTAAAAATAAAAAGAAAAGAAATGCATGGTCATTAATTTGGTCGTCTACACTGTCTGTAGTTTTGTGGAAGTAGGTAGCCGAGAAAACCTGCACTGACATATATCTGTCCATGTCCCTTGAGGCATCATCTGGACAGTTCAGACACGTGTCAAGAGATATGCCCCCCAGCCTCCCTACCCTGTCCTTGACCTTTCCCGATAGCCTCCTCCCGTTTTCACATTACCTGCGCCCTCTGATTTAACTTTTCTTTAAAAAAAATAATATTAATAATAAATTATTTGGATAAAATGAATTATAATGTTCCGTACATGTTATAAAAAGAAAAACTTTTTTGTATTTATGTTTACATCTTATTTAAAAGTCAAAATCAAGGCTTAAACGAGACTTATAATTAGTTAAATACATGTTTTAAGAGCTTCATATATATTCTTATTATAAGTAACAATTACCTCTGTTTATTAGAAAATGACCCTTAAAAAAATAAGTATATAATGTGATATTAAAACATATTTATATTTGTAATCAAGTGTACCTCAATTTAAATATTAAAGGTTGTGTAAAATATTTTAAAATATTTAATTCCAAAAATAGTTTTTCATAAAATATTTTATTCTTTAATGATAATCATGGAAAAAAAAGGAGGTGATGGTGGGATGATTGTATTGACAGTGAAAGAAATGATAGTTATTATTGAAATAGTTAGATAATATTGTAAGTTAATTATTATTTATAAATATTTTATGGAAGTGTATAAAATAAAAATATTTTACAATAAATAAGTGAAGATTGAAAGTAAAATATTTTATATTAACTAATTTTTTTACAAAATGTTTAATGAAAAACAAACGTGAGAAATTTTTTTTTCTAAAAACAAGCAAGAAAAAATTAGGAAAATATTTTTTGTAATTATATATATATATATATATATATATATAAATTTTATTTTCAATGCTTGAATAGCATGTTCTTTAACGAATTGAAAGATGGATTTTTAAATTTCTATGCCCTTTGATTAGTACAAAACAATGAATTATTATTTTAGTTATGAAACTTATTTATTTTTTATATCCAAACATTGGGAATGACGAACTCTACGTAAACTCGAGAGGATCGTATTCCTCGGTGGTTTTAGAACTCACCGACCAAAATCACTTGTCGTCGTCGAGGATCACAGTTTGCTTATATTATCGAGTTTTGAACTCTTTGTCTTCTTATCTTCTGTGGTTGCAAGAAACCTTGTCGGACCATCAAAGCATTAGGATGAAAACGCGTGAATGACTTGTCGTATGAGATAAATATTATTTTCTTTTTTTTTTTATTTATTTCCTCACCATTCTCCGTGATTAGCAAGGATCTTATTGCATTATTTTATGGAAAATGTAATCAATTTGATTCCATAAGTATTGGGATTTGAAGGATTAGCTGCAGTTTGTTGAGATAGCATCACGACACAAGTGTATGGAGTATGGAAAACCTAGATGCCCAACAACTCTACGACAATCTCCAATCAATCTAGATTAATTTTAAAATTATATAGTCTTGTTTTTTTATATAATAAAATAATATTATTTTAAGGGTATATTTATTTTTTGAAAAGTAGTTTCTGAAAAACTACGTTCTAAACTTTTCTGTGTTTGTTTGCCATTAGAAAAGTTAACCAACAAAAAACACTTTTCAATCAAAGAAAAACTTGACTTGGTTTCCAGGAAAGTGTTTTCTTTTTATTTTGGACGGAAAACACTTTCTGAAAGTTGTGAAAAATTTAGAAATGTCATATTATTTACTGATTATATCAAATTAGTCCTCAAACTTTTGATTGCTATATATATATATTGTTTTGAATATTTATTTTTCAATTTTATCCCTTAGAATTTAATTTTTATATTAACTTTGATCATTATTTTTATAATTGTTATTTGCTTTTCCCTTATTATTTTTTAATTGAAATTTTTTATATATCAAATTTGGTTCTCGTTCTTTTGATTGTTACTTATTTGATTTGAAATAATTTATGAAATGTTAATTATTATTATTTTAATTTCTTCATCTTTTAATTTGTAAGATTTGTTTATCATTATTTTAATAAACTTGAAAAAATAAAACATTAATAAATTATTTTCCAGCTTATTTTCCATGACATACTCAAACATTGTAAATTATTTTCCATTACACTACCAAACATCGAAAAATAATTCACTTTCCCCGAATTCACTTTCCAAAATAAAACTACTTTCCAGCAAACAAACAGGGTTTAAGTAAAACTATATATAAAAAATCATATTACTTTGATCGGGTATTAATGTAGATTTGATCAAATTTAATTAAATTAACCTCTAAACTATTTTGAAATAAATTCCAAATTAAATTAAGTTTTAAATTAATAAATTATTAGATTAAGAGTTTATTTTAATAACTAAATGTGATATAAATTAAATCATCTTTATTGTTTGGACCCAAGCCTAGCCCAATCAAGCCCAGGATAAAGTGGATTCCAAACAGGTAGAGATGGGAGGCAACATATGCTTATTTATATATTGGTGGCCCTTTGTTAAAAATATACTAAATTGCAAAACATTAGGTTCAGTTTCATGATATTTCAACTTTGAATGATATACTAAAGCGTGTTTAGCTTGAAAAATATTAAATTAATATTTTTTTTTAATGATTTTGATGCATTTAAAATTTGATTTTGAATGTTTTCTAATAATTTAAAATTATAAATATTATTTTCAGATTTGTAATTGTTTCAAAACATAAATACACCAAACATTGGTATAAAAAGGTTTTGGATACAACGTGACATAAATACACATATTAATATAATTTAGTGAGGTTAAATCTTGAAATCTAACAAATAAATATATCAAATAAATATAAAAACATTTTTTTTATAGTTACTTAAAAGATATTTTAATTTTAATTAATATAAAAATTGATTTAAAAATATATTTTATGAAAAAAAGTCTGAAAATATTACAACAAATGTATAAAAAGTAAAAAAAAAATAAAATTGATTGAACAGAGACTAGCAAATCTACAGACAGACATCCTTAATTTTTATACACTGGGTATAGTTTCGAAAGCCAGAAAAAAGACCATGTCAGATTCATTGCCATCTGGCTCTCCGTCAGATCACGAACCCGCCACCAATTCACCAGAAGAAGCAACCACGACAACCACGTCCACCCCAGAAGGTCCATCACCACCACCTATTCAGATCCCTCTCTCATGGCCTTCGAACTCTCCCGTCAGTCTCGACTGGATCGAAAACCTCATTTCCGCATTTGATTGGTCTTCCAAAAACCTCCCTCCATCTGAACTCCCTTCAGTCCTCCCTGTTTCCGTCTTTGACGCTTTAGTCCTCACTGCCTCGAAGATTCTGCACAAAGAGCCTAATTGTGTTAGAGTTGATGACTGTAATGAAAATTCTAGAGTGGTTGTTGTAGGAGATGTTCATGGGCAACTTCATGATGTTATGTTTTTGTTGCAAGATGCTGGATTTCCTTGTGAAGATCGGTTTTTTGTGTTTAATGGAGATTATGTTGATCGAGGAGCCTGGGGACTTGAGACTTTCTTGCTCTTGTTAGCTTGGAAGGTTATTTTCTTTAAAACACTACTGTTCATTGCAATTCAAGAATTCTGTTAACACACACACACACACACACACAAATTATTGGAAACTTTTTTCTTTCTCGAGTTAGTTTCTTTTCATGAATTTGACGCTATAGAGTGCTTGAAGGTTTTTGAATTCAGAGAAATGTGACTGTTCTGATGCTTAACTGAGTTATCTATGGCACTATATGGCTAGAAAAATGTAACAATAATTGATAATGGGAAGCTAAAGGGAGCTTGAAGGTATTCGAATTCGGAGAAATGTGGCAGTTTAGTTTATAAGCTCTTTCAAACAGTGTTTGTGTGGTTCTCTTCATATCCATTGTTTACTATGAATATCATGAGTTTGTATCAAGTAAATATAGCTCAGCAGAGAATCTAGGTATATTAGGAGAATATCTTTTTAATATCACATAAAACACGTTAATGTTGGGAATCACAACTGTTCGGCAATTATGCATAGTAATGTTACCATCAAGTAACTGTCGTGACATAGCAAAGTAAGTACCTTAAATTGGATCATGAAGGATAGCAAGTGATCTTGAATGGATCTTGGGAAGAGTTTAGAACTCCATCCTTAGAAGCCTTAAGCAGATATGAATATTGCAGCTCAAGCAAAGGTTGACAAACAGAACCACTGTACAAGACCATCGAATGGGTTTTTCATTTCGCAACTGGTCCAGGCTTCAACCAGATACGCCTTGGAGGAGATGATGGAGGGAGGGATCAATCGACTGGTTCCATGAGTGAAGAGAAGAGGAGTGGTTCAGTGAGGGATAGAGAAAATGTCATTGGTGAGTGTGTGAGAGTGAATAGGTGAGAAAAATCCCTCTTTAAAAGATTCCTTTTTTTCCTAGTATTTTAGGCTCATTTTAACTAAGTATTAGATTATAACTAAATGGCCTCTTTCCTGTCTTGTTAGAGGTGCCACATGCCCACTTCTTATTAAGCTGTAAGCCACAGTATACTAAGTTTCTAATATTTCTGGACTATTTGTGCCATCTTAAGACAATTTAAGGTTGATATTTTCTTTTGATAAAAAAAAATTGTTAGGACACAGCAGATTTTGCTGTATTGATTTGTTTGTCATTGTAGTCTTTTTCTATGTTGTACTCACACACACATAGAGAAAGTATTGATCTTGCTATCTTGAATAAGGTATATATTAATTTCTAGACCTTATATTGAACATCTGCTGAAAAAAATACAATTTGTGTATCAACTTCATATTGCTAAGTTACTAGAGATGCTGTGGGCTGGTAGTGCTTGCTTCATTTAAGTAGTCATTTATTTGTTTGCTAAATGTCCAAGTCCCATGCATGAATGTTTATCTCGATCTCTTCTTTTCTTTCTTGAGGATATAAATTACAACTTCTTACTTTAAACTCAATCTTGGTTTTTTTTTTTGTTAATTGAGTAATGTTTATGAATTGGTATGTTGCATAGGTATTTTTGCCACAAAAGGTATTTCTCCTTCGCGGCAATCATGAATCCAAGTATTGTACATCTGTGTATGGTTTTGAGAAAGAAGTTTTGGCGAAGTATGGCGATAAAGGTAAGCATGTCTATCGGAAGTGTTTGGGATGCTTTGAAGGCCTTCCCTTGGCCTCTGTTATAGCTGGGCGTGTATATACTGCTCACGGAGGACTTTTCCGCAGTGTGTCCATCACCCCATCAAAGAGATCAAAGGGAAAGAAAAATCGGAGGATAATTTTAAATTCTGAAACCAAACCATTATGTCTTGGTTCTTTGGAGGAGTTATCCAAAGCTCGAAGATCGGTTCTTGACCCTCCATGGGAAGGTCAGAACTTAATTCCTGGAGATGTGTTATGGTCAGATCCAACAATGAAATCTGGACTTTCACCAAATACAGAGAGAGGCATTGGTTTGTTATGGGGACCTGATTGTACTGAAGATTTTTTAAAGAAGTTCGAACTGAAGGTCGTGCAAATTTAAATTCTCATTTAATTTTTTTCATTGCATTTTTAATTCTCTTTATTGGCATGTTGTTGAGAAATTTTACTACCTACTCAAATGCTCAATTTTTAATTTGTCAATCATAGATTTTTAAAATAAATGACCTATCCCCAAATCAGAATCAGAACTTTCTATTCATATGTGATTTTTCCTTTTCCTTACTTGTATCAATTATTATACTGGTCCAATTTGACATTATGTTGAAAAGGAAAATTATTGGTAGTTACTTTGGGGTGCTTGTGGCAATTTGTGATCACAAACTTTAGAAGAATTGGCCTATTTTCTGCATATACGAACAATAGAAAGATGCTTTGTTTTTACTTGCATTCTTTATCGGTGTCACGTTTCACTATTTCAGCACTTCATGCTAAGAATAAGGTGATGTTTTACTATTCAAGAATTGACATTGTAGTTAATGTTTCATTTTGTTGCCTTAGCTAATCATCAGATCACATGAAGGGCCCGATGCAAGGGAAAAGAGGCCCGGTCTGGGAGGAATGGATGAAGGGTACACCATAGATCATGTTGTACCGTCAGGAAAGCTTATTACTCTCTTTAGTGCTCCAGACTACCCACAATTTCAGGTTTTGTTTTAATCCTTCTTTCCTATACTGGTCTCTTTTCAATTTTCACACATCTCAACTCTTACACTGGAAAGACAGTTTTGCATCCTTTGGCATCAATTGTGGGTTCCACATTGGTATCCTAATCTTTCAATGATTAACATGTTTGGAGATGTTAAGCTTTTGTATATGTTCTTTGCCTGGCTTTCATATAGAAAGTGTCTGCTATGTTGGTAGAAATGATTTCCAAACTTGACTTTTTGATTGACTGGTTTTGATATTTTGAACATCTTGAAACACTGCATATTGGACATGTTAAACTCTTTTTTTTTATTTGTGTGAATCATATTAGGTATTCTTGAAATGACATTATCTACATTAGACAATCAATCTGGCTTAGTCTTCTTTAAGTAAAACACAGTCCCTCCATCTCTTTTAACTTTGTTGGATGTCAATGATGCGCGGAAGACTTGAATGAAGTTCCTAAACGTTACTGCATAGGTTGAATCACTCAAGGAATCGCGTGTTGCCAGATGAAACTAATGGATATCATTTAATTGACCAACCAAAATTTAACATCACTTTGCTTCTTTTCATATTTTTTTTGTTACAAATCATTTTGTTTTGAAGGCAACCGAGGATAGATACAAGAATAAAGGAGCATATATTGTCCTAAAACCCCCCTGTTTTGATGATCCCGAGTTCCATAGTTTTGAAGCAATTACTCCAAGACCAGCGGTATGAATTTCACCTCTAAATTAGCAGAATGGTAAGATAGTCTTTAATTAGCTACCCATTGCACAAACACGCTCCTAAATACGTTCTCCATTGCAGGTGAATGCTTATTATGATTACAAAGACGTGATCGACTCTGATGAAGAATTAGACTTGGCATCAATGGTGACCTCAACTTAAAGGTCTTCACCCCCCTCAATGGTGACCTCAACTTAATGGTGGCCATAGTGTTTTTTTTTTTTTCAATGTAGGAAATCTGATAATTTGGAGCTACAAGTATTTTCGCCATGATTTTGCCGTCTCTATTATTTATTACTTCATTGTTAAAAAAAAAATATTATTTATTGCTACAGAGGAATCTCCTGTTGGTGCCCTTTACACCTGCATAAAATTATATGTAACCTCAAACAGGGTGGTTATAGTGGTTTTTTGTTGCATAATTTTAGTCCATTTATTGTTTTTGTTCTTCTCTGTGATTCATACATTCCCTAGCGAAATGGCAAATTTTGCGTAGTTTGCGATTCGTAGCTTACCATACATATTTCTTTCTAGCACCAGCAACACAACATCAAAGCAACAAAAGAGCCATAGAATGCTCTGCTGTGCAACATGCCTTGCCATTGTATGCTGTTATTGTCAGGGATTGGTGTCAGGGCTGACTTCATGCCCTTTTTTTGTGATTTTTTCAGGGGAAACCATGAGCTTGAAATAAAAAGAAAAAACCATAAATCACGAAGAAAAGTCTTGAGGTAAAATTCTTAAAGAGTAACTAATAATCGATCCTAATCCTGTTAGAGAAGCAACATGAGGGGATAATTCAATATACCAATTTGGATGATCACAGTAAAAGTTTAGCAACGAGATCAGAGAGAAACTTGCAATAACATTATGAAAATATGCAAGTTCGATGTGGATAAAGCTCACAAGCAAAAACATATAACACGTTCCATGGATAACTTGAATTAAAAAAAGCCTCCTACCTAGATAGTATCAACACGGTTAAGTACTAATCTAACACAAGGCAATTACAACCATGTCTGAAATCCATCCAGCTCCAACAATTAGCTTCGTTGCCCTAATGACAATTCGCTTGTGTCTTTAAGAGGCATGAACCTTTTTCAACTGATCAGTCTGACTCCTCAAATGGGACACGGACGTACAATTGTCCATGCAAGGTGACCACAGCTGTTGTCTGATGTGGATCAATCCTCGAGGGTAAGCTTACAACCTGAAAACAATGCTTAATCTTAGTGACTTCATAAAGAAATGGAAATGTTTAACTAGTCTTAAATGAGTACAACAATCAAATGTCTGCTGTTCCTCAACAGCTAAAACCATGAGACATGCTGCAAGGATTGTTTCATATACTCTACCCTAGCATGGAAAATAACAGGCATTACAAAAAGAAAAGGCGCGCGTACCTTTTTGAATGGTGCGACACCCCAAGGATTATCCTCATGCTCAGGTTCACCACTGATAACCAAGCGCCCTGCTGGATCTGATTGAACCCGAACCTGATTTTGCAGAATAACAAGTTCATAAATGTCTCAACATGATATCATCAGCATAGATGTTGGTGTTTACAGTTTGAATGAAAGAGTGATATATTGACTAGAAAGCAATGAGTTGACTCGAAACCAATTTCAATTTCATGAAGTCATCACAAAAATTATCCATTCACATCCAATCTTGCAGGCACATTCTTATATCTCTGAAATTGAGTATATTGAGAAGTTGAAATCTTCATCAATTCAGGGGCAACTTAAGGGCGTCTCAATAAGGTGGGCAGTACATGAAACTAGGAGCCCACAATCTATAAATAATGTAAAGCAGTTCACCAAGCATATAGAAATGGCCTTGGCACCCTCAGGTTCTGCTTAAATAATAACATCAAACCAGGCAAGTTAAGGGGGGGCTTTCTAGTCAGGCAAGAATTTTCTAAATACACTGCTAAATGACATCAGATTGTTTTCTATGATAAAATGAGTAAAACATGTGTACGAGTGAAGTAAAAAAGAAGACAGGGAAACAAGAATTTAAGTACTCACTTCTTCACGGAGGAGACCTGGAACTAAAGCATACACGTCGAAACTATCTTTCTGTAGACAATTGTTCATTCAAAGTTAGAAGTAGTACAGATTTCTGCATTGCCTTCTAAAGGGAAAAAAAACATGCAAGAACTTACTGTTTTCTGTACATTGATCTTCACCCAATCAGCTGGGGCTCCAATATCAGTCACCTCCACATCCAATCTGGTAAAAAAATCAAGCCATTCAAATCAATGCCAGTATTGTTTCGAAGCAAAGCAAATATTTGATACCAATGGGTAAATGCAATAAACTGGGTAACAAGAATCTTAACCGTGCACTTTTAGTGCGTGGAGATTTGACAGCATGTTCCACGTAAGATGGTTTCTTGCGTTTCAGTAAACCTGAGCCAAAAGGTCCAAATTTGGAAACTTGTTTAAGCTGCAAACAAATTAAGAACAAATTGAGAAATTGATAAAACCTGTTTCTTACCAATGTTTTTTAGCTCCTTCTCACGCTTTTGCACAGGTACAGTATTCTTGTCCTACAAAATACAGATACATCACCGTAAACACCAGTTACATGAACACACATTAGAAAAAAAAAAAAAATAGAGAAATGCTCAATATGATTTCAACAAACCTTAATGATAGGGCTACTAACTTCACCATTACCAAGAAAACGAAGTGAGTGCCAACCCTGCATTGCACGTGCAGCAGCATCCCTACGAGTTCTACCCGATCCAGAAGCCTGAATATCACCAAGCAAAGAGAATGTAGGCAAGAGGACAACAATGAAGAAAAAAGGGTGCTTAAAGCTTTTGGTGGAAAAAGAAGAAAGAAAATAGCATCTTAAATGAGCAAAAGCGTATATTATCAGGGTAAAACTTCAGAAAACAAAGAAGGTTAGGCATGGTTCACGTTGACTGCACCCACTTCGGAACCAGGTATGTCCTGCCGCTGGTAAAGTTATTCCTGAGTGAATTAGATGGCCCAGTTCTAGATGGGTTCTTGAATGGACAGTGCTGGGAGAGCCCCCAATAGATAGGTTTTCCAATGCCCTGAAGTGGTATTTGGGAGTTTGAGTAAAATAAATTGAGTGGGAAACTGATTCTTAAACTTCTGTTACAAGTTAGGAAAGTCCCCTTCTTCATTAGACTCTCACAGGAACTTAATGTTGCACTGTATATCAATGACATTTCTTATTGTTAATACATTTTTGTAAAATAAATAAATAAAAGGGTATGACAGGCAAGGCGCCATCATGTCAGCCTGGAAAAGAAATTCATGTTCACAAGTCACAAATTATAGAGCCAGATATAGATTATGTACTATATCTGATTCCACCAATATTTTAACTTTGTATTTAATGGCCCATTGAAAAATATTCTGAAAACCACTGAACTCTCAGAATGATCAGCCACCAGTAAAATTTTGTTCACATTACTTCAACATAATTCAATTCAGAAGGCTGATCTTTTTCTTAAGAGGATGCCTCGGGTTTAAAAAAATCTCATTTTATCAAATAAAACACCACAAATGTTCCTCCACTCACCTTGATCTATAATCAGTTTAACAAGGTAGTAACAAAATAACATCACCAAACAGTAAACAAGAGGTATCAGGTATCACAAAGTTAGGATATATCTATTGAATGGGAAGTTTTGATATTTACCTGAGTGTCGACATGCACAGGCTCTGACCTGGACAGCTTGGGTGGCTTCAGCTGCTTGGGCTCAGACTTGGAAGCAATGGGGATGTCAGGCTCACCAGCATTTGTTATGTGTCTTTCATAATCAAGTAGTACCTGATGAAGCACATGTGCACCATTACAGACGCATAATTTAAACAGAAACTTCATTACACAAGCCAACAAAACACCAAATAACAGCAAAAAGTTGTAGCCAAAGGACGATAACCAACAAATCAGAGAAAACAGAGATAACTTCAGGCTTTTGATAGATGTTCAAGTTATATAGCAGGTAAGTTGATCTGCTTGTGAAACTTGTCAACCCCACGTGACTTGATTCCAGCAGTACATTCGCATTCTAGGTACTTATGCACCACAATAATGACATGGCCTTATTCTTTTTAAAAAATAATAATGATGGGCTATAGAACAAATTGCTAATATTATAAAAAGATTGCTATGCTCTTGTTCAAAAACAAAGTAAAAATTAAATGATATTTAATAAAATAATATCTTTAATGTATTCTTAATTAATTTAATATATTTATAATATTTTATTAATTAATTTAAAAAAATAAATTTAAATTAAAGAAAAAAAAACAAAAACAGGCCAGGCGTGACTCGGCCTAGAAGCACGTCTGGAATTTTTTCACCCATTTTCATCTAAAAACACCTCAAAAGCACCATAAATTCCTCCATAACCAGTTATCAACTCTGAAACACTCCAAAATTGTCTTTGATGTACTTTTCCCGCCATGTTTACAAGGAAAAACCACCTTCATTGAATTCCTCTCATCGAATGGAATCCATTGACATAAAAGTCTATTTTTTGTGGCTAGATTGTGGTCAATCGACAACCTTTCACCTGTTTTCGACGAGTTTATCTCCTCTCTCAAAACCCAAAGACTAAAAAATTAATAAAATAAACTTTTGGACCAAATTAAAAATTGTAAAAACTTTGAGATTGACTACAGATTTTCTCTATGTTTTACATTGTGGTCCTCTTAGTTTAAATTTTGTCTTTCTACTATAATTGAAAACTCCCTCACGAGATTAGACCACAAAATGATTAAATAAAAGTTGAGGACAAATGTGTTTTTAAAAAAAGGGCAAAAAAAGGAAGAAGAAGAGGTGCTTCTCCATATGGACAGTGAAGCACTGTAAGAAAAATAGTGAAGCACCATAAGAAAATTCAGTTCTTTTAGTATATTGTATAATATCTCATCACATTAGCAATATCACAGTAAGAAAACATACTCGAAAACACCAACTCAATGAATAGGAACTTAATGCCTGGCTGATATAATAAACTACAAACACATATACAATAACACCAACCAAACCTCAACCCAAACTAGTTGAGGTTAGTTATACGGACCCTTTTGCACCATTCTCCATGATCATATACCAAAAACATAAACATGTATATATAGTTATATCTATACACACATGCAGATCTATGGAAAATTCAAACTATGTACCAAGCAGCAATTAAAGAAATAGAATGCACAAAGAATGACAAGGTTCAGTGATATATGTACATTTTATCACCATATAATCACCTTCTCATAAAACCCTCGAAATGTCCACGAAATTGTAGTGCATGTCCTGCAAAAGCAGCAGAAAAAAGGATGGGAAGACATTAAAATATAGACAAACAATATAAGGAACACTTGTTCTGGAAACAAAGGGAACATGATAAGCATGTGGGGATGTCATTTGATACATGGTTAAATCGCAAGTCTTATTGAGGTCATATAAAGCAATATCATGAAAATCAATCTGAGTTTCCAGAATTCCTGACTTTCTGCAACATGTCAATATAGCTAATACCTTTTCATGTGAAGAGTTTTGTACCTAAGATACACCAAGGCATTATAATACATCTGGTTTTTCTCCCACCATCATTTATCTATTCCCTGAAATTCTTGCTCATATGTCCTATTATCCCTCACATCACACTTACTGGGCAATGGCCTCAGACATACTCTGTCTTAACAATTATATCCAATCATTTTTCATACAAGTACTATCTGATTGCTTGCTAATTAAAACAAATTTAAATTGGCTTAAGTTAACAAAACAAGTGTGCAAACAATGATTTTGATCTTCTAATCTTATATTTAGATGCCCCCATGAACTTTTTTCTTACAACTCACAATAAAGATAATATGTCGGTTGGAAAGCACCAAGTATTCTTTAATAGTTATTTTAATGTCTGCACTTAGCTAACAGGATCTATTATTGTTAGATGTTCAAATCCGAATAACTGTTTCATGGAATTGGATAGGTTCCTCACTATCACTGATGACAGTGCACATGTGCCATACCTTTTCGAACCCACATTTTCATGACTTTTCTCCACATGCTAGTTTAAGAAAGCTGCTAGAAAATAAATGCAAGATACTCTGGAAAAACACATGAAAAATGCTTGATATTGCAACAATAGATAACTAGCTTGAACTATTATATTTACATATGGCAACATATATTGTTCCTTACTTTGGGGGATTAAAGGATTCTCCTACTTGCCTCCACAGCTTACATGAGGTCACCTGCCAATCAGAAAGAAGCCAGATACATTATAACGATAGAGATCAGCTAAAATCTCATGAAAAAACCTATCAAAATTGCTTTTAAGTAAGATATTCTGATAAAATATATGAATGAGAAACACCACTTGCTTATAAGTAAGATTCACCCAGTAGCTGGCAACAATTTTTTAAATTTCCTGTCTATGTAACATCAAAGCATTACTCCGCTTCCATAAAATTAACTTCCAAATTTATGTGTACACAAAAGCACAGAAATGTGTTTTCATGGCTGCATGGGTTATTGTGCTTAGCCCTAGCCCTACTATAATTGAGTTTATTAAGTTCACCAACAAAAACCAAGTGCAACTAATAACTAACAAAGAAGTTATTTTAAGATGCACACAAAAATGGAAATGGTTTTGAATCATGGATAAGACAATGCGTACCTTGTCATAACCACCCAATCTCATCACAGATCTCCACAGCCTTATTACCATAAGAAGGTACATATTAGAAAATGCATCTCTGAAAAAGTCATTATTCTCAAATGAAAAGCATGAAATTTGGTACTGTTAGTCATTAAAAACTTACTTAAGACAGTTTAGGAGATCTCCGTAGAACTTAGGAGGTTTAAACTCCATGCTCTTCTCGCTAAAGAAACTATGAAGCTCACTCAGAAAATCATTTTGCTCCTCTTCTGTACCCGATTCACTACCACCACTATTTTCATCCAAAAGAAATGTACGCCTAGGTGTAGAGTTTCCATTGCTTTTGGGACTAGGCGTATCTATATTGTTCTTTGCATCATCTGATCCTCTCTTGTTATCACCTTTAGCCTCATCGTCTGAAGATCCAGCCTGAGGCTCAGCTGGTTCGTTACTCCACTTAACAACTGCCCAAGTATCATGACCAGTTGCACCCTGTATGTCAGAGGGCTTTATTTCAGCATCTACAGTGGGTTTAGAAGTTTCAACATGACTACTTGAAATAGCAATGCCGTCTCCAGCACATGTTTCAGGTTCCGAATTATATGTTCCGTTGGCTTTGACATCTTTCACAGATTCAACTTTAGGCAAGACTAAGCTTCTTTTATCATCTAATGGGGTTGGCAGAGCAGAATCTTGGTGGGGTTGCTGTAGACGGGAATTCAACTCCAAAGGGATATCAACAGCGTCAGCATTAGAAGGAGAAGGATTATCAGCTTGTTCCACGGGGGCTTCTTGTGCATCAACCAGCTGCTCTGTCTCTAAAGTACCAGGCACTTCCTTTGCTGATCCAACCTCATTGACCTTGTTATTACTCATCTCTGATTCTACACACAACACATACAGCATACCTAAAAAAAAACCATAAGACTCCCGTTCCCAAATAAAATCCTAACAAAAAGACCCCACCTTTTTAAAGAGCCAACAAGTTCAAATTCACAATGAAAAGAGTAAGAGTGGTGCTTTATAACTCAAAATCACAAATTTCAAACACCCTAACCTACATTTTCTCCATTCTTCCAAATTTCAAACCCTAATTTTATCTTTTTCCCTTAGTTCCCCTCTTAACAACCCACATGCAAAAACCACACACACTCATAAACAAAATTTAAAATCGTTACATCTACAGGTAAGGGTGGTTGCTAACCCTAATTTTATTTTCAGTCCCCATTTAACCATAACTTAAAAAAATTAAAAAATTAACAACAAAAAGGAAAAAACATAAAAAAAAGATAGAAACTTACCAGTAATGCAAAGGAAGGAATGGCTGAGCAACAAAACCAGGAGGAGGAGGAGGTGAAATTTGCTGTCTAGTGATTCTTGTAGTCCTATGCAGCAAAGAAACAAACATAACAAAGAAACCCTAAATCTTGAATGCTCTTTTTAGCCTTATCAGCTGATACAGAAAACATTTGTGTGCTTTTGGCAAGGTATTTGTGAAAAAAATATCTCTCCCTCTCGGTTTTGTTAGTTTCTTCGACAGAACAGAACAACATGGGTTACCTTAAACAGATATAATACCACACGTCTACTTTTGTGCTTTAAGATTCCTTCCAAGGTAGTTTTTGTAATTGTGTAACGGTTCATTTTTTATTTTTTTTAAAATATCAATATAAAGCTATTTAAGAGAACAGCGTAGTACAACCCAAGTTTTTTTAAAAATTCAAAAATTATTTATTTTTGTTATTAAAAATTATTATTTTTATGTTTTTTTATTAACGTGAGTATTCGGGCAAGTTTGCGCGCACCTCGACTAATCTTACGGGTCCTGAAATTAACGACTATGTAAGCCTCCAGTGGCTATTATATATATTTTTTTATTTTCGAATCTTTTTGACGTCCTGATCTAAAAAATTATTTTTAAAAAATAAAAAAATATCATTTTAATGCATTTCTAAGCAAAAAACACTTTAAATCACAACCACCATTTCAAACAGGGTAATTTAATAAAGTTATTAGAGGAATTGCTCAATTGGTCAGGTCTTGGATTTGTTCCCAAATGGTCATAAGTTTGAATCCCCTTAGGACTACTGGATGTTTACATGATCGTTAACTTAAGGGAGCGTGAGATTAGTCAAGGTACGCACAAGCTAACCTGAACACCCACATTAATAATAATAATAATAAAAAAAAAGATAAGGTTACATTACACTAACAAACATTTTTTAAATATTAGATTTTTTTAAAATGACATGGTTTGATAAAAAAAAAATTAGGAGTATAATGTAGATTTAAAAAGTATTTGGAAAATAAAATAGTTCGAACACAACTATGTTTTCCAGTATAGATTCTATAAAAAATTGCTATTAAGAATAGCGGTCAAATACAATTGCATTTTGTAATATCAATTATATACACAACTGTTGTTGAGAATAGTGGTTGTATTAAGATGTTTTTCAAAATAATTAACTTGTCAGAATCAACTTAAAATTTTATTGAAATCTAATGGCTAAAAGATAAGGTTTCAAGATTTAATGGCTAAGAAGACAAGGTGTTGTGGTATAAAAGAAAAAACTAAAGAAAAAATAGAAAGAAAAAATGGATAACTATGGGGACATCGGGGATTTGTTTTTGACACACTAGATATTGTAAAAAAGATCTTGACGAGATGATTTTAATTATTTCTTGAAAGACCACTAAATAAGGTTATAATCAACCTTAAATTAATTCTAAATAAAACCCCTAGCAAATTAAAACTATTTTTTATGATTTTTTAGGGCTTGGTTAAAATTATATCATTAAATTTTTTTTAATAATATTGAATATATTGAAAATAAAGCTCCAATATATCCCGGTAATTTATTCATTCTTGGCCATTAGATCATAATGTCTGTCATTTGGGTTTCCAAAATGGCCTTAAGTAGAAGTGGGTGTGCCTTGTTTTCTGCTTTGTATATAGCCTATCTAATACAAATAATTTACGCTAATACTTACTTGGATTTTGTTTATTTTTATGTTTAAAAATACTTTTTTAAAAATAAAAAAATATTATTTTATTATATTTTCAAGTAAAAAATACTATAAAAAAACAACTATTATCACAGTAAAAAAAGCTTTTAGTCTGAGAAATGAAACCCCGGGCATGTCTTCATATTTGATTCTATATATGAAATTTAACAGTGAGAAAACAGAAAAGGAAAGTGGCAAATAGAGTAGTATAAAAAAATAAAAACTGAAATTTATTGTTTAGATGCAATATTTTTTCATCACTTTTAAAATTTTACTAAGTCTGTAAAACTTGAAAAGCTTCTGATACAGCACTGCCAGCCTTCGTTTAAATTTGGTGCAGACCTTTTTCCTTCTATATATTTTCATAACAAATTCAAAGAAATCTGGCATGTGCATTGATGAATTAGTCATCATGAAAGACGGTGGAACCGACTAGAGAGAAATTGAAGAATTCTCATGCATGGCGCTGGACGAAGAGATAGGAATCACGATCGAGTTTTGGTGTTGAATTCTGCAAACACTTGCAGGAATTGAGACATGAAGGCAACACAGGGAGGATGACTGGTAGCCAAAGGTTACCAAAACTACCCAGCTATACTTTTGAAACGGAGGAAGTAAAAACTTAAAAAAGGAGTTAATATCATCGAGGAAAGACTTCAAGATGTAAAGCACGTAGGACAATGAATTGATTAAAGCGTTCAAAGGATATGGAAAAGAGTTGCATTTGCTTCTATCTTTTTCCCCTTTCTCGTCTTCATTTCAGCTGCTACTGTTGTTTGTTATTCAAATTTTTTCTTGCTGCTACGGTCTGCCAAATCTTTTCACACGCACGTTCGTTTTCTAGATCGTGTCTCTAATGAAGGAGAAAGGGCCGGGTTCAAGAACAAGAATGGAGGCTTCTTTTTTTATTTATTTATTTGGGGAGGGCAGAGAGCAAAGTCTACAAGACTGGATCTACGAAGGTCGTCGTTTGCTCATTTTGTTGGTTTTATGCTCTCTGTAAACGAAAACTTACCACCATGTATATCTCTTTAGACTTTTAGTTTGTTTTGTGTGAATAATGACTTCAAAGCCTCTATTTTTGTACAGTAAAATTACATTGTTGATCTTTGGCTTCCGAGGAAGTTTTGGTCTCTGCGCTATGTTGTTTTGTAATAATGGTATGTCTTAGGACCTTTTTTCTGTAATTTGTTTTATTAAAATATTATTAAATTGATAAAATATGTTGACGCGTGTGTGACACGCATCAGGATCCCTCGTGCTATTCAGGAGGTGCATGTGGCCAATTACAGTGGCTAAAAAAACCCGATCGCTATTTTCATACGATACGCAAGGATGTGACGCAGTTATTAGAGTGACGCATGCTCCAAGGCAGGCGGTGGTTTGTCTGCGATTGGATTTTTTCTCCTGCCCTTTATTTCTCTCTCCTGGGTCTTGGTTTTCATGTCAGACCTTGAAAAATTTAGTTTTGTCCTCCATTTTGTATCTGTTTTGGGTTTGGTCCTCATTCTTTTGATTTTTATTTGCTTTAATTTTAATGCTTTTTGAAGTTTATTAGTATATTGGCGCCCGCTCCGTAGTGAGTCAATATCAATTTTTTTTAAATGTAAGAAAAATATTAAGGTCTCGTTTGTTTGCTAGAAAGTAGTTTTCTTTTCAAAAGTGGTTTCCTAGAAAGTGAATTGTTTTTCGATGTTTGGTAGTGTCATGGAAAATAAGTTGGAAAACATTTTTCAATATTTGGTTATGCCATGGAAAATAAGCTGGAAAATAACTTATTAATATATTTTTTCAAGTTTATTAAAATAATGAGGAACAAATCTTACAAATTAAAAAGTTGAATGAGAATGAAATTGAAAAAAAATCTAATTTCATAAACTATCTCAAATAAAATAAATAACAATCAAAATAATTGAGATCAAATCTAACAGATAAAAAAATTGAAAGATGATGAAATTAAAATAATAATAATTACAATTTCATAAATTATTTCAAATAAAATAAGTAACAATCAAAATAATAAGGACCAAATTTGATAGATAAAAAATTTCAATTAAAAAAATAATAAGAGAAAAACAAATAACAATCATAAAAATGAGGACTAAAGTTAATATAAAAATCAAATTAAATGAAATTCTAAGGGGTGAAATTGAAAAAAAAAAATATTCAAAACAAAATATATAGCAATCAAAAGTTTGAGGACTAAATTTGTTATAATCAGCAAATAATATGATATTTCTAATTCTTTCACAAGTTCTGAAAAGTGTTTTCCGTCCAAAATAAAAGGAAAACACTTTCATGGAAACCAAGCCAAATTTTTCTTTAACTAAAAAGTATTTTTCGTTGATCAATTTTTCTAATGGCAAACAAACACATGAAAGTTTGGAAAGTGATTCCAGAAAACCACTTTTCGCCAAACAAACGAGGCCTAAGAGTATAGAGAATATTTTAAGCATCTTGGGTTTGGCGGTCATGCCAGATTCAAGTCTGAGTATGTGATAATTAAAATGTTGAGACTTATGATTTTTTTATAAGAAAAAATATTGAAATTATTCTTGAAGTATCCTAAATAGAAATTTAAGTTCAGAAATTATTTATAAACAATAAATCATCACAAAAATCTAATTTAACGTCTTATGTCTAAAAATTCAAATCAAATCTTTCTATTGAAATAATTTATTTTTTATGTTTATAAATATGTTATTTCTTCGATAGAAATTTTCTATCTTTTCTTTTCTTTTTTCTCTTTTTTTAACTCAATGCTGGGGTCTGACATAATTCAGGTGCTTAGGCCAGGCAACCATGTCACACCCAAGCGACTTGAGTCTGAGCAGGTGATAATTAAAATGTTGATACTTATAATTTTTTTTATTTTTTATAAAAAATATTTAAACTATCATTGAAGTATCCTAAATAGAAATTCAAGTTCAGAAATTATTTATAAATAACAAATCATCACAAAAATCTAATTTAACGTTTTAGATATAAAAATTCGAATGATATCTTCTTATTGAAATAGTTAATTGTTTTTTATGAATTTTTTATTCCTTAAATAGAAATTCTATCTTCTCTTTTTTGTTCTCTTTTCTCTTTTTTTTTCCCTCTTTTTTTATGAATTTTATTTTTTAAATATTTTTAATGAAACTTAAGCAGAAAAAGGTTTATTTGATGGGTGGTTCTTTGTGATTTTTCACCGATGAACATTAATTTATATATATATATTTTAACAATACTAGATTATATATTATAAAGTGGCAGAGAAGAAGCAACGAATAAAAAGAAAAAAGAAAGTCAAATAAACATCTCGTGAAAAGATGAGAGATTAAAAGCGAAATTACTATTACAATCCATAGTGAAATGTCTTTTGATTTATAGTGATTTCCCCACACCATTTAGCTTTTGTTATATTTTTTTTAATTTCATCAATCTCTACATTTAATTTAATTTATTTACAATCTGGTCCTCATTTTTTTTATTGTTATTTTTTCATCCGTTGCATTTCGTTTATTTTTTTTATCTTGTCCTTTAGAATTTTATTTTATTTTTTTAAATTTTGGTCCTCAATTTTTTCTTTACTTTTTTGCTATCCTTTACTTCATTTATTTTGTTTTCATTTTGTCTCTAATTAGTTTCTTTCAATTATTTTTGAAATATGAACCGGTTCACCAATTTCAATGATTTAACTAGTTTGAGTTTGATATTTTTTTAAAAATCATTTTTAGAATTTACTTCTTTTTTTTTTTTCATTTTTATCACTTGACATTGAATTATTGGGCTATGAGTTTTGTGATTTGTTAAGCTTTTTTTTTTGTCGGGTTATCCCATCTCATATCTTGGAGCACATGTTGGTCGGGTTAAGTTTCTTAGTTTAGTCTAGATGTAGAATTTAATGGTTTACAAATTTAAGAGACCGACCTCGATTAACGAAGTTAACATGAATATGGTTTTTTGTGGTTTTTTTGCTTTTTTTAAAGCTTTTTTTTCATCCTTTACCATTTTGTTATATTTTTTATTCACTTTCTATGAGATTTTTGTGGTTAATTTTAAAATAACATGGGTTGTTTTGCTTTTAGTTTTTTTTTTTGCTTTGTTAAATTTAGATTTTCTAAAGGAATTTTGTTTTTGAATTGATTGATTTTATCATCCAATATTTAATTTTTTAGGTGTTGAGCTTTTCGGTTGAGCCCGGTTCAAGAATTTAATGGATTGCGAGTTTGAGAGTTTAACCCGGGTTTACAAGGTTCGCATCATTTTGATATTTGTTCTCTGATAAAAAACATGGTCGGCTCTATTTTGGTTTTTTTTTAATTAAATTTATTGATTGCATCCTGACATTTAATTTGAGACAATACTTGAAGGAATTTTGTTTTTTGAAATTAGTATTATTTGTTTATTTACTTTACACACACACACACACACACACACACACACACACACCTCGGTATCATGTCTCGAATCATGGGTTCAACAGGTTCACTAGGTTTGGCTCGACCATTTTTTTCATTGCTTTTTAATATTTTTGGATCTTGAGTCGATGATCATAATCTTGGATTTGTTCTTTTTTAAAAAAATATACATCGTCTCGATATCTTTTCTGCAATAAAAAAAATGATAGGTCCAAAGCGCTGCGAGAGCCACCTATTAAATAATGATCATCCGCTTGGTTTGCGGGTTTGGGAGTTTAACCCAAGTTTACAAGGTATTGATATTTTTTCTTCAAGAAAAATATGATTGACCCTGTTTTGGTTTTTTATTAAATTTATTGATTGCATCCCTGATATTTAATTTGAGGCAATACTTGAAGGAATTTTGTTTTTTTAAAATTAGTATTCTTTGTTTATTTACTGTTTTTTCTTATTTAGTTATCACAGTATCATGTCTCGAGTCATTAGTTCAACGGGTTCACTAGGTTTAGCCCAACCATTTTTTACATTGCATTTTAGTTTTTTCTCAAGCAATGACTCTTGTTTTGTTTTAAAAAAATACTTTCTCGATATCTTTTCTGCGATAAAAAAATGATAGGTCTGCAGTGTTGTGTGAGCCACCTATCAAATAATAATCGTCCGCTTGGTTCTGCTCGCAGGTTTTGACAATCTTGGTTTTGTTGCTGCTTCGTTTTTTGATATTTTTTTCATTGATATTTTTTTATTTTATCTTTTTACAGTTTTATTCTAAGAAATTGATAATCATTATTTTTTTAGCTCTTTTGCTATAGTGTCGAGTTGTTGATTTTTTTTTTCTTTAAAAGACAATAATAATGTTTAAACATTATTTTTTATATTATATATAAAAAAAATGAACCCTGCCCGCAACAAATCACGTCACTTCTACCTAGCAATCACTATAGCAATTGTTTTTTTTTTCTTTGAAGAAGATGACGGTCCATTTCTTGTTATCCAGCTAACTATGTAGTTTGGTGATTGACTAGTCATAAAAAAAGTGACAACACTTGTTTAACGATATAAAATTGTATTATTTTAATGTCATCTTTTGACTGAGAGTGCCACGTCTGAAATTAAAATAGAATTAAACTATAAAGTGTTATGTTATATAATATATAGAATTAAAAAGTGTAGAGTATAATATTAAAAAATTTAGGATACAAAGTGTTCGCACGTTTAAACCATTGAATGCTGAATATAATTCATCAAAATTTCATTTTTTTTGTCATGAAATTGTAATTTATAATATTATCTTAATTATTCAAAAAAATAAAAATTTAATGTGACAATGACTAGTTTTCAATTAAAAATATATTAAAATAATATTTTTTTAGATTTAATTTTTAATTTTTTATATCGTATATCAAAATCAATAAAAATACCTAAAAAAATTAATTTAATGTTTTTTCAACCAAAATAATAATAAAAAAACAATTTAAACTTTCAAAAAATATTATTTCATCAAGGTTATACTGTGTAGTCTAAAATTCAATTTAAAGGCCTATTTTCTTTAGTAGAAGGCTATGAAAATCCTAACCATTCATTTATTTTAGAAGGCCTGGATTTAAATAATAATAATAATAATAAATTCTACCTACCAATCACATGTAAACGTTGACATCGATCCGCTGCATGCCCATATGTTCTCCTGGTTGGATCATGGGAACATCGCCGGCAGCACTTGTTAGCTTCGAAACCTCCCCCATCTCAAGAAATTATTGCTCGTGTGTAGATTAGAAGCTTTCGGTTTCCTTACTAATTAAGTTTTAAATCAATCATTCATGCTTGATCGGTTGATGCATTCATGACAAAATTTTCCTTTTTTCACACTCCGATTGTGTCCAATAGCAATAGACTCCTTGTTTTCCAAAACACTTGCAAGTTTTAGAAAATGGTATGAAAACTCAAATCTTGATTTGATTTGAGTTGGGTTTTTAGTTAAATTAAATAAGATACCGATTTGTTAAAACTCGGTTGACAGCCGGAGTAACTCCAAAACAATTTTCTTAAATAATGCAATGACAAGCGTTAATCTGATATCTCAGTGATCCATGTCTTCTTCCGGGCGGTCTCTATGATCAGGAAATGAGGAATTCGAGTCTCCAATCTCTAAAATAATATACAAAACGCGACAAGATGAGAATTCTTAAGGTGAAACAAGGTTCATTGATTATGACAGGTACAGAATATACAGGCACGCTAGTCAGATTGAAAGGTAGGTGAAGTTTTTGGATACCATGCGGATGGCAATGACATCACAGACCCCACACAAAACGCAGCTAACTATCATGTAGCTAGTTTTCCTCAATCTAAACCATAGATTACAATAGCTGTCTTGGAGAGATAAGAGAGGGCAAGTTGATGATGATCTTCCCGACTTTTCTTTATTTTCAAAAATAAAATACGTCTCAGATGCCAAATATTGACTTGGATTCTATTAGTGTTAGCAAACACATGTAGAAACAAGAAGTTGCTGACATCCTTGACTCCAGGAACATCAGTGGAAACTTGAGCTTGCGTAGATCGAAACTTGCAACAAGGTATTTGTATTTAATTTCCTACATGTTGCAGAGAGATACATACGTCCGAAATTAAGCACCTCTGATAAGCATTTAGTAATAATATAAAAATGTCTAGAGGTAGATTTGTTTCTAAAAAGGCTTGTTAAGGTCATTTTCATGTTGAACATGTTTGTTTCGTGTCGATTTTTCAATCACATTAAGGTCGTACTAATGTGTCGTGTCGAATATTGCCCCTTCCATGTTAGTTCAATATCCAGAATTTGTTTAAGGTCGATTTTCTTCTGTATATCTGATAATAGTTTTATGTGCCTCTCATAAATATTCTGAAAGAATTGATTCTTCTTCGATACAGGAGTGTCAACTTTCAAGAGAGAGTTCTTGCAAGCTTTGCAGAGGAGTTCTGAAATGGGATTTCTTGATCTTTTTGTCGTGGCAATGGTTCCAGTTCTGAAAGTACTCTTGATTACTCTAGTTGGCTTGTTTCTTGCGCTTGATCGTATCGATCTCTTGGGATCGACTGCAAGACCCTATTTAAATAACGTGAGTTCAATACATGTTTACAGGATTCTGTGTTTTATAGAAATTAACAGTTTTATGCCTTCCTTCTCACCATAATAGGCAAATTCTCTGTGTATGAGCAGCTTATATTCTACGTGTTCAGTCCAGCGCTCGTGTCTAGCCAGCTTGCTGGAACTATTACTCTTCAAAGTTTGGCTAGCTTGTGAGTGATTTTACTAAATTTTCAGTTCTTGCTTCTACCTACTCATCCTCGGGCATTTCTGCCACCAACTTTTGGCATTTTACTTTGATGTGGTGGTGTTGTAGATGGTTCATGCCAGTGAATATCCTCCTGACATTCATAATTGGCTCTGTACTTGCTTGGATTCTCATTAAAATCACCAGAACTCCACCACACCTCCAAGGCCTTGTCATTGGTTGTTGTTCTGCTGGAAATTTAGGGAACTTGCTTCTCATTATTGTTCCTGCAGTCTGCAACGAGTCAAATAGCCCATTCGGAGATTCAACTGTCTGCTCTTCTTATGGAATGGCTTATGCTTCTCTTTCTATGGCTGTAAGATTTTATCTTCATTATGTTACTAAAGAAATCCCTTCATCTGACACTATAATAATGAAACCCACTTTCAGCAGATGTTTTCAGGCTCCTCTCAGCCTGGATCACCAGATTCAAGATGTGACTCTAAAGTTAATTTCACTTTTGCTGTTGTGAATTGTGATTCGACAGGTTGGAGCTATTTATATATGGACATATGTGTATATTATCATGCGGATATATGCTGATAACAGTGCTGAAAACACTGAAAATGTATCGATAGCCGATTCTGAAAGTTACACAGAGGCCTTACTTCCTTCAAGTGAAAAGTCTAGCTGCCATGATCATTCTGTTCATGCTGAACTTCCTGAAACTATGTCTGAGGGAAAAGTGGGGTTTCCTAGCATTTTATTACAGATGCTACTTATGAATTTTTTTAGGCAGAAACTCTTTTCTTAGCACCTTATTATTTTGACAGAAGGTTACATTCATGGAGAGGACTTTTTGGAATTTTAAGAAATTCGCAGCAAACACCAACCTCAAGAAGGTGTTCGCACCAGCTACAATTGCCGCGGTACGTTAGAAATTCATACTATCTACTATCTGCATTATGTCCTTGTATTAGTTCTTAATTTTGTCAGTGACAGTGCCTAATCAACTATGTGATTACTTCGATTCCTTTTATTTTACTTCTTTAGATGTTTGGGTTTATCATTGGGACAATCTCTCCAATCCGGAAGGTGATTATTGGTGATAGTGCTCCTCTTCGAGTGCTTGAAAGCTCTGCATCTTTGCTAGGGTAATAAATCCTAAAATGGAATTTGTTTAGCTTAAGAAGATTGAAAGCCTTTCTTCTTATCAAGGATTCATGTTTTGACTTGTGTTATTTGATTAAGGTTTCATTGCTCAGGAACTCCCTGTAATATTCTCATTGATCTTGTTTTTATCATTGTTCTGACCCGCAGACAGGCATCAATTCCATGCATGGCCCTGATAATGGGATCGAACCTCCTTAAAGGTAGTTTCCTAAACATGTCTTGATTGTCTCAGGCCTGATTTCCTTGAGATATATAGCCTGATCCTGGTTTCCTGCTACAATTTCCCAAAAACATAGTTACTTCTCATGATCTTTAACAATCTCCACATTTCTTCTCTTTCAGGTTTAAGAAGATCAGAAATAAGTGTATCAGTCATTGCAGGGATAGTGGTAGTGAGGAATTTCTTCTTGCCACTTATAGGCATTGGTATTGTTAAAGCAGCACACCATTTCGGCTTGGTTGGCTCAGATTCTTTATATCAATTCATTCTTTTGCTTCAATATGCACTTCCACCTGCAATGGCTATAGGTACGAGAACTTCTTTAAGCTCTGCAAATGGATAGTCACTGCAATTTTTTTTTTCTTTGCTGACTTGGAAGCCTGCCATTTTTCAACTCATACACCTTGTACAGTTGTTACCCCCTTTTACATTTTAAATTTGTTCATTGCTTTGTCAACTAAGTTCACTCAAATTTGCTACAACAAAATCCAGGGGTCATAATTTGCTACTAAAGGTGCCTAACATTCTTGCTTAGGGCAAGCAGATTTCCTGTTTTGCCAGAGTTCCTTTCACAGCAGGCAGAGAAGTTTCTGAAATGTTGTGCTAGAGCATGACTCAAGTGGAAAGAATCACATGGTGTGAAACAATAAAGAAGAAGAGTCTAGGTTATCTAGGTGATAGTTATTAATGGTGATCTTACCTAATATATTAATACGAAAAACCATGATCGACTCAGATTTTAAGTTGAACTAAAAAAAATATTGACCTAGTTCAATATAATTAAATCGATCATGTTTCTGGTTTCTGGTGACCTAGCCAAACTTGGTTATGTTAACTTAAAGGAATTTTCTTTTTAAAAAACAAAACGATGTCGTTTCGACTAAAATGTTTAACTTCATAACTCGGTGACTCAAAACTCCTTTTTGATCATTCTCCTAATGCAGTCTATAAAACATGTTCTGTCCAGTAGAATTTTTTCTTAAAACTTAATGAATTACTTCTGATCATAAATCATTTTGGGATAACATGTTTGCTGTTTTGATGAACTTGACAGGGGTTATGGCTCAGCTTTTCAAGGCTGGTGAGAGTGAATGTTCTGTCATTATGCTGTGGTGTTATGTTTTGGCTGCATTCTCTCTTACCCTTTGGTCAACCTTTTACATGTGGATCTTGGGGTAATTTGTGTTCTTGTCCATGGTCTCAGTCTCACCTTAAGGTCTGGTGATCATGTCAATTTCCCTTCTTACCTCCTCAAAGTTTCGAAATTCCATGTCGACTAGTTAGGCCGATTCAAGCCATGCTAGCAAGAACATTTGACCCCAAAAAACCCTCCAAATCCACTGGTGTTATCCTATAATTGAAGCTTATCAAATCCACTGGTGTCATGAGATTTATTGACACAATCTCATAATAAAAAAACATAAAAGAAACATTTTACGCAAGGCCACTCAAATTTAAAAATTTTGCTCAGCCAACAGGTTATAGCCACGTGTGGTGGTGGGTTTTGTAATTGGAAAGACATTTATTAGGAGAAAGCGATTCTTGTGCTGTGTACATATATATATATATATATATATATATATAAGCGGTCAAGGCTTTCGTTTTCTAATTGACGATTAGACGCTTGGACAGCACACCATGACTGATATTTTTATAGACACGCCAATAATAATGTGTTCTTACTTGCAGCCCATGGCCTCCCAAGAAATATTGTCCCGGCTAACAAGTTGGAACCACATAGTCATTGGAAATATATTTATTAAAAAAAAAAAATTGATCTTTGTATTATATAAATTATAGTTTTTAAACCCGGTCCGATCCAATCGGTCCAAGTTCTGAGTTGTTGCCGGGTTTTAGAAATTCAACCAGGTTTTTAACCGGGTCTTGCCTTTTCTTATTTTTTTTAAAACCAGGCCCAGTTTCAGTTCCGGATTAACTCGCTGGGCCAAATCGAGTTTCAAAACTATGAGATAAACGATCAAAGCTCTTGTTTTCTAACCAATATGAGATAGCATGATTATTATAACCTCCTAAACGAGATGTTTGGGAGCGTAGCAGCATAACTGACATTCCATAAACAACTCATTGATGAGTGCTTATAATTCACATATGATAGGACTCTTAAAATGTTTTGTCTTAGCTAACAAGTCGGAATCATGTAATGAGTGTTTTTTTAAAAAAATATTTTTTAAAAAAGAGATGACCATCATGTTATATAAATAAAAGTTAATAAATTGCAACCGGGTTTTGAATTGGGTCTTGCTGGGTCATCGGGTCATTCCAGTTTTTGTCTTTTTTTATTTTTTTAAACCTGGTCCAGTTTCAATCCCAGATCAACCCATCAAGCCGGACCGAGTTTCAAAACTATAATATCAATTATCAAAGCTCTTGTTTTCTAACTAACATGGGATAAGAGGATTATTATGACCCCTAGATGAGGGGTTTGGAAGCGTAGCATAACTGGAATCATGTAATGAGTTTTCTTCTTGAAAAAATATTTTTTAAGAAGAGAGATAATCATCATGTTATATAAGCTATTAGGATTTTTATTTATTTTCTATATGATATGAGATCGTAATATCATCACATGCTTATATATATATATACTAATTTATATAGAATTTATATTTTTATTTTTTGGTTACTCTAGCCTAGTCTTCAATCTCTAAATTTTCAGGATATATATAAAACAGTAACAGGTCATGCAAAGTGGAAAGTTATAGAATTAATCTCTCCAAATGGAATTAATAAAACAGATAAACTCGCACGTTGGCTTCTTTAGTTCTTTTATATATCGAAATATGAAAAAACAATATGCCTAAATTCTTTATTCTATGAATAAAAGATTTATTTGATAGAGTTAGAGCTGGAAACCCCCTTGCTGATACAGTATATAAAAGAAATATCCCTGATATAATGTTCATCCAAAAAATTTTTAAAATTATTTTGATATATTTTTTTAAAAAAAATATTTTAAAAAATAATTTCTGCCGCTTCTCACAATATATTATTAACTCATGATGGACAATAATATATAACAATGTTTGTAAATAGTACAATTGAGTCTTGGTGTAGGGTAAAACACCGTTTTGTTTTATTTTTAAAACTTTAATTTAATTAATAATAAAATTTGAATTTGAATTAAATTTAATTTTAATATACAAGTAGTTTTTCATGTTTAATAATTACATTAAATTGTTGACTTTGCCAACCTATTAGTAACAATATTAATGTCTAGTGATATTTAATGATGCTGCTAAAAACCTTAAACATGCTGCTAAAATCTAATTTTGTTGGACACCCTGCAATATAAACACACCCTCAAGAATGGTTAATAAACACAGATTGAAGGCATTCCATGCAGACAACAATGGCTTCTTATCTTAGCTTCGTTACATCTTGTACCCATAATTCACATGCGTGTAATGCACAAACGGTCAAGAATCTTGAACAGGTCGGGTCGTTTTCCTACGTCATCTTTAATATGAACTGGTTTAGGTCCCGGGTTTGTCGAGTTCTAGAGGCTGGTCCAGATCTAATAGCTATGGTGAAGAGTGTGACAGTTGCATTGGTGGTATCCGAGATTACAAGCAATGATCTTTTCTGAGAAAACAAAAGCAGTTTTGAGGAGTAATCAGCTTGGCAAATATACCAAATCGAATTTTCTTTTGGATTCTGGGGAATCCAAATTGTGCGGACCCACCACATGATACAAATATCAATTCAATTACAATATATTCTGACATGAACATTAAAGGTAACGACATGTGGAGAAAACCCCACTATCTGTTTGGTCCCCTAGTTGAAAAGGAAATGGATGTACTCTAGTGTGTTGTTAGAAGATAAGAAGAAGAGGAAACCTGGAGACAGGAAGGTCACAGGAAACGGGACTAGACCTTAGCTATGTAAACTAGCTACCGAAACGTGTGGAGGTGGTTCCAAGCTCACGCTTCCCAAATCTCCACGCTAATAGCAACAAAAAGCATGGATATTATGGCATGCATCCTGGTGGTCATATGAGACCAAAATTGACATCAGGGCTTACGCTGCATGTAACATACCCTTATGAACTGGTAGTCAATAAATGACTACAGCAATGTGCATTGGCACTTGCCTCTAATTTGGACTTAAATCTCTTTGCTAGATATCATGCACTGATTTTGGAAGTTAAGCATTTATTGTCTCACTTTTCAGTTGTCAAAATTGGGTTGTCTTTTGTATATTGTGCGGGACCCTAATGCTTCTCTATTCAATGCTTCAGTTGTAGCTTCAGACAACGTCTTCACTTACACCTGGATACTACTGACTGGTCTTTGTTCCTTGGCATACGTACATGCAGAGGGTTTTGTAGCATACTGTATCCATACACAATTGAACAGGTGAATCTCAATGGAATGGAATTGCTGCTACCCTGCCATTTCATTTCAATTTTTTAGCTGTGATGTTTGTCCCAGCAATGGTTTTGTATCTTAGAATTGCTCAAGGACCTCTATTTATTTAAAACTTTCTCCCTTTTATGTAGGATCAGGGTAGATTCCTGAAGTTTTCGAAGAAGTGTCACTATGCGGCTCCTTGATCTACTTTATATTGCTTCTGTGCCAATTTTGAAAGTACTAATTCTAACAGCACTTGGATCACTTCTTGCATTGGACAATATACATGTCTTGGGAGAGAGAACTAGGAAAGAACTAAATCGAGTACGTAAACTGGTCATTAATTAGTTCTGAATTTCAATCTCTCTTTCCTATGCTGCAAGTCTTGGTAGTTACAATTTGAGCATCACAAAATTTTTCGTAGAGCTACTAAACACCTGGAGATTTTCTTTCCATATCATATATTGATCTCTGCCTAAGAGTCACTGTCTTGAACAGGTAGTGTTTTTGGTGTTTAGTCCAGCACTGGTGGTTAGCAGCCTGGCTAAAACAATCACCTATGAAAACATTGTTACGTTGTGAGTTTCAATTTGATCAATCTGCCGTCCCGTGGCATTCGTTGGTTCTGATTCAAGATGAGTTATGTTTTCTTAATTGATCTTTGCTCAAGCCATTTAGCTGTTAATTGTTATACAGGTGGTTCATGCCAGTCAATATTCTTTGTGCATTCATTGTTGGCTCAGCACTAGGATGGATACTCATAAAAATCACAAGACCTGCCAAAAAACTTAAAGGCCTCATATTGGGTTGCTGTGCTGCAGGTCAGATCAAGATATTTGTTATCACTCACTATCAAACTTTCTTCAGAAGAATCGATGCATCGATTTCACAAGATATAACAGGCCTCAAGTATTTACATTGTTTATTGTTTTCGAGTTCATATTTTGAATTGATGTAACAGGAAACAATGGAAGTTTGCTTTTCATCATCATCCCAGCAGTCTGTAGAGAGAAAGGCAGTCCATTTGGATCACCTGATGTTTGCTCTACATACGGAATGGCTTATGTTTCTCTTTCCTTGGCAGTATAATGTTAAACTAGCTTCATTTATTCAAAATTCACGCTAAACGAACACTTAACCTGTCCGACTCTGATCAAAAAACTTGTACTCTTCAGGTAAGCGCCATTTATATGTGGTCTTATGTTTATAACGTTGTGAGGGTTTCCTCAAGGGATGTCAACAAAGAAGCTGATAGTGATGGCCATGGTGGCTCCACAAGTACTGTGAAGGATGCCGGAGAAACACCAGAACTCATCCAAGGGAATTACTCGGAAGCTTTTCTTCCTTCCAAAGAGTTTCCAGTTTCCGATGAATATGAGTTACTTCTTCCTTGCACAAATTCTGAGGGAATTGTTAAGGTTCGTTTTTTTTCCTCCTTGTTAGAAGTATCTCTTACACATGTAGTCTTAATTCATGGTATGGTACCTACAGCCTTCGCAATTTGTAGACAAGGACAAAGCTCATTGTCTATAGATTCTTATCTCATTCTCTAAATTTACAGAATAAAAGTTTCTGCCACTCTACGAAACCTGGAATTTTTTTTTTTTTTGCAGAGAAAACAATAGCCATCAAATCTTTCACTTCATTTAATCATATTGCTTTTGCTGATGAAATCCTTACTGCTTTTAAACTAATAAGATGTAATATTAGCAGCCCTTGATCTGTTAGTTTTCTTCTGGTAGGTACACTTATCTGACAAGATTAAGCAATGCTTCAGAATGATATCAAGAAAGCTAAATCTGAAGGCAGTCTTTGCACCTTCAACTACCGCAGCGGTATCCCCTATTTCCATCGTAGCCACTACTTTCGTAGTGTATTTCTTGCTACTCTGAGCTGAGTTTAAATGTGTATTTCTTGCAAAGATTGCTGGCTTTATAATTGGAGTGATTCCTCAAATTCGGAATTCCTTAATCGGTGCTAGTGCTCCTCTTCATGTAGTTGAAGATTCTGCTTCTCTGATAGGGTATACATCATATTCAGAAACTGTTGGCGTTGCGAACAGCACAGCCTTATTGCAATAATCTTTTAACACATTTTCACCATTTCATTCAATTTAAATTGCAGGGATGCAGCCATCCCAACAGTCACTTTAATTGTCGGAGGAAACCTTCTTAGAGGTAATTTTTTTTAAGTTCGTTTACGCCTCCCTCGAATTAGTCCAAATCTTGTTTTTACTTCACATACTGGCATGGAATGGTATTTAGCAGATTCTGACTGTTGCGATGCAGGTTTAAGAGGATCAGGAATTCAGTCGTCACTCATAGTTGGAATAGTAGCAGTTAGGTTTGTTTTCCTTCCTCTCATAGGCACTGCCATTGTTAAAGGTGCAGTCCACTTTGGTCTGGTCCATTCTGATCCATTATATCAGTTTGTCCTTCTGCTACAATTTGCAGTTCCACCAGCATTGAACATAGGTATGAGCAGTCTAATTCTATAAGAGCGAACATGCTGATGAAGTTCAATCGTGCAAGGAACATAAAGAGATGGGATATATCTCAAACTGTTCCATGTTTTTCTAATTTTGCAGGCACAATTACTCAGTTATTTGGAGCTGGAGAAAGTGAATACTCTGTGATAATGTTATGGACATATGCGTTGGCATAAATTTTTCTAACTCTGTGGTCAACCCTTTTCATGTGGCTAGTAGCTTGATTACTATTCTTATTTTATAGATAGACTTCAAAATTTGTTGGAAAATTCTTCCATTTTGGAGAGTAGTTATTGTTAAAAGTAAGAGTTTGGCTTAAAATCGAGTAGTGTATACCATGGTGTTCAAACTCAAATCCACAAAGACTATTGCCCCTCTTCATTAACAATGAATCAATGATGGTTTCAGTCGTTGTTGGTTTCATCAATGGCCTGTTACGGTGATTTTGTGTTGGAGAGAGGGTGGTAGTTCAGTGTTGGTGAGGCTGTGAGGGTGAGGGTGGTGGCTCATATAGTATTCAATTATATGGTGAGGCTGATATTATTGTCAAGTTGATGTTAATGAGAAGGGAAATTTGTTGGGTTTATTTTCGCCCTTTAATTTTTTGCAATTGCAGTATTTAATTTAATTTAATTACTTTCTTAAAACAATTTAATTTATGATGAAATTAATTTTAACTAGTAAGTGGTTTTAAGCAGCAAGACATCAAGGGAACTCCATCTGAAGGAAGTGTTTGCACCTTCAACTATCGGAGCAATATCCCCTAATCCTTATCCCAACATAGCCACTTCTTTCATGGTGTATTTCTTGCTTCTTGTTTGATATCTGAACTAACTTTCAGAGATATCTTTCTTGCGTAGATAACTGTTTTTATCATCGGAGTGATCACTCAGATTCGGAATCTCATGTTCGGCGCCAGTGCTCCTATTCATTAGTTGAAGACTCTGCATCTTTTCTTGGGTATAAATCCTGCTTTCATCTCCAAGTTTATAGATTAGGAACCTCTTGATCTAGTAGCTTGCTGTCACAAGTACACTTTCAGGTTACATTTTCTGGTGATGCAGTCAGCATTAGCTTTCACCACTCACCTGTAACACATTCCTTAAATTTTATATCATTTAAATTGCAGGGATGCAACTGTCCGAACTATGATTTTGATAATGGGAGGGAACATGCAGAGAGGTAACTCCTAGTTGTCTTTATGCCTCCCGTGAAGTGGTCAAAATCTTGCTTCTCTTCCTAGTATTGGTTACCAAGGTATCTAACAATTTCTGACTCTTGCAAAAATTCAGGTTTTAAAGGGTCAGGTATTCAGCCATTAATCGTGTTCGCAATATTAGCAGTTCTGTACATTTTCCTGCCTCTTATATACTTGCTCGGGTCAGTATCCCTCTTTGATGATATATATATATATATATATATATATATATATATATATATATATATATATAATGTATATCATCAAAGAGGGATGCTGACCCGAGCAAGTATACATAGTCCTCAATCACATGAAGAGGAGCATTATCACCAATCAGTGCTTTTCGGAAAGGACGGATAACACCGATTATAAATCCAACAATCTATGAAAGCAAAGCAGTAAGGGGGGTCAATCCTCGTATCGCCTCAATACTGAAACATAAAGTGGCTTGTTTAGTCTATACTTTGTCTGATATTTTAACGTGACCAAGAAATCGGAGAGGGAAAAAATCCGGTTTAAGACTGCATGCTGCTTGCTAATGACTGCTTCATGGAAATGTCTCCATAAACAGGTCTTTAAATTATGATAGAGTTCAAAAATCAACAAGGCATGTACAAAGAGAAGGCTTGATCTGAATACTGCTATAAAAAATATGAAGCATGGATTTATATCCTACTTAACCATGGGATCCATCTGTTGTGCATATCTGACTAATTTTTCACCCATTTAAGCTCATCGGCTTCCCCCAACAGGAATATTCTTGCTCCACCACTTTTATGAACTATCCTTTTTATCTAGCTTCATATGATCTCCAAACTAGACAATAAGAGTGGTAAGATGTACGAGTCTTGAAATGTTACCAGAAGTAGTCTTTCTTCTCTTTCAACCTCAAAATGACTGAATGCAGTTTAACACTCTAATAAGACATGAGATGCAGAAAACACATGCACCCTCTTCTAAGTATTTGACAAAACCAACAGAAACTCCAGCTGTTTCGCTTCCGCATGGACTAGTGGAGATTGCTTTTCCAGGCAGGTGGCACGTTTTACATGTATTGAAAAGTCTTGAAATTATGGCATTATTTTTAGGGTGCTGTGTGTTCCTGAGCATTTAGGAAGATCCAACTTGTCTACTTTAGGCTTGGGCTTAGGGTTTTTTAAGATAGGCCCATATATATATATATAAAGAAAACCTGTTTAACTCCATCGCTTTATTCATTTTTGTAGTTAGGTGAAATGTGAGTTCCAAATGGACTTTCCTTCCAAACATGAGCAATATTTCAATATGGCATTAGGTAACTGTTGAGCTTGGTATTAGTAGAATGAGCTTGAGGGCAAGTTGATATCTTGAATAATAAATTAATTTTCTGGTTCTGTAGTTAATGTGGTTAATATCTTGAATAATAAATTAATTTTCTAGTTATGTAGTCAATGTGGTTAATAAAAAAATAACTAATATGTAATGTTTTGAAATAAATAGAGAAAGAATAAATAGAAAAAGATAACAATGTCCTTGAAAGCTTAAAAATAGATATAAATGAACGAGGGGTATTGTGATAATTGAACAAATAGCTTGATAAATATCAATAAATAAATAAAAAGAAATATGAAATTGAGAGAGAGAACAAGTAGTGGAAGAAGAAGAGGAAAAGAGAGGAAAAGAATTTCGGTCCACCGGCTAGGTGTTAGATTTCGATCGACCGGTTGACTTGACAGTGAGGGAAGAATGATTTTTTTTTTTGTCCAGTCAATTTAAGTTATGTTTGGAATCAATCGGGTGGATTGATTTCAGTTTATAATTTTGTTTTGATTTCTAAATATATAGGATTGTGGGTTAGACCCTAAGTTAAGTGTATTAAATAATTGTACGTTCTTTTCAAGTTGTTTTTTAATATGTTTTCTTTTGTATTCAGATACTCTTGACACTTTACCTATTTGGCATCAATAGGATTCTCATAATGTTATCTACCTCTTGATTAAGCTTGATCACTTATTGAAATTGAATATTTGATATGAATCATTATGTACTTATGAATTGATAACTCCTCATTTGATTAATGTCATAAGTTCAACATTGAGAAATGAATCTTATATTATAAACTTTAATTATGGTATCAGAAGCTGCATATGTTTAAATGATAAAAGTTTGTATGTAAGTTTTGGTTCGTATAAATGTGAAAACTTAAAGGGGACTTTGCCTATATGTCGGTCATGGATCTAGTCATGACATGATACCTGCAAAAGGTCCTCTTTTGTGAATTTAAAAACTCTCCAGTGTTTAAATGAGTATTGTTTAAGAGAAAGTGCAATAATCTTTTAGAAAAAAATTCTAAAAATATATATGCAATAAGGAGTGGAGAAAAAGGAGAACCTGCCTTAGAGAGATATCACGGTCTTTTTTATAGCCTATGAGGCTTATTTATTTTCGAAGAGAAGGGATTAAAGTATAAACAAAATATCTCTGATTTATTAAGATAAAATCTCTAACTCGTCAAGGAGTAAAATATCTCTGACTTATTATAGTAGAATATCTCTAATTCATGATCTAATCATGGAGTCTAAGATTCTTCAGAGTTAAAAAGAGCATAGACCGGAGATGGTGTTTGATAGCTCAACGGACTCATATATGCCTAAGCTCAGCCGAGCACTAAACCCAGAGATGGTGTGTTTGGAAGCTCACCAAACAAATATATATATATATATTCTTTTTTATTTTTTTTGTGCGCTTGCGCGTTTAACTGAGCCTAAGATGTTGGATTTAATAGCTCGTTAAACTCATATATATATCTGGACAAGTGTTGTGTTGTTGTTACTTTTTTAAGAGAGAGGATCCGAGTAAAAACAAAAATGTTGATCCATCAGTACCATACCAAGTGATTTTGAAACCTAATGGTCCTCTTATTAAGGCTTTTGGACTAAAAATTATTCTGGAGAATGGTCTAGATGTAGATGCAACACTATCTAATGTTATTAGGCCAAATGGTACTCATTGAGATTGCCATTTGTGGATTTAATTTTCCTATTACTCATGTTGATGACACTGTAGTTTGGAAATTTATTCTACAGTGAAATTCATTGGTAAAAATGCTTTGGATATTAGTGGAAGAAAGGTTCCAGGTTAGACTAGTATAAGCTTCTGTGGGGACCTGTGGAGTAGGGAAATTTCACATCATTTCGTTGCCCTGACAAGTTCTGGCAAAGTTTGTTGCATTACTTATGTAAAATAGACAGGCAAGTTGGTGGTGGGTCTGCAGAAATTTCTTGGGCCAAACAATTTTTGCAGAAGAAGAGTTTTCTGCTGTTTTGTTAAGAATTACCTCAGGCCATTATCATTTCTGCATAATAGTTACAGCTGAGAAGAAATAGAACCAAATTATCATAATTTCTGCTCCAAATTCTTTTTTCTAATTGCTTCTAAAGTTTGATTTTGCTCGTTATCAAATCAAATACAACATATGAACAAGAAAGTAAAGAAATAAATGTTATAAAGAAACATTTAGAAATAAATTAAGTTCTGTCGTCAAATTATAAAATTTTCAGTTCAACATCAGCAAAGCCAACCCGTGCTTTGTGCCTTTCAAAGAGATCATTCAGTGCGGCAACAAACTGGCTGTGAACTTCATCAAGCTGCGGAATTGATAAAAATGAATCCATGTATAAGCAGAAGTTGGACATTAAGCAATCACTCAGTGGTAAGTCCATAGATTTATCTAAAATAGAGATGCAGGCAGCTTTAACTCCACCTTAACTAGACATTGAGGTAACGTCTTGAGACAAAAAAAAAGAAGAAAAAAAGATAGTGGGGATGAAGGGAATATGTCTCATGTCCTTTTTATTATAGAATAATAGAAATTCACTTCAAAATTGTTCTAAAGACGAGCAGATTCTTAACATTTTACTATTAAGAGGAGAGTATTACATTTTGAAACCAATAGAAGCAATGATTAGACATAAAAAGGTTGTGGAAATTTTGATAAGAAAAGCATAGAGCTTCATGAAAGCTGCAAGATGTGGAACTAGTAAAATTAGAACTGGTGAAAGACTAGATTGCATAATTTGTTGGGGATAGCTAGCATGATCAGCATCCCATTGCAAGCCATCCAAGCCACTTCCTGTGCTTCATTTTGTGTCTTCTACCTTTTTGGGAAGCCTTTGAACTTCCTACACATGCTTCTGCAGTACATGTGATCTCCTGGAAAATTGCCAAATATATGTATTTATGCTACTAAAAAATATGTCAAAAATATGATGAGAAAAATTAGATGAGGACATATAATATGCTATTCCTAGAAAGGAACTCTAACTTGATCGATAAGAGAATTATCTTGCTTCTCTTTGTTGGCGATGATCATTTGCTCATCCTTTTTGGGGAGTATGGTTGAACCTTCATCATGGCCAATTTTTTCAGGTCCTTGAATGGTGGAAGAGCTTGACCTTGATGTGTTTTCTACATCCACCTCTAGGCATAACTGATGAAAGGAAAATATAAGAAAATTAATCACTACGATGACTTTACAGCAACATTTTAAGGACTTGAAATTTGAATGATTATTAAATCTTCAAAGAAAGGGCTCTAAGAAATTCCCACATAAATTCTAACTATCTGCATTGCAAATCAATACATATATGTGATAAGAATCTCAGGATATATAAAGATGTTTAGAAACCTGCAATGCTCGATTCTCAAGCGTTTCTAGCCTCCACATCAAGGTGCCTTTGTGCTGAACTTCCTCGAGTGCAGATGTTAAAGCCTTACACTGATCCTCTGCTTCCACTGTCCTGACAACAGATTTGGCAGTGTGCCTACCTCTTCCTAACGAGGAATGCTTCTCTTTCAGAAATTGCAGCTGTATAGATTCAACAAAATTCTTTGCACTCAGAAAGATTATTTTAGAAGATACAAGTAATCCTTGAATTAGAACTTCCAAATCCAAAAATTATGCAGAATGAAGTAATGACTTAGAGGTCATAAGGCATGTAATAGCAGATTAAAATGCATTACCAAGCGATCAAGGCGATCTAATCTTGGTAGAATAGGGAAAGGAGAAAAGAGCTCTTGCTTTTCTTCCTGCCCCATGATTGTCAACTATGATCAGATCATTTTCAAGCTTGCAGTTTAGACTGTTCCTTCCTTTTGCAACCTTTCAGACTATTACAGAGTGGTTTTTTTAAAGGGGCTTTAAATGATGACCACCTTGCTATACCAGCTTGTCATTACTGATCATGCAATCATCTTCAAAAGATATTTTATTCTTATCCCATCATGCATGCCTTATCTACTCTAACTTGGCTTCTTTTATTTCCTTTATATTATCAATATGGAGGCTTCTACTAACAAACTAGTCTGGGTATGGCTCATTGACTTGCATGAGGCCAAAATTGCCATTCAAGAATGGTGTCATTGTGTGTCTTGATTTGCCTCAACCACTCCTTATAATGCGATGCACTTCTGCAACCATCCAAGTCGAGCAAGTCTCAAACTAAGCAGTAATTACCCAAACTAAGCTCCACATCCATACAAAAAGTATATTTACAAAGTTTGGCCCTTTTGCTCTCTACTGAGGCATTGAATTTTCAGCATATGAGTGCTCCAACATTGGTAAATATATCTGACAGTGCATTTAGTGGCACTGTAAAAAGATCAAACAAAACCATTGGTGACACTTGAAGTGTATCAATGGCAACACTACTGTCATCTTCGTCCTATTCTTCTGTATTGTGGAACACAACTAGCAATGCTTTCTTGGCGTCGTCAAAGAGAAAACCATGGCAAAAGACGAGTCATTCAAGACAAAAAAAAAATGTTCATGAAACAGGAGGTGCATTTCTGCACATTATCCAAACCTATGTATTCTAGTTTTGGATTATACCTAAACATTTATTATGACAAATTACATATTTTAATGGGACTGATCCAGCTGCCAAGCCTGCAGCATGCATTTCTCATCACTATAATCAAAGCCCAAAATTAGGGAAATTGATGCGGGACAATAAATAATAAGAATTAAATCAGGAAAAGAAAGAAGAAAGCTAAAGAAGAGAAAAAAAAAAGGATTGAAGATATGTAAAGTCTGCAATATTTTCATTAATTATCAAAACTGTCTAATATTTAGAAAAGTGGGATATAAATACTAAAACTCTTACCAGAACAAGCGTTTGGGCTTATGGCCCACTAAATAAAATACCTAACAATAATTAAATCAAACCTAACAAATAAAATCAAATTAATAAACCTTAACTAAAAGTTCATATAAATTAAACCCAAAAACATAAGCTAAAGCCCAATTTCTCAATGGTTTGGGCTATCCTCTATCGTCTATGATCATATGCGTGCGTAAACAATGTTTTCGATTCGATATCCCCATCAATTCTCCCGGGGTTGGAAGAACTCGACCCCGTCGAGTATAGGTCAAGGCAGCTCTGATAATGCTGTCAAAGATAAGGATCAAACTGTTGTGATGTCTCTCTGATAATCCAGGTATAGTCTGAATCTGGTCGTCGAGCCCATATACTGGGATTTGCTGAAGTTCATCATCCCTAGTAAAAACAACTTGTGCATTCAAAGTAGCATTAATATGTTCCTTTTGTGCCAAAGATATGGATAATGATGTAGGGGTATCAAAAGGAGCATCAATGATAGGTTGTATTTTATGAATAATGAGGTCCTTCATGTTAAAAGTAGAGCTAATATCAAAGTTTAATGGCAATTTAATGACATTATTATTTGATTCAATCTTTTGCAACACTTTGAATGGTATAACACTACTTACTTGCAATTTATGATCGGTTTTCAAAGGACACCGTTCAGGTCTAATCTGTATCATGAAATAATCTCCAACATTAAATGCATTATGATACTTAAGTAAATCAGCTTGAAATTTGTATTGTTCATTACTTGCTTGAATTTTTTTTCATGATCTCCACGTGCAAATTATGAACTCCACATGGTAACGACTCAATTGACTTAGACATCCTATCGTAAGAAGATATGGGAAGGTGTTCTATAGGCTTCTCAGGTTTGTAACTATGAACATTAAATAATCGAGGGTGTGGAATGAGACAAACATTGTTTGAAACATGTGTAGATATGGTATGGACACAATCAAGTAAATTAGGATTATCTTCATCTTCCTTATCACATGCATGAGGTAATGGGTTAGAAAGCTCAACATGTTGTTCTAAACTTATGATGTGCTGGACACCAAGCATGTGGGGTGAGGAATCAGGTAGTTTAGGAGGACTAATATCATGAGACTCTTCTAAGACCATACTTATCTCTATAGGCGATTCCACTGAAGAGTTCCCTAAAACTTCCTCTACCATTAAAGCAAACATATCAGACTCTTCCCTAACGTCATTCTTAAGCTCACGTGGACTCATTGGGTTAAGTCCCTCTTCTTGCACATCCTCGTCATCTAGGTCACTAAAATCCTCAAGATTAGGCTCATACACTTCAATAATAGAATATTCCTCTTTACCTATATCTTTATATTTTTGGATGACTAAAGGTTTAGAGGTACAATCTAAAAAGATATGACCAAAACCTAGACAATTAGTACAATTAACCATTGAACACACCTTACACACTTCATTAACAACTCGATTGCCTTTATATTTCTTATAAAGTTGGGAGTTACTCGGATTAGGTTTGTGGGGTGGAGCATCTAACAAAGAATCACTACTTCTGAATTGGGACCTAATAAGGATACTATAAGAGTCCTGACGATTCTTCCACTGATTCTTTGTGACCAATTTGTAGTCTTTAACTAAGGTATAAGTTTGGTCAAAGATATATACACCTTGAAATACAACTTCTCTTCTAAGATCATCTTTCAAGCCTTTATAAAATCTACGCAAAGTCATGGCTTCATTCTCTCTTATGGCACATCTCATCATGTAATCGTTAAACTGTGTTATATTGTAATGTTTTGAATTAAAGGGATAGGAAAATACAATAAAGCCCTTGGAGGCTTAAAAGTTGGAATAAATGAATTAGGGGTATAGAGGTAATTCAACAAAACTTGATAAATATAAATAGGAAGTAAAAAAAACAGAGAGAGATCTGAAATTAAGAGAGCAAACCGGAAGGAGAGAAAAGGAGGAAGAAGAAGAAGAAGAAGAGAAAAGAGGGAAATTGGAAGGGAAATAGAAAGGAATTGAAGGAAATAAGTAAAAAGGTAAGATTATGTATAAATATGTGTTAATTAAGCTTTAATTTTGATTTTGATAAATGTTAGGGTTATGAAATTTGTGTTTTGTGTTGTAGGGTTAATTGTTGTGGGTATTTGATGATTTAGTTGATTATGGAAGATTGTGATGATTTTGAGTTATAGTTTTGTTTGAATGGTGAATTTTGAGTTAAAAATCAGGGGAGAACAGTAGGTTTCTGTTAAAATTCTGGATTGGAGGTTGAAGATGATGAAAATTCAATTTGGCCCCTTAATTTGTAAAAATTACAGTTTAGTCCCCAAACTTTGGAAAATTACAAATTGGTCCCTGGAGCCTATTCCGAGATTCTGGAAAGAATGAAATATGAATTATGGACAGAATTACTGTATAGATAAGATAATTTAACACTTTCAATTTAGTCCTTTAATTTGATAAAATTACAATTTGACCCTAAAAAAATTTGGTAAAATTCCAGAATGTTCCTTGGAGTATAATGAGATGATCTAGACAGAAATGAGAACTGATTATGGTCAGAAATTCAGTATAGTAATGGATTTATGACAATTTCAGTTTGGTCCTTCAAGTTGACAAAAGTTGCAATTTGACCCTTAAAAATAGGATAAATTACAGATTGGTCCCTAGTTGTCATATTAACTTTTGCAGATTGGTTTGATGAATAATTGAGTGTTATTTAGTGAATTATTGCCAATTTTATTATTTGTTTTATTATGGATTAGATTTCGGAAAAACCGTTAGATTTTTGGGTTTTTGAGAAAATTGACTAGTTAGTTCAAAAACATATAGGAATACGGAATACACCCTTAGATAAGTGTATTAAATAGGTTATATATTCTTTCGAGTCGTTCTTGAATATGCCTCCTTTGTATTCAAATAATCCTGATATTCTACCGGCGGGACGTCAGTAGGATTTCCTTCGATATCAGCTTTGAGTTTTGTTGCTTTCGAGTCAGGTGAGTGGATAATTTTCCATATGCATGAGAAATAGTATAAATATTTGATTTGTTATTATGAATTGAATCATGCTTCTTGATAATACATATGTTGATTATTATCCTTGTTTTGATAAAGCATGATCAGTTGCTGAATCTGAATTCTTGATATGAACCAGTATATATTTTGAATTGAATTCTAAATTGATAGCTCCTCATTTTATTGATGTCATGAGTTGAGCCTTGAGATATGAATATGTCTGTTTGATTATGATTATGAACCTATGGTATGTCAGTCAGAATACCCATGCTAACATGGTAGTGTTAGTCTTTGTTCACATCGTATCTGAACCCTAGTTGGTCGGGGGAGTCACCAACCTGTGTGGACTGATCATCCCACAGTACGGAGCCTCATGCTTATTGCATTTTGATTTTCTGATGAGCTTTACCATATGATATTTTTGTTATGGCCTATTTGAGAAACCTTTCTATAAGAACCTAGAGCCATACTTGTATATATATTTCTCATTGTTATATTACCTCGTGTGTGTATATTGAACATTATCTACTCACTGAGTTGTTGAACTCACCATCTTATTATTTATCTTTTCAGGCTTATAGCTTGATAGCAGGTTACTTTTGTTAAACCTTCTGAACCTGCTTTTTTGTTGTAATTTGTATCTTCCTTTTTGTCAAGTTAGTGCTCCAAAACTATAAATTATATTAACTCTTGTATTAAGACAATTCAATTATATTATGAAATTGATTTTGTTATTAATGCTGTGTTGAACTCTGATTGAGTTAGGATAAGTTTGTGTGTAAGTTTGGGTTCGTATAGGTATGGAACCTTGGAGGGGAACCTTGCCTATGTGCCGGTCATGGATCTGGGATTCGGGTCGTGACATATATACTCATTGATAGACTTATTCTTTTGTCTTAAATTGTTCCATTGGTCTAAGAGTTTATTCCTATAAGACTGGGATAGGTACTTCTCCTGAAGGTTTTGTTTCATTTTGATCCAATTAGTTATAGGAGGTTTACCTCTCATCTCTAAACAATCTTCAACTTATCTCTAATAAGTTTTGGCTTCACCAATAAGCTTCATCTCAGCAAATCTAACTTTCCTATTATCAGACATGTTATGTCACTCAAAGAATCGATCCATATCACAAATCCACATATCAAATATCCAAAGGTTATGACAACCATCAAAAGTAAGACCTTCTATTTTGTTAGGACTCAAGACTCGCTCATCAAAGTCATCGTGTTTAGAGTAACCTAAATGATAGTCATACTGGTGGCACTTAGAGTAAACTTATCCATAATTATTATTCTTGTGATATTTATTGGTCTTTGAGTACCTTATTCAAAAACTCTCTTGGGGCTCAATTCTTTTAAACATGTTGATCACCTAAGTTTGCAGTTCCCTTTAAATGGTCATAAGAGTATCACTAAAGGTTGAGTCTACAGTAAGTGTAAACTTAAGCTTGAACACTAGATGATCATTACATAAATGCATGCAACACTAACTTATAAATGGAATTGAGATCACAAATGGTTCTTGCACGTAAAATCACAATACAAAAATAAAGCTAATTTTTTTTGATCTTTTTTTTAAATGTGGAGATTAATCAAGAATAAATTACACTAATAAAATTGTAAGCATGTAATGCTAGATTCTTAAGTGTAAATGATTAATCAAATATGATGTCACAAGCAAGAACTCATAATTATCAAATAGAATAAGATACTAGCTATCACTGATGAAAGAGGTTGATGAACAAAAATTAACAATTAAAAATGTTAGGTGAGATTTTTTTTATGATTTTTTTTTCTTTTGGGCACAAAAGTAATATTTATGATAACTTTAAATGAAAATTGCAAAACCAGAGAAGGTAAAATTCAATAAATCAAAAGCTAGACTGATTCACTAACTATATTCGATGGAGGGAGCTGGAACTTGCTGCCGCTAACATGGAATAATGGATGATGTGGTGGAGTCTGCTGACATGGCAGTAAAAGATTGTGTGGCTGATGACACGGCAGGATAAGCTGACATGGCTGATGACGCAGATGCTACTTCAGTGCGCTGACATGGCAGGGTTAATTATTTTGCCAGCTTCTGTTTCCTTCTTCCTTACCTCCTGTGATCAGTTGTCGCTGCTAACGGCGATGGTGCAAGAAATGGGGCTTCGTGATTCTACTTGGGCCCGGTGATGCGAGGGAAGAGACTGTGATATCTGTGGTATCGTTGCTGGACGGGGGCATGTTGATGCATTGATCCGTTGTCGCTGTTGAAGGCGAGGGCACTGTGGATGGTGGCGTTGCGGCTGGTGCTGCTGCTGAAGGGTGCGAGTCAGTGGTGGTTGCGGCAGATGGTTTGTAACGCTGATTTGGGTTGCTGAAGACAAAGACTTGTTATGGCTGCAGCGCTACGGGTTGTTGAAGGCAGTAAATCGACGTGTACTTGTGTCTTGGTTGTGATCGTTGGTTGTGATCGGCTTTGATGTAAAATTATCGATCGCTGGTTGGGACTGATGTGCAGGTCTTCTCGGTGGTGGGTCTGCCGCTGTGATTGGCTGAGGCGCCGCTACTGAAAATCGTTGTCGTTGATGATGAACAGTGTTGATGAACAATTTTTTTTTGTATTCAGAACAGTACAATTATTTTTTTATTATTTTTTTAGATCAAACCGGATCTAGGTTAAACATAAATATATGGATCATTTAATTGTAAGAACAATTAAAAGCCATGCTCTGATACCAAATTTGATGCGGGACAATAAATAATAAGAATTAAAGTAAGAAAAGAAAGAAGCTTTAGAGAAAGAAGAAAACTAAATAAGAGAAGAAAGGGAATTGGAGATATGCAAAGTCTGCAATATTTTCATTAATTATCAAAACTGTTTAACATTTAAAAAAGTGGGATATAAATACTAAAACCCTAACTAGAACAAGCGTTTGGGCTTATGGCCCACTAAATAAAATACCCAACAATAATTAAATCAAACCCAACAAATAAAATCAAATTAATAAACCTTAACTAAAAGTTCATATAAATTAAACCCAAAAATATAAGCTAAAGCCCAATTTCTCAATGATTTGAGCTATTCTCTATCATTTATAATCATACGCGTGCATAAACAATGTTTTCGATTTGGTATCCCCATTAGAAATCCTTCTTGTTTAATGGACATGAAGTTTAGGGTAGGAGGTGAATAGTGGAGGGAGGTGCCATGAACGAGTATTAATGGTCTAACATTTATGTATTAGTATACCAGTATCTTTAGACAATACAAACATCTAGCATGAAGCAAGCAAGAATCGAAAGCTTTGTCTTTATATAAAAAACCAAAACCTTTTTTCTGTTTTTCCAAGCAGCTTCTCTTACAATAATGATGGAAATAATCCAGGTCATCAACTACGATCCTTATCGAAAGGCTTGAGCAACCCATAAGTAATTGCCATGGCAATCCAACCTCCAAGTAGAATTCTTACTGCAGATATCCTAACTGGTGAACCGCCAAGATAAGCTCCCAAGCCTCCAAAAAAAGCCAGAGCTACTGATGCAACCACAGGAATCATCACAATACTAACAACATTTTGAGCAACAAGCATGGCAGACAGCAAAGGCACACAAGATCCTATCAAAAATGATAAACCTGATGCAATTGAAGCCTTGTAGGGGTTTGTTAGCACCTCTTCTCTGTCATCCTCCAGCATTATTTCAGCACTTTTCTTCGCATCTTCTTGAATTACTTTCATTGCAGGAGACCTTCCAGGAGACATACCCGGAGGCAACTTTGGCTCGTGGATCATACTTGGTGACCTTCTCTGTGTTGGCTCAGAGATGAGCTTGGCAAACTGTATATTTCCAGGGGGATCATCCAGCTTCGCTTCTCCATTCATGCTTGCTAGCGTTGCTGTGACATCGAGTCTGATTCCAGGAGAATCTTTTCCATCATTTTTTGAACTGAAATCGCTTACAGTTTCCCTTTCGATATCTCTCTGGGTTGAGACTGAAACAAACTCCCCAACAGCCATGCTACAGGCACCTGCAAGAGCTCCAGCCAGTCCAGACAAGACCATGGACCGGCTATCTTCCTTTGCTGCACCTACGCCAAGCATTAGTGATGTAGTGGAAAGCAAACCATCATTAGCTCCCAGAATAGCTGCTCGGAGCCATTGAGCTCGCCGCAATCTCTGGACTTTCTGAGCATCTTCATCGGCTACTGAAACCTTATGTTCAGCACAAGTTTCTGATATTTGATGTGAAGCCATGTTAAGGAGAGAGATGGGCTTTTAGCTTAGGGACAGAAGTTAGGGAGGAGTGTGGCTGCCTAGGTTGGGACACACAAAAGGCACGTGGAGTATATAAATATATCCTGGTATGTATAAGTAAATGGCATGGATGCGGACGAGCTGAGAACTTCTCCAGTAAAAATGGATTTCTTCATAAAAAGACAAGAAGATACTTAGGTGGTACCGTGAAAGATTACTTATGGGACCAACTCGAACGTTGAAGTCTAAGACAATTTCATCTTTTATGCTATGGATCAGAAGAACATCATTTTCTACTATCTATATTTGCGGAGAAAATCTTCCTTAAACATACACCTGTTAGATTCCTTGTTGTCGTGGACAGGTTCGACCTTGTTTACATCTACAAGTTCCTTCCAAGTCACTTGCTTCCAAGATTACTGCAGGTTTTTTTCTCTCTTAAGGACTGCAATTTGACCCCTACTCCCCTGTGCAGCGATTTTACTGGTTGCTTATACTTTATCCTATCATAAGTAAACATATGCATGTTCAGGTATTTTCTTTTTGTTACATCTATCACTTGCTTATGCTTTCTTATCTTTCTAACCTCCATTGATAGGATCTGTTGAAGCATAGATGCATGCCACGCAAGTGCAAGACATTCAGAAAATGTGAGAGAATGGCAAGGCAAAACCAATAAATCCAATTCACAGCACTTTTCAGCAATGTGAAAGGTGACAGGCAAGGCAAATCTTTTATATTCAAGGTAATGATACTCGGCAATTTAGCTCTATCTCAATTCTCGAGCATATTTGTCAAGTTCAAGCAACAGGTGCCATTTCACAAGGACTTTCTCAAGAGAACCGCTCAGGGTAATTAGCTTCCCATATAAATCATATCAAGCCCTCCTTGTATGGTTGAACCAACACAAGAAACATCTTTGTCATGCTCTAGACGATTCAACACTGCATGGGTAGCTGTCATCTGATTTTTACTTTAATTAAGAATTATTGTAAGATTTAATCATTCAATACATCAAGGCAGTGTGATGGTAATGACCTCAAACCTTCCACTTCTACATCAGTATATCCTGTCAGGACATTCCTATACCAAACAAAAATCATAAAATGTTTCGAATACAAGGTCTATGGTCTTCTTGTTCCCTAAGCTAGTTTGGATATTCACAAGTCTGTACATGATTATAAGCTAAAATTTAATGGATGGAGTATCGCATGTACAATAAGGATATCTTATAGAAGCAAAATTGAATTGAAAGACCACGAGTTAATATAAATGAGAGAGGTACTCATGTTTCATAGAAGAACAACAGTATATATAACTCATGCTGCTAGTGTGACTTTAGAAATAGCCATCCCTCCTGTCTTGTTCCTCAGCTTCCTTGTTAGCAGCTTGAACAGACTTGAACCACAAAAATGCCTGCAGACAAGGTCAGGTTAGCTAAACAGCAAGACTAGACAACTTTATCATCCGCGACAGTTTGTCATTAAATGGATGTCATAAGTTAATCGAGTAAAAAAAAATCTCTTCATCCATGCCCGTAGCTACAAGATTATGTCAACTTAAAAACTACCACAATTATATCATCATCACATCATGTCAAGATCCATTGAATTTCAAGAATCAATTTCCGGAGTCTTAGTCAGTATATATTCACTAGCTTAACACCCAGAAAGAAAAATAGCACTTACGGAAAAGGGAATGCCAGTAAACGCAAAGAATCCTAGCAATGGAGCATAAAAAATGCTGTCTGGGTTCACAACTCCGAAAACCGGCCTCTGATTCACATACTCAAAAATGGAACCAATCTGAACACATTGAATTTTAATCAATCAAACCATCTACTTAATTAGTATATAAAGCTACAGAGGAGGGGGGGGGAAAGAACAAGAAGTCAGGAAACTCACCGCGGCAATTGCTGTAATTGCTGAGGCAAGTAAATAAACAAAAAAGGGAACTTCAAAGTTCTGCTTTGATGAGTTCTCTTTGCCTTCACCCTTAGCCCATGGTGGGGGTTCATCAGAATCCGGTTTAGCCCAGGATGGGATAGTTTCTTCAGATTTACTAGACTTTGCAGACCCTTCAGTTGCAGCACACACAAAAAACTTCTTTTGCTTCTGATAAGCATAATAACTCCCTCTACTTTTCACTGTTGATTGATTCGAATCCATTACCTTATTTCTAACAAATAATCTAGAACATGAACCGTGAATTATCAAATCTGAATTGCACCAACACAACAATGTTGCAGCAGCCATTGTTTCCTTCTCTTCCCCCTTTCAAATTCTTCACTCTTCTTTCAATTATTTATACTATAGACCTAAAAACATTGACAACATTATTAGAACCACCTTTATGCCAAGTTGCTAACTACAGTGTCCAACAAGAACATTCTTGGTTTTCACTACAAAAATACTTTAGTTCTTTCATTTTCTTGGTAACATCACTTCTTAAATGATAAGTTAAGAACCACAAGCAAGACCCATGAAACATGCATGCAGAAATTATGTCTGTCTTTGACATGCAATTGGTTTCATGTAAACTGTTTTTAAGCCATTTTTGTTGAATATTAGAGTATTTCTTGATTAGTGGCCATAATAGTATATGATGCTAAGGATGGTGACAATTCGTGATAGATAACTGTAAAGAGACTCAAAAGATGAGAAGAGATGAAGGAATACCTGTTGAAATTTGGGTTAGAACACAAGGTTGAAGAGTGAAGTGTGTGAAGTGAAGCAGAGGATAAGCAGGGTTGCCTCTGCACTTAGCTCAGCCACACACAACTCAAATGGTTGCTTCCCTTCCTTTGCACTCTCTTTTTCTTGGGTTTGGAGGTAGTTTAGTTGGGCCTGGACATGTTCATGGGCCGGGCTTAGATTTTCAGTTTTGCAAAATTTTGAAGGGTCCAAAATTATTTGTATTCTATGTTTTATCGTAAAGCATGTTTGCAAGTGTAGTTGTGGTTACTTTTCAAATGAATTTTCATTTGAAAGTATATCAAAATAATATTTTTTTACTTTTTAAAAATTATTTTTGACATCAACACATCAAAATGATCTAAAAACACCTAAAAATATTAATTTAAAGTAAAAAATTATTAAAAAAATTATTTTTTTTAAAACGCTTTTGAAACAAAAAAACAAACAGTACCTTAATCGAGTATTTACTTAATTAATAAACACTATAATTTTACATAGATTTCATTCAAAACTCTCTCTCAAACCTTAATTAAAAAAAAGCTATAATTTATGACTTTTCTTAAATATATATTTTTAAATCGCAATCAGAAAAACTAATAATATAACACTAAACTAACTAAACCTCAGCCCTATTACCCAATTGATTGTAGTTAATTCTCAATTCACATGACATGATATATCAACCCTATAACCCATCTTATCTAAGTAAAAGCGTGTTTGGTAGTGTAGTTGCGGGTGCTTTTTAAATAACTTTTCGTGCCAAAATGCATGTCAATGATGTTTTTTCATTTTTTAAAAATTATTTTTGACATCAGCACATCAAAACGATCCAAAATATACAAACTATATTAAATTTTAGTAAAAAAAAAATTTCAAATTTTTTAGGAACGCAGCCACAGCCGCGTTCCTAAATGTTACCTAAATCCAGGTAATTCAATCGGGTTAGTTTCTAAGGTTATTTTTTTTAAAATAATGTTTTTCTTGTTTTGTTTTATTATTTAAACAACGTTATTTCATTTAAAAATAACCAAAGGATCATAGTTGACTCATCAACATATTGAATAAACCTATTAATTCATGAATATATATATATATATATATATATATATAAACAAAAAAACCCCGCATAATAACACCCTCGTCATTAAGACTAGAAACATTCTCAACACCAAATAATTCAGAGCCAAGTTAATCAGAACCAGATATGAAAGTACTGCTTGTAATGTCACTCTGTTTCGTCTTTTAAAAGCAATCCACCATAGCTTTTTATCTTCAAATCTGTCATATACCATAAAGAAATTGTACAAGTCGACAAAGAAAGCCCAACTTTTTGCTAAACAACATTATTTTTGTACTACATCGTCGTCTTCATCACTCGTTTTTTTTTGTAATCTCTTGCACGTAATCGGTGAGGTCACTGGGAGAAGAAAAGAAGAAGCCTCCCAGCGCCCATTCCTTGCCTTCATCATCAATCTGAACACACATTTTCTCCATTATTATCCACACTGATAATGGAGGGGTTGGTTGCCTTCTAAAGCATCATTAGCTTGGGAAATAAGGCAGGCAATGATTTAAAAAGTTTGGTTTGAGTAAATCCAGAAGATCATCTATCACCCATCATCATCACACCATGATTGTCGTCATAACAATTACCAGTTCATACCTCGCGGGTTTGTCTTGTTGCCAAGCAATTTTACTCTTTTCTTTGCCATTTTTAGTTTGAGTTTTAGAGCCAATAAGTAGGAAAAAAAAAACACATTATTGTTGTTGTAATATCCTATTTAGAATCCCTTCCTCTTCTCTCTGGGTCTTGAATCATGGCTTGAACGGGTTAAACTAAAGCTATAATTTTTATATAAAACAAAACAAAACAATATGGTTTAGAAAATCCGAAAACAACTTTGTTTTAGTAAAAATAAATTGATTTAAAATAAAACTCACCGTCACCGAGCTTCAAGTTAACAAATCAGAGATGATCAATCAGACCAAGTTTACATGGCATGTGTGTCATATTATAAAATCCCGAAACAACATTATTTTAATAAAAATAAACTGATTTGAAATAAAATCTACTTTCGCCGAGCTCCAAGTTGACGAGTCAGAGATGATCAATCAGACCAGGTTTACATGACATGTCTTTGATATTGAAAAAAAATTCTTGATCAACAAAAAAAATTGATGCCGAAACATTCTTCATCATTTAAAAACAATACGTTATTGGTTTAGAAAAATTCAAAACAATATTATTTTAATAAAAAGTTTGATTTAAAATAAAAACCAATATCCACTAAGGAAGCTCCGAGACGACGAGTGATCAAGATAACCACACGGACCAAGTTTACATTATCAACATATAACTTGGTCCCAAAGCATTTTTTATCATTTAAAAATAAAATGAAATCGGTTTAGAAAATCCCAAAACAATATTTTTTTAGTGAAAAAATTGATTTGAAATAAAAACCAACATGTACCAAGCAAGCTCCGAGTCGACAAGCAATCAAGATAACCAATCAAACCAAGTTTACATGAAATAAAAACTAACATGTACCAAGCAAGCTCCGAGTCGAGAAGCAATCAAAGATAACCAATCAACCCAGGTTTACATGATCAACATATAAATTGATGCCAGAACATTCTTTATCATTTATGAAAAAAGGAAGGGAAGAAAGACAATCATGATAATAATCCTAATCACATCATCAAGGACAGTAAATCATAATCCTACACTTTATGGAGATTCTGCAAATGCGGTTGAAAATCTTTTGCAGCTTTGCCACCGAAAAGAATGATGAATGATTCTCCTGTAGTCAACTAACACACTTGATGATGCCCTGCAGCACAGCAACTCTGCCTTTTTCTCTTTTCGTTTTTTTTCAACTTTTCTGTTGGTAATGGTAGTCGGATGGGAAAGAAGCTGATTAACGTGATTATATTTGTTTTTTAAAATATTTTTTATTTTAAAAAATAAATTGATAATATTTTTTTATTTTTTAAAAATTATTTTTAAAATCAACACATTAAAATGATTTAAAAATATTAAAAATATATTAATTTAAAAAAAATTAAAACTTTTTTAAAAAAGCTTTCTCAACACACTACCAAACGAGGTGAAACTTTAATCATCATTTCACCAAAGATTCTGCAGCTTACATAATTATTATATGGTTCTTACTTTCTACTAAGCAAAAAGGATGCACAAAAACTCTGAGAGAGATTTACACTTGCTTGGAATCTTGCTGGTTCTTATTTTTAGTTGTTTTTTTTAAATATTTTATTTTTAAAAAATGTCAAATTAATTTTTTTATTTTTTTATTTTTTAAAGTATTGATATAAAAAATATAAAAAATAAATATTTAAAAAATAAATATTTTCAAAAAACATTCTGCCCTGTAATATCAAACACACTATTCTGGAAAGGTTAGTTGTCGTTTACTGCATTTTTTGAGTGGCTGAGTGCTGTCATTGTTTAATCACAGGCCAAATTGTAACATATCAATTACTGCTCCACGTCTACTTTTTCTGTTTTTAGGGGGTAATTATCAATTAGACCCCAGGCAAAAACAAGTTTCTAATTAGGTCCTCCATCTATTGGATATCACCGTTAAATAGATGCTACATATTTACTTGTATTGAAAGTTTGAACATTATTTTTTTTTCACTGTTATTAAATTTAACCCGGCTTAATAGGTTAACTCAAAACCTGTGTGAGACTCGATTTAAAAAAAAATAATTTAAAAATTTACCTGCTTGATAAGTCAACTCTCAACATAATCAGAATCTAGATTGAGTTTTAAAAAATCAAAATGATATTGTCTTAAATGACCCAATTTAATCTGGATCAACGCAATCAACCCATGACTTAGATAATGAGTCGGGTTAAGTTTCATTAAAATGAATTTCTAATAAGTTTGTAAACTCTGATTAGGTGATGGGTTCGACTTGCATTGATAAAATTATGCAATAAATTATCAAGATTGACTTTTAAGAAATCAAAACGGTCTTGATCGACCAAATTCAATCTAGATCAACTGGATTAATTTCTGATTTAGATCATGAATATTGCGGTGATGAGTTTGACTTGTGTTAATAAAATTATGCAATAAATTATCCAAAGTATTCATGAATCGGCATGTCGTTGTAGTGCTCCATCGACTAATCCAATATGCCACATGCAATGCAATAAATTCAATCTACACAAATCACAGTCGAAGAAGATGGTTCCTTGTAAGATCCATTTTGTGCTCCACATCCACGTGTACCCATCAGAAACTGTTGCCTCCCCACGCCATTTTTTCACGTACGTGCTCCGACAAGGTACTAAGCTAGGCTCTTATCCAACGGGAAAACAATTAATACCAGTTTCTAGTTTCTTCCATGTTGCTTGCTTAGCTGCATTCGCACATGTTCAGCACAGATAAAATCAGTAAAGAACAACATCAATGCATAAAATAAAGTGCGCCGGGATACCAGGATTCAGAAAGCGTATAGAATTCTATTAGAGCATACAACAGAGTTAGAGGCTGTTTGGCGTTACATTCTGTATGTTTCGCATGAAAAAAATATTATTTTTTTATGGTAGAAATCATGTATTAACTTGTAGATAAAAAATGAATTAAAATAATCATGAAGAGTAGCTCAATTGATCAGGTCTTGAATTTGTTTTCTAATGATCACTAGTTCGAGTCCCTTCAAGGCCACTTGAGACTTATACAATCGTTAATTTTAGGGTTTGTTGGATTAGTCGAGATACGCACAAGCTGACTCGGATACCTACATTAATAATAATAATAAAAAAAAGAGTTAAAATCATTTAAAGACACCGTGAAAAAGCAAGAACAAAGGATTACGAGTGCTCCATGGCTGGATCTTTTCATGCTATCGGTCTTGTATTCTCTCTGCAATATAATTTACATGATGGGCTCAAGCAGCAAGGAGAACAATGATGGCAATCATTATATTATCACATGGAAATGCAATTCCTGATGATCACAATGATGATGGTAAGAATTAAAATCATTTTCAGGAGCAAACTGGTAAGAAAAATCCATGGCAATCATGTTCTGGGGCATCGCGATTACATGATCCATGACAGGACATTGATGGGTTTCCCAGAAAAATGTCTGAGACATGCAGATGATCATCCCTTTTCCACGTTCTTAACTACCAAATCAATTCCATACCGTGGCCGTGTCATCAATACCATTTGTTTGCTGGTGACTTTCTTGGACTATGAACACAGGAACGAGTTCATATATATATAATGTGAGAATTCTTAGTACTGTTCTTGTCCTGGTAGCTTAGCAAGCTTAGTTATCATGATTTAGAAATCTTAAAAAATGTTTTTCGATTCAAAATAAATTAATATATATATATTTTTATTTGTAATATTAATATATCAAAATCATAAAAAAAACACTAAAAAACATCAATTTAATATTTTTTTCAAGACAAACACACTTTAAAAAGCACAAAAAAACAGATGTACAAGACCTCCAAGCAGGTTCTAAAGTTTGTTTGGTATTATGATGCTTGATTTTTTTTTAAAATTACTTTTTAATTAAAAATATATTAAAATATTGTTTTAAATATATTTTTTTATTTTATTTTTAACATCTGCATATTAAAACCATAAAAATCACAAATTTAATGTTTCTTATAATGAAAAATAATTTTAAAAACATTTTAAAAGGTAAAAATATACATAATGCCACAAAGTAGTAAACTTTTATATGTTATTATTCAAGATAAAATATTTAAACCTAATCAAACTTGTGATTTGATTTTTAAAAAAATCTTAAAATGATATAATTTTTTTTAAAACTTTCATAAATTAGTATATATATTTTTAATTTTAAAACTTGTAAAATTAATTAAAATACATATAATCTAACTTAATTCGAATATTCACGTTGATAAAAAATTTTTTAAAACAATATAATTTTAAAACGGCTAGAATCTACCCGTGAAGATGCCGTACTTGTAAAATGTGATTAACTGATTGCTGTTAAAAATACAAAGCATGACAGCAGGGGAACAGAAAGGAAAGTAAGTGGGGGCTAGCAAGCAAAAAGGGCACTGACCTCTCCTCTCCTCTCCTCTCCTAGGCTGCATCAAGAATGCTAGCTGTCTTCATTGTATCTTCATTGGAAGACGTTATTTAGAAAAGCTAGCTAATATTGTTTTTTTATTTATTTATGTGTATTTTAATTATAAAAAAATATTTAGAAGAGTTCATTGTATTTTAATATATTTGATATACAACTATTTTAATAACTCGATAAGACCAGTTAACTTGATGAATACCTGGATGATTCTCAATCAACTCAATATTAAAAGATGAAATTAAAAATAAAATTAAAAAAAAAAGATTTGAGTGAATTCATCAAACCTATGACAAGAGTCATAAAATTATGATAATCTCATAAATAAATAAATAAAACATACATTAAAAAAATATAATGAAAAAAAATATTATTTTGACTTTTCTATGCTTATTTTATACGCTCCAAGAAGAGTGATAAACAAAATGTTTGTTTTACCATTTCTTTTGCAAAAATATTATTCCTACTTATCTTGCAATAGTGCTAAAATACTATTCATTGCAATAATATTTTTTTTTCATTAGTTTTTTTATAATTTTCTTGTTTACTTTTTATGAAATTATCTTGGTTTAATGACTAGTGTCTTGAGGTTTGACAGACCGCTGGGATCATTTTTTTTGTCTTTTTTAATTAATTTTTTTAATTTCATCTTTTAATATTTTGTTGATTGAAAATCGTTCGGGTTATTTTCAAACTCGTCAGGTTAATCAGGTCATATCGGGTTGTTAAAATAATTATATATCAAATATATTAAAATACAATTGGCTCTTCTAAATAACATTTTATTATTTTAATGTATACAAACAAAAAAATATATATTTATACCATTCAAAAAGCTATATTATTAATTTAGCCCTTCTAAGTCCCAAATAGTATCTCCCATTATAAATGCTTTAAGAATAATATTTTTATAAAAAAATGATAAATAATATTTTATTTAGCACTCATTAAAGCAAGCATGTAAAACAAATATTGAAAAGCAAAAATAATATATATTTAGCTTTCCATTTAACATCTTCCAAAGGGCGAGTTCCCTTTTCTTCTCAAAATTAACACCAACTTCTTTTTTTACCTTAAATTTAACGGTCTCCAGAATTAAAGGCTGAGCTGGCTTTTTGGTGGGTCGGGAGAGAGAGGTAGACGGCGCCGCTGGTCAGGTTGTTTTGCCCCTGAAGCCAAGCTTTCTCTCTTTTGTTTTATGTATAGTTATAAGATCCCACATATTAAACTTCGTGATTTGTTTTCTCGTGACATAACTTAAACTGCATTTTATATAGATTTGATCTCTCTTCTAAAAAATCAGTCTTATTTCAGGGTTTTTTTTTATATTTAAAAAATTATAATTTGGATTAATTCGCGTCATGCGAGCTAACTCACTAAATTCATTGACTTATAAATCCACTCATTTATCTTACAGCTTGAGCCTGAGTCTTTTGGATTAGATCTATATTTAAGAGAGTATTTGAGAGTGTGATTGTGATTGTTTTTTTAAAGTGTTTTTCATTAAAAACAATATATCAAAATAATATATATATTTTAATTTTTTAAAAATTATTTTTGATATCAGCGCATTAAAATGATCTGAAAACATCAAAAATATATTAATTTGAAGTAAAGAAAGAATAAAATAAAATTTAAATATTTTCAAAAACACTTTTAAAATGCAAAAACAAACATGGTCTAAATTAGATCTTATAACCATGCTTTTATGTGCGCGTGTGAAACAATCAACATATTCAACCAATTGTTATTTGAGGAGTTTTTTTTATAAAAAAAACAAATATAGCTTGTACGAAACAATTAACATATCCAACCAATTTGATATGAGATTTTTTTTAGTTTAACGTGGGTGTCCGTGTCAGCTTGTGCGCACCTCGACTAATCCCACGGGTCCTGAAGTTAACGACCATGTAAGTTTCTAGTGGTCATCATATGAGCAACCACAGGGCTCGAACCTGAGACCACAGAGGGAGCAAACCTCTTGGTCTCAAACTCTTACCACTGGGCCACTACCTAGATGATTTGATAAAAGATTTTTGCATGGATTCAACTTGGAAATTAAATTAGTTGGTAGAATATATTTAATTTTATGTTGGGTCCAAAAAAAGGATTTTTCAACACAATTTGTTTTTAAAAAACAGGGTCTACAATGTCTATATTTTAAACATTGATATAATGTTGATATTCATCAATACTTACCAAATTCAGTACAACGTCGTGAATTTATTAAGTGAATTCAAAACTAGACAACATATTGTTTTTATATTAAAAAAAACAACATTTTTTAAATAAAAATTAAAAAAAAGTTCTTGAAATTGATCGGGTTGGATGAACAGATTTAATCGGGTCGACCTTTTAAAATGAAACTCTTTTCGATTTGGTTAAATTAAGGACATCCATGTCAGGATTAGAGGATTGATGAGAGGTTTATACAAGCGAAGTATATTATCCTTGTGTGTATGGACAAAGGGGGTCACCGTGGCTGGTTTCCACTGTACTGTATATTTTCACGCCATATCGGTGATTGTGTCTTGAAAACTTTGTTTCTACTCGCACTCACGTATATAAAGATGGTGGACTGGATTGCATTCTTGTGAAGTGTGAACATTCTCTCCCCTGCCCACTTTCTGTTTTTTCCTTTTAGTAATTAATAACCCCCCCACCCGCCCCCTTTTCTGTTGCCGCCTATATATTCCACCAACTGTTCCTTGTTTCAGGAACTTGCAGTAGTGACTTGTACTTGTTGTGTTGATGGCTTCTGTAAGTTGGTGTAGCCTTTTCTGTCTCTTTCTTGCTGTTTTTGTAGCAGAAGTTGGTTTTTGCTCTTCTTCCAAGGTTTGTGTTGATTCTTGATATGATATATGTTTTTTCTTGCTAGTTTCTTGGTGGGTTTTATTTGATGTTTTGTTTTGTTTCTTGAATTTGTAGGTTTATGTGGTTTATATGGGAAGCAAAAGTGGGGATGACCCAGATGATGTTTTGAGCCAAAATCATCACATGCTTGCCTCTGTACATGGAGGAAGGTCAAAACTTTGTGCCCTTTTCAATACTTTCATGTCATTCGTTGTTTCGCTTTTTTGTTTTTTATTTGTTGGTTTAATGTGGTGTGCTACTGACAGTGTTGAGCAAGCGCAGGCCTCTCACCTTTATACTTATAGACATGGCTTTAAAGGTTTTGCTGCTAAGCTGACTGATGAACAAGCTTCTCAGATCGCTAGTAAGTTTATGACTTTAGGAGCAATTTATTGCTTTGTTCTGGAATCAGAATGATATTTATGATAGCATTTTTCTGGTTTTTCGTGACAGAGATGCCTGGAGTGGTCTCTGTGTTTCCCAATTCGAAAAGAAAGCTACATACCACTCACTCATGGGATTTCATGGGTCTGGCGGGTGAAGAGACCATGGAGATACCAGGGCATTCAACCAAGAACCAAGTCAATGTTATAATTGGTTTTATTGACACTGGTGAGGGTCTTTTTTTTGCCTTTAAAAGTAGTTTCCTGTGTACTAATTCTTGATTGAATACCCCCGTGAGTTTTGATTAAGTGCTGCTGCATATACAGACAAGTCTTCTGATATATTTTTCTTTTTGCTGAATGATGTCCTTGATATTAGAGATTCATTCCGAAATGCCATCTTTGCTTGTTTAATGCTTAAGAAATTCCTGGTAAATTTGGTTGGCATATAAATTTTAAAAACAAATAGTGGACTTGATTCTTATGGTCAGGAATTTGGCCTGAATCTCCAAGTTTTAGTGATGCCGATATGCCTCCAGTGCCAGCCAGATGGAGGGGGAAGTGCCAGCTAGGAGAAGCATTCAATGCTTCATCTTGCAACAGGTTCATTCTTGCTCAATAATTTATTCAATGATTGATTCAGTGGACATTAATTTATTGGTGGAGGATCTAAATTTATTAATAGGAAAGTGATTGGAGCACGATACTATAAGAGTGGCTATGAAGCTGAAGAAGATTCATCAAGGATAATGTCATTTAGATCTCCAAGGGACAGCTCTGGTCATGGCAGTCACACAGCCTCGATAGCTGCTGGTCGTTATGTTACAAATATGAATTATAAGGGGTTGGCAGCTGGAGGGGCTAGAGGAGGTGCACCAATGGCCAGAATTGCAGTTTACAAGACATGTTGGGAGTCAGGTTGCTATGATGTTGACTTGTTAGCTGCCTTTGATGATGCAATCAGAGATGGGGTTCATATTTTGTCCGTGTCTTTGGGTCCTGATGCTCCCCAGGGTGATTATTTCAATGATGCCATCTCCATTGGGTCATTCCATGCTGCTAGCCGTGGAGTGTTAGTAGTTGCTTCAGTTGGAAATGCAGGAACCCGTGGTTCTGCAACCAACCTTGCCCCTTGGATGATCACTGTTGGTGCTAGTTCGATGGATAGGGATTTTGCATCTGACATTGTTTTAGGAAATGCCACAAAATTCATGGTAATACAACTCCGTCCTTATATTAAGTATTGTTTGCAGCAATTGGCAGAGCCTTATGAGTTCTCAATTCTGAAAAACAGGGGGAAAGTCTGAGTCTCTTTGAAATGAAAGTCTCTGCAAGGATCATCTCTGCCTCTGAAGCCTTTGCAGGATATTTCACACCTTATCAATCCAGGTGAAGCAACAGGTACTTGAAAGCGAGTGAAATTTATATTCCAATGCATGGGAGAAATCTGAGTTAGTTTCCTTTTTCTTGCTTGTTCATGTAGTTACTGTTTGGAGAGTTCCTTGAATGGTACCAAAGCCAGAGGGAAAGTTCTTGTCTGTCGACATGCTGAGAGTTCAAGTGAGTCTAAGATTGCAAAGAGCCAGGTAGTGAAAGAAGCTGGAGGAGTTGGAATGGTTCTTATTGACGAGGCAGATAAAGATGTTGCCATCCCTTTTCCCATCCCTTCAGCTGTTGTGGGGAGGGAGATGGGAAGAAAGATTCTATCTTACATAAATAACACACGGTTTGTCTTTTTCTTGCCAGTATAGAGACTGGGTGTTTGAGCACTTAAGTTTCTCAAATTTTCTGATTCAGGGTACTCTGATTGTGAACAGCAAACCAATGTCAAGAATTTCCCGTGCAAAGACAGTTTTGGGTTCTCAACCAGCACCTCGTATTGCTTCATTTTCTTCCAAAGGACCCAATTCCCTGACACCTGAAATTCTGAAGGTAACTTTTCAACTTGAGATCAACTGGTTTTTCAGAAGACCTGCTGGCCTATCTTAATTATTTTTTCAACTTTTGTCATGCATCGTTTATGATATTCTAAAGTTTCTACCTCTTTCCTTGTGACATTACTGCTTCGTAGCCTGATGTTTCAGCTCCTGGACTGAACATCCTCGCAGCCTGGTCTCCAGCAGCTGGGAAAATGCAGTTCAACATTCTTTCTGGAACTTCTATGTCATGCCCACACATAACAGGAGTTGCAACCTTGATCAAAGCAGTTCACCCGTCTTGGTCTCCATCTGCCATCAAGTCTGCAATCATGACCACAGGTAAGTGACAATCGATTTGGTGTTCCACGACAAGTTCTCTCCATGGGATTCATGAAGTCTCTAAAATATGCTACCTTTTGTTGAGAATTATCTGACCAAGAATCTGGATTTCACATGGAAAATGCAGCTACCATCCTGGATAAGAGTGGCAAACCCATCAGAGTGGATCCTGAAGGAAGAATGGCCAATGCATTTGATTATGGATCAGGGTTTGTTGATCCTACAAGAGTTCTTGATCCTGGCCTCGTCTATGATGCCCATCCAATAGATTATAAAGCTTTTCTCTGTTCAATTGGTTATGATGAGAAATCACTGCATCTGGTCACAAGAGATAACAGCACATGTAATCAGACATTTACAACAGCTTCCAGCCTCAATTACCCTTCAATCACTGTTCCAAATCTTAAAGACAGCTTCTCAGTGACTCGAACCGTGACAAATGTTGGGAAAGCGAGAAGTGTTTACAAAGCTGTAGTGTCTAATCCGGCAGGAATCAATGTTACCGTTGTGCCAAAGCAACTAATCTTTAACAGCTATGGCCAGAAGATCAAATTCACAGTGAATTTCAAGGTGGCTGCTCCATCAAAGGGCTATGCATTTGGTTTTTTGACATGGAGGAGTGCAGATGCACGGGTCACCAGCCCCCTAGTTGTCCGGGCTGCACCCTCTCCCATGGGGTTGATGAGATAGCCTGGCTTAGTTTGTATATATTAGCTTAGGAACTTTGAGATCCTGATAACCCTACACGAATACAGATGCAGAATATACTTGAGTTCATAAATCCCTATATAGTAGCTTACCGTTACATACCTGGATCATGCAGGCAACGGAATGAATTTTAAGATTGTTGAACAGGCCGCATAAAATGGCAATATATACACTGCCAAAATTTGGCTCTCTTTATTTATTCATTTACTTGTTCTTCGTCAGTCTCTCTAGTATGTTTATATACATACATGCATATACAGTATTGAACCTCGATCAGATTGGCATCTCATGATCATCATGTACTTCCTGATAAATGATATAAGTTATAATTTGAACACTGATTTTTCAGAAAGATCAGGGCTATTCATTGCTCTGTTATACCCTTCCTTTCACCATATGCCAATCAGAACACTGATTTAGCTGGGAATCACATCAGCACTGGCAACTTTAGAAAAGAATATGAGCATCCCAAGGACTCTCTACAGAATATAGATGAACCTCTATTGCTATGCCCATTTAGTAATATGTTTTCTAAGTCCATGGATTCAGCGCTTCCTTCTCCTGCTAAGTACTCTTCTATGGACTTCTCATTTTTACTCCTGTTTTTTTTTTTTTTTTTTTAAATTCAATCAATCATGGCCCTGATTATCATGCTGCAATGCCATAGTGGCCGACAATAAACAAACATGGCTTATATCATTTCAACTGGCATGTAATAACATAACCTTATCTGGTTTCCCAAACCAGGTGGGTGTTCACGAGACAAATCACCACAAATAATCCAGGGAGACAAGTTGTCTTCTCCTAAATTGCGAGACATGCTCCCACTCCCACTGATGCAGATGGAGAGCACGGTTCCCAGGCGGAAACTACTCCTTAAATTGTGGAGGATGGAGACTTATTCAGCTGCTAGAATTCTTATCAACTCTATCTATTTATTTCAAAATTATGTTGCTAAGTTGTTAATTCTTTCCTAATTTATTTCGGTAAGACTCTGTTGCTATGTTCACAATCCTTTCCTAGTTTAATTCATGATTATAGCACCCTATGTAATCCTTTAAATATGGTAGTGATAGAGGAAAAAGGCAGCTTTTGATTTTTTTTTTACAATATTGAATTTGAGAATGAAGAGATTTCATTAATAGAGAGATTCTGATTGTATTTTATTTCTTCTTGGACGTCAACGTGAGGTTGGCTCTTGAGGTTTGCACCACCCACTGTATCGCCTTATTAATTAAATCAAGATAATAGGAACCTCCACATCACACACATAATTGCCAAACCATGAACATGAAGTCTAGAGGAATTCTGCTAGCCATTCAAATTGCCTTATCAAATCCAAACATTGACTTGGTTATAATCATGAAAGAAATCAGAAACCATTATCATTAGAGAAGCTAATCACACCAGTATAGGATATCATCTAATTCATTCTTGTTTCCTCTTTCATTTCTAATTATATGACAGTCTTTCAACATCAGCCATCGGAAAATTAATCACCCCTTGTGACAAGAAAAGTAGAAGAACAAACCTTGGCACTGAGCTTTGAAACCATACACTGATGATAATGCACAAGGGCATCTATCAATGGTACCAGCACACGGAACTACTACCCACTGGGCTGCGCTTCTGAAGTATCAATCAGGCCCTTCTAAAACAACAAGTTGGTCTAATAATGCAAATTTCTCATCTTCAAGAGTCTTGACCTCATCCTCAACCTTGCTCAAAGCTCCCTCCACAGCAAAGCTATCTTCCTCTAACAACATATACTTGCGGCTTACATACCGGTATCCATCTACTGGGGCAGACGAGTCTGGCAATGAATCAGAATCGACCTCTTTGGTTGTTCAAACAATGGAGAGCCTCCTTTCTTCAAGCTCTTTTTTAAAGCTTTCTGTCCTGGTCTTAAAGATGCAGGCACCCGCACTTGTTGAGCTTCTCTGATATCATTTCCTCGCAACTCAATCCAGGAATTTTTTATGCTGCAATTTTTTTTTTTTAAGGTTGTGAGTACTTTTAAAAATATTTTTTATACAGAAAAATTGTATAAAAAATATTAAGATAATAATTTTTTATTTTTTAAAAATATTTTTGATATTAATACATCAAAATGATCTGAAAATATTTAAAAAATATTAATTTGAAGTAAAAAATTAAAAAAAATTTAAAATTTTTTAAAAATATTTTTAAAATACAAAAACAAACAGGATAAACTACATTTGAAATTTCTACTGATGTTGCCATCTTTGGATTTTGAATTTTTTTTAAATTAATTTTTTTTTATTTTTTTTGAAATCAACTCTTCATGATCTTAATTTCATCCTAGATAGATTTTTAGATCGAGTTTTAAATTATTTTTATAAAATAAAATAATATGTTTTAATTAAAAATATAATATCTAACCATTATTATAGTTGATGGTTTTTTTTCTCTTTTTTTTGAAAAAAATTATTAATTTGAAATGGAATAAATAAATAAAATGCTTGTACTAGAAGAAACCTTATGATATATTGAATTTCAAAACTTTTAATAAAAACACTCAATGAACCCATGCAAAATGAAAAGCAGTTTTCTAATACCAACAATGTTGGCTGGATAAAAGAACGACATTGTCTAAATTCAATAATATCTGGGGTAAAATTAATAAAATAAAAAAATGTTTGAGGACTTAATTGATATTAAAGAAATACTACCCTACCCCTTTCTTCTTTCCGCTAGAAGGAGCGGTGAATTTTAGGAGGAGAAGACCAATAAGCCGCTAGCTCTGACCCAACGGCCCGCACCGATTTGTCAAGCCCAAGTCCCTTTTACATTTCGGGTGGGCACCATGAGACCCACCCGCCCGATCCACGAGAAAACAAAGAACCGTTCCCTTTCATTTTCTGCAATCCACAGAGCTCACACCATCTACCATCTCTCCCTCTCTTTACTGTCTCTTCCTCTATCACTGGTCAAGTACTGCTTAAAATACCCCTCTTCTCCCTTTCAATTCATTTCTTCATCGTAATTGCATCTTCAATTTCTTCTTCCTTTTCCAATCTCAAAATCTGATCGTTGTCGATTTTTTTTTAAATTTTGATATTTTTATGGTTGTTAGCTAGGGTTTCTTTTTTAGTCTGTTAATAAATTAAAATTCTCTCCTCATTTCAAATTCTGATCTCTCCATCTGTCTTTGTATTGCAGTGAAATCAAAGAAGCGATTGTTTTTTTTCATTAGTTGATTATAAATAAAGTTCAATTAAAGAAGAGAATGTTTGAAGGACTGGTCCATCGCGTTCTGGTCGGTTATCTAGGCCGTTACTTTAAAAATATCCAAAAAGAACAGCTCAAGCTCAGCCTCTGGAACGGTAATTTTTATGCTTATTTATTTATTTATTTATCTATGTATTATTATAGAAATTGATGACGCCTAAAGGGTGTTATTGTAATAAAAAGTCTTTGCATAGGGTTTATGGCTTAGGGTTTATGGCTTAGGGTTTAGGTGCAGTTTTTTATGATAATTTGTGTTTTTGATGAATAATTAATAATCCAGAGGAGGTGTTATTGGAGAATGTGGATTTGATTCCGGAAGCTTTCGATTATCTCCAGTTACCCTTTTCGATTAAGCAAGGTATGATGAATTTATTATTTGATTTTGATGGAACTTGTTTTTTTCGCCTGTAATCTTCGTTTTTGTTTTGTTTAGGTCGGGTTGGGAGGTTAAGCATTAAGCTTTCGTGGAAAAAGATTGGGTGGGATCACCCCATTATTATTGCTGTAGAAGACGTTTTCATTTGCTTGTCCCAACGGGATGATCAGGAGGTAGTTATGAATCTTGGGTTTTTTTTAGACAATGTTTGTGTTTTTTATGAGCTTGCAGTTTTGATTATAAGAAAAGTAGAATGAAAGAAATTATAAATCTTTTGCTTTGGAGTTATATGCATACATGCGCCAAATATGTAATGTTTGCTACTTTGTTTTCCCCTGCCTGCCTATCATAGTGGAATTTGGACGCGGTTGAAAGACGGGAATTTGCTGCTAAAAAAGCTCAACTTGCTGCCGCAGAGCTTTCAAAATTGTCAAAGCGCATATGTGGTAAGCTGTTTGCACTCCACTTTCAAGCATCAGTGGTTTATTTGGTTTCAGCAAGAGTAAGCCCTTTCATTTGATTATTCATGAAGATGCTCATCTCTGGAAATTTTGATCCATGAAAAAGTTTTGTTTTGACAACTTAAAGATTCCAAAACTTAATGGCTGTGAGAGAAGGGCATGGCTGATCACATATCACAGTGTAATCTGATTTGGTGGTTTTTTTGACTCATGATATATTTTCTTTCTGTGAGATGACTTCTTATGCTTTGTTCAGGAGATTCTTATTCTTGCCTGGCATTTTTTTTTCCTGTAGATAATCAGGCGGGGAAATCATTTATCTCATATATTACTGCAAAGGTAACATTTGCCTTCTTGTTATCCATTATGGCTTTTAATCAATAAACCTTTTGTTTTGGGTTGTATTTAAATATATGTTATGTTTGTAGAAACAATAATGAATATCTTAATTGTGCTGCTATTTATGGGTTTATACAGTCATGAGTACATTTGTATTGCTGTATTACAGGCTGTTGTGAGTGTTAGATTATGCGGTCATTGTGCTCACAAATTGTTTAGTTACTATGCTCACTGTAGCCCATCGGATTTCATTTTTTATATGTAATGAAACAGTTAAAATTGAAGATGTAATTGTAATATATTTGCTATTCTCTGAGTTCCTTGTTTTGCTTGCAGGTTCTTGATAGCATCCAACTTTCAATTAGAAATTTTCATGTCCAATACAGTGAAAGGCAGTTTGACTCGGTAAGCTTAATCCACAATCTACCTGTACTTTTCCTTGTTCCTCTTCACCTTTTGTCATACTATGTCATATTGGTAATTAATAGTTTTCTTTTGATACATTTATTGCTCCCTGGATTGCTTTCGCTTATGTTGCAAACAGATATCCTTATTCTTTGTATCATGCATATGCTATTTTTGTTAATGCAAGAAGGGCCGGGTATTCCTTTTCTTCTTCCTTCTTTATCATCATCAATCAAACTAGACAGTGCCGAGTTGTTTTTTCATTGTAAAGGCTCTACCTGAAGTGCAGGTTGTAACTCTTCATTTTTCCAACATGCTTTCCAGGCACAGGTTTTGTTCGGGTTGCAGTTTTCCAACTTGACGGTAAAGCAAAATCTGGTTGGGTAATTTTTTTAGGTTAACTCCTGGTGTTCTTGTAGTTTATGATAGTTCTCATAATTTTTACTTTTATGTGAATCTGTGAGTAACTACAAGTTGAGAAATGAGGCTGTATTCTACATGTTTGAAAACTATTATGTGAATCTGTGAGCATTTTATGATAGTTCTCATGGCTTTTGTGCAGATTTCAGAGGTCATTGTCTATTGAAATCTGTATTTTACTTGATTTTGTGTATTTTCCTTGATTTTCTTGTTCATCACCTTTCTGTGTTTCTCTTTGAAAAAATAAGTTTTTGAAATTTTCTCACATATACTGGGTTTTTCTTTCATCTAAAATAAGATTCTCATTTATTCATTTTTTTTCAATTGATGTTTATCATTTTTATCACATCAGATCATTTGGTGCGAAGATGGTAGGTGGCCAAGTAAACAAAACTGCGAGTATTGAAGGCTTGGAAATTTATTGTACCACATCGAAAGGAGATATTGATTCAATGGGTTTGGATGATGCTGTGGACTCCAAATCCTGGTGCAGTGCAAGAAATGGAGGCAATGAGTTTGACTACTTATTACAGCCACTCAATGTATCAGTGTCACTTGGGGTATAAGGCTTGATTAGAAGTGATTTTTTTGCTTCGTACATAATGCATGTCGTTAAATAATTGTCTTTTCTATAACACACTTTTTAGAGCACAATGTAAAAAAAAAGGTAGAAATTTAAAGAATTTTTCTTTTTTAACCTAAACTCTTAGAAATCTTTTGGGAAAATGAGGAGTTGATGTATTCATATCTTGTCCCTTAAACACATGAAAATGATTTATGCCATAGAAGGGGGATATCATTTTCTACCAGAATAATCTGTTCTTTTATCATATGTGTTGCATATGTACTTGTACATTGAAATCAATTTTCCCCTTGAATGAAAAAAATAAGCATGGACTAAGTTTGTAGAATTCTTAGTCGTAACAACTGCAGGTTACTGAAGTTTGTTTCTGAACTGCAGGTTAACAGAGCAGGAAAGCTTGACAGTGATTTGCCCCAGTATTCAATCAGGGCCGACCTAAATGAATTGGTTGGTTTAGTAGTTTGAGGCATATATCATTGATATAAAATCTCCATTTTCTGCATGCCCTTATGTAAACAGTGCATATTGTGTTGAGTATCATTGTATTTATGTATTGTTTTTCTCTTAATTTTTTCTTACCTAGGCTGTGTCTTTAAATGAGATTCAGTTGCAGCGAATATTGATTTTATCAGATTACTTAAGCACGAGCAGTTTACGGGAGAAGTAAGTTTAGTATCTTTCTTGTTTTTTTTTTTATCCTCTGGTGTTAATTAATCTAATAAATGTTTTACATATTTACCTGGTCCCTTTTGTTGTAGTGATGTGAGATAGATTTTAACACACAACTATTTAACACAACATTTCCAAGTTTTTTTAACTCACATGCAACTAGACTGGAAAATTTAAACAAGAGGGAAAATATGGCCGTCTGAGGTTATAGATGAGGAGTTTGGTTGAGGCTTTATAGAGGGGTTTTTGGACCTTGGAGGGGTCTTACAATTTCTCTTGTAAATATATTCTTACACTTAGTCCCTGAACTTCTTAGCTTAGTTCATAGCTTCCCTTTGGTCAATGATGCATGCAAAGTAATTTATTTGGATTGTAATTCTTTGTAAAATTAACACTAGCTATTTTGTTAAAGGTGATGAGGCATCCCTAGGTCTTAACTTTACAGTTATGGTGTAACCATTTTAAGAGGGCAGTGTGTTTTGTGCTTCTTTCTTTCTTTAAGAAAGGGAAAGGCTTACAATGACATAAATTGAAGTTCTGTCTTGCATCCATTATTTTGCTTTTCTATCTGCTGCCCTCACAATATATCCCTGTCAATATATCTATAGACATAGATGGCCTTCCATTTAGTTTTTTTGATCAGGATGCTTTTAAGAAGGCTGTGACACTGTTCAGTTTGTTCTTCTACAAGGCTGATGAAAGATTGCGACACAACTTTCAAGTACTTGTAATGTTAAAAACTGAAAGTGGTTGTAAATTTGACACATTTGTGAGTGGTGTAGGTATGGACGTTACCGTCCTTGGGGTTGTCCTCTATCGAGAAAACAGGATGGATGGCAAAGATTATGGTGGCACTATGCTCAAGAATCCATTCTGGCAGATGTTCGCTTGAAGTTGAAGAAAACTTCATGGAGATATTTAGGACAGAGACTGTAAGTTTATTTTCCATCATGATTTAACCTGTTATGTAATTCCAGATGCCAGGTATGAACATGAGGGTGGGGAATATATACCCCCCTCTGATTGCTTTTGTCTTGCTGTCTATATTTGTTTTTGAGACTATACAATGCTCCCCATCTCTCTCTCTCTCTCTCTCTGTTTTTTTGTCCTCATTGATGGAATGGAACTTATGAATCTTCCGAATCACTCTTTTCAGACAAACTGTTGTGGAGTAGATTACTTTTCTTGGTTTCCTTGTAATGTAATGTATCTTTTGTGGGAGGAATTCAAAGCGATTGGAACTCTTTTGTTCCGAGCTTCATAGTTCAATCTTCCTGGGTGTAATTAAGTTCCACGTGAATCTATTCTCTGTTTTATAATTCTTTTAACTTCATTTTCCCTTTCATAAAAAAAGATAACGAAAAAAAAATCCATGGCTAACGATGAACTAGCAAATCCCACATTTCTTTCTGAATGATTCTGAAGTTAAGCAATCTATCTCACATGCCAGCCTTCAGTTCATAGCAAATCCCATGTATGTGTATAATGGCAGAAGACGAGGAGTTTGTGCCTTATTTTGTAAACCATTTTGATTAGTTCTCTGTTCTGCTTTCATCTACTGAATGAATTGAAGTTTATAAATATATGTGTGTGCCTTTCTGCTCAAATATTTAATTATCTTAAATATTTTGGCAAGCACTAACATTTTGCCTCAGTAATATGCTTGTTGTAACTTCTGTAAAATTTAGTTTTTGAGAATATTTCTTTCTCTATCTTGATTTCTTATTTCAGGAGTTTTCGCCGAAAGTATATTAATTTATACCAGACTAAACTAGAGTTTCTCCATCGAGAACAGGTGATTTCTCTTGTTTCTTTATCATGAACACAAATGAATTATCCAAAATAGGCTATATGGTGTAGCTTTGAAGTTCTCTAGATATTATAATTTAGCTCAATGGGTGAATGGATTGGAAAGTTGTGTTTGAATTATGAGAACAGATGCTTAAACATGCAAGCTAAGATGCTTAGTTATCTTAAAATTGTGGAAGTCCAAGCAAAGCTCCAGTGATCATCTTAGTTAGCTCTCCCATCACTTTGTTTTATTGAGCCAAAGTTTGATTTGCACTCTATAAACTCTCACTTCGTTTTAGATTTAAATCCTATCAGCCAATTCTGTTTCCATGTGATTAAGTCTGTTGGTAGATGATGTGTGTATGATTTGTTGAAATAACTAGGCTATACATGAAAATCCCATTTAAATCTGATCTGATTTATAACCTTTGTTTTCCAAATTTTGATACACATCCTCCAAACACCCAACAAAAATTCTTATCCTGTGAATGTAGAAAGAATCTGATATAGATCCAGTAATTTGAAATGCATGATATATAAATCAAAGCTTTCCAAAAAAAAAAGGATGTGTGTGAAATAAAGTTGAGGCAATTTTTCTGGTTTATGATTTATCCACATAAACATAATTTCCTCATCTTATCCTCTATTTATGAGGTTTGCCTTTTTATCAACCGAGGTCAAGGCTGCTTGCTATCTAACTCTTATTGCTTTTTTTTATGTTTTGAACTTTGTCATTCAGGCAATCGATGAATATATTATTCAGGACTTGGAGCAAATGGAGAAAGAATCTGATATAGATGATATCCTAAGTTATAGGTCTGTGGCTGAACTTAAGCTCCAGGTATTTGTTATCTTAACTTATTGAAATTACTCTGCAGAGTGTTATCAATTAATATATTTGGATCGGTTCCATGCTTAAGCATTTGTGCACATGGGATTTGGGATTTGGTTTGTGTTCATATGAGAGATTTAGCTTCTTAAAGTAGTAGGACAGTAGGTACATTTACAATCTATACTTTATCAATATCCTTTGTCCCATAATAGATGGTATACAAATTGATAAAATTTTAATTCATTTATTATTATAGAAAAAATAATATCTTACATTTTATTATAGATTTTTTAGTTCCTGCAAATTGGTTATAAACTTTTATACTTTGAATTTCTTAAAAATGAATAAAAGTTTTTCTTGATTTTCATACCATAAATATTATGGAGCTGTGGGAGTATAATTTTGACTGTTTTAAAATGCTCTATAAAGCAGCATTCTTTTTTTTTTCTCAAAGCAACTAGAGCTCTTTATGAGCAACATTTTAGTCAGTTAGTTAAATAAAATAATGTTTTATTTATTTGGCCACAGGAAGTTTTATCGAACTCTTTATCTTCAAATATGGAAGTTAACGGTGCCCATAGTTTCATTGAGAAGTCACAAAATGATGAACGCTCATCAAGCGGGTCCCGTGGATGGTTGAATTGGATCTCCCGAGGCATGCTTGGTGCTGGTGGAACCGATGATTCAACTCAGTTCTCTGGTGTTGTTTCTGATGAAGTCGTAAAGGTAAGTGTGTCAAGTTGTTGATGGTTCAAATCTGGAGCAAAAAAGAAAAACAAAATTTAGATCTAGATCTTAATTTATCTAATTTCCTTCTGTTTTCAGGATATATATGAAGCAACGGAGTTCCAGCCATCTGTTTTATCTAGTGGTGATGTTGATGCAAATTATAAGATGTTTACATGTGCAATGAAGTTCACTGTAGGTTGCATTACTGCAACACTGCAGAGCAAGTATGGTTACTGTTCTTTTATATCTCTCTGGATTAACAAATTAGTCACTTATTTTATTTTTATAAAAATAATTTTATATTTGTAGCCCTTTTCTAGAATCTACTCAAATGTTCCATGCATGCAGACAGATTCTGGAAGGAGACGCTTCCATTGTGGTATTTTTGAGTGGTTTATATCTGTAGCTTCATATTTTTGGGCTGCTTGTCTGGTTTCTAAGCTGGTCCATGATTGCTTGCATATTGTTACTTATCTATATTGCCAGTGGATGTCATGTGTTGTCAAATTCTATAATATTACCAATGTTTGCTAATGTTTGATCAATGGTTTTTGACTGAATAGTATATTCTTTGTGATATCACTGTTTTTTTTTTTTTTTTGCTTTTACATCCATTGACATTCAATCACACTGATTGTGCTTTTTTTGTTTCTTTACAGGAGTTACTCTAAAAAAATTGCTGACCTGATTTTTAATGAGTTAGTCATTGAATGCAAGCTTTGGGAAGAGTTGGCAACGGTTGTTTGCCACTTTAGATCAGGAGAGATGTTTGATCCATGTAACAAGAGAGTCATTCTACAGATAGGAAGGGTTTGTATTCTTATATCCCAGCTATACATGTTGCAAGCTATGTGTATTTTGAAAATATGTTCTTCTTTCTGTTTTGATGAGGTTCTCTCCCCTTTGTTAATCAACCATATTTTCTACATCTAAACTGTGATTCTAAATAGTGGTTTTGAGAGAACATATTAGGTCTCTGTCTCAGTTCCAGTGATGCATCATAAATGATCTTGTGGATCTTGTCTAAATCAGTTTCAATTGAAAACTATTGTTTGTCTGTTGAGGATACCATAATCCCCTGACTTATTTGACAAGCAGTGTGTTTCACCAATTTTTGGAAACTTAAAGGTTAGAGTTGGATGTTGGTAGTGCACTTGGTGGAAGAGCAAGTTTAATTGCAAAATGGTGGAAGGATAATGGATAAGTAAATAATTATAGGAGTGCAAAGATGCCTTCTGATAACCTGTTTACTTAGGTTTCCAAGTTCATTGTCTTTCCTAGATACTGCAAGTTTTGGATAGCTAGTTCTATACCTAGGTTTCATCATAGAAAAAGAGGGATACGTTGATTAGGATATCAAAGCATGATTAGAGCATGCTATGGGATTTCAAAGCCTTTAATCAGCTGAAGGGTCAATTTAAGTATTAGGGTAGATATCCTCTTTGATTGTTAGTGTTAGTGCTGGGAAAATTAAGAGCATCACATCCATGGAATGTGGATAGGATGGCATTGTCGAAATGGATATGTGGAAACATAGAAGGGGCCAGATAAAAAATGGCTTGTCTGTTTCAAGGTAGTCTATGATGGCTTGGCTAGTAGACTTGTGGATATACTCTTGCAAGAGAGTGATTGGTTTGCAATTCCAGCACCCAAAAAGAGGAAGAGTAAACTGTCTATATCGTGGATGAAGTAATTTAGATTGACAACTGTGGAAAGTTCAGTCTAAACAAAATAAATTGAGGAAAAGGATCTAATGTAGTTTGCCACAACTAATTTAGAGCTCGACCATAGTTGAGCTGAATTATGAATGGTATGTTTCTATGTTTCTCAGGCAGGAAACCTGCACTCAAGGTGCATTTTCCATGAGCAAACTAGTTATGTTCTTGACAATTAAAGTTGAAGCATTTTAACACTAGCATGGGCCTGTGTGATATAGTTCAAATGCAGGCTTTTTCTAGGTCATTAATCTTATCTTCTATTTTGTAACAGTCCATAGTAAAGAATTGCATAGTGAACCTGTCATAAAGACATTCATTGATACCGATTTTGCTTTGCTTTACAAATTATCTTAATGAGAGAATTTATTTCTTGGTCATGATGTTGAGTAACCAAGAATCAAAATTTGTATTATGTTTTGTAACTTTCATAGTCTTGAATAAAAACTCATCTTTTAATCACCATTATTAGATTCTTTTTTGTGCACTACTAGTTAGCTGTTTGTATCCAAAGTCTTCAATACCAGTAGTGTTGCAGAAGTGATATCCATTATTTAAGTGAAGAGGTTATTTAGACAGTAGTGATTGCCATCTGGACTTGGAAGTGATGGAATTTTGTTATCTGGGTCTAGAAGTGGTTTGAGATTCTTGAGCTTGACCCCTTGGAATGTGTTTCATAATGTGCAAAAATTAGTTTGTTATTATACTTTCAATGAGTTCTTTTATGGATTTGCTTTGTTCATGAGGTCCTTGTGAAAAGTAATAGGGCATAAGTGGGACTGTTATTTTGTTACTGATATTAGCAGTAGCCTTAACTATTCAACTGTCTTTTTTGTGCTATCTATAAGGTAAGATATCCAGAAAATCATTTGTTTGAATTTAATCAGTTCTTGAGTTGGATGATGAACACCATTTTAAGAATTCATCTTATCATTGTTTTGCAAGACATGTAAAGGACACTACATCAACATTTAGCCTAACCCGGATTCTTTTTTTAGTCCCTTACGGATGGTAACGTGCGGGAAGATGAACCTCCTTCATGTAGATTTCAAGTGGACATTTCACCAAAGCGGGATATTGAATTGTCAGTAAAGGTATTATTCTAGTCCTGGCTCTTTGTACTTTTCAATATCCTTTTTATAACCATGTCATATGCAGGTCATGCTTCAACTGCTGGAAGTTTCTTGTGATCTAGAGTTGTTTCTAAGTCTCTGGGAACTCTTTACTGTGTTCAAATCCTTTGAATTTCAACTGGAAAGGGTAAGTTTTTACCCTTTAGATTTGGTCCTGTCCGTGCTTGTTGGCTCTTGTGTTTGCTTTAAGTGAGTGATTCTGTCACAACTATTGTATGCTCTTTTGTGGTGCTTTTTTTATTATTAATTTTTTGTTGGGGCCTTCCAGGTTTTAATGATCTTTGTCTTTAGTTTTATCAACACATGTGCAGCTGGGTATTGCACTTATAATAAGTGGTTCACCTGCTAGAAATTTTTTATTACTTCATTTCTTGCATTTATTTATTATTTGTTTTATCAACACACTTATAATAAGTTTTTTTTGGAAGATCAAGAACTTATTATTGATCATTAAATTCAAATATACGTAGGAGATGCATTATTTGTAAAAACACTTGTTTAGCTATTGGAATGTCCGCAGTCTTTTTCTTCATTATTGACAATATCAATCCTATTGCAGGTTCTGTTGTCACTAAATGGGATTGAAGATGTCAGGACTCGCTTATTGTCAAAAGTGGAGTAAGTTCCTTTTCCACTTCTGGAGTTGGTTGTTGATAATATTTGATTTCTTGGTTTCATTTTATTTTTTAAGCTCTCTAGTATCTTTCGCTTCTTTTATTGCTTTTTAGTAGCTGAACTAGCTTCATTAGCATCCCTTTTCATTTTGTACTTCGTTGGTTTTCCTGTTTAAAATTCATATTCCTAATTGTTTAGGACTTTAGGCTTTGGTGCCTATATAAAGAACCACTCGTGGTAGTGGAAAACATGATATTATTGTATGATCAAATAAATTGAATATTAGAATTTTGGTTCTTGCTTGTACTTAAAAAGAACTTTGATATCTTTGGCACTTTCATGTCTTATGCTCGTGTCCCATTTGTATTTCGGACTTGTAGAAGCTCATAATTTATGTCTTCTATGTGCAGATACATCTTATCAAGTCATAAAAAGCTAAGTTGGGATGTTAATGTCATCAATATTATAATTAATGTTCCTTGGAGAAAAGCAACGCAGGAAGAACATAAATTGGTAACACCTCTTTATTGTGTTCTATTGCACATCATGTTCTGTGGTTTGTTGTGTTCTGTAGCTATGCTTAGTTTTCTGTTATGTAAAATTATTTGGGAGATTGTTGTGGCCTCTTCTGTTTGTTGGATAATTATTATTAACATAACAACTATGACTGCTACAAGAATGATATTGTGGAGATTTGCTAGCTATTGTGATCATGGGAGTGCTTGTGCAGGGTGTTAGTGTGGACTTTGTTTGGAGCTTTTTTTTTGGACAACAAAGAACACCAAGGAAAAAGGGTCTAAAAGGCAATAATTAAATAGTAAACTGAAAACTAATGATTTCAAACTCCCATGTAAAAAGTTTAGAAATTTGAGTAAACTATGCCTCTTGTCCATATGGAAGCAAAGGTGCTTATGTTCATACAAAAAGCATGAGTATACAAAGCAAATTATTATGAAACCTTCATGTAGACAAATTGCACTTGAAACAATAGAATTCACCTAAAATCTGAACAAATTATTACAATATCTGTTCTGCTGCTGGCCAGAGAGTTATTGATTGTGTTAGTATTTCTACTCTGCCTATCTAACTGTGATCTACTTTATTTGGCAGGTTCTGAAATTGAAATCCTTTTCTTATACTTCTAAATTTGATGCGGATTCTGTTGCTTCTATTATTGAAGAACAATCTTCTATCCCAAAACAGTTCTCAAGCTCAATTTCAGCTTCTAATATTTTTACGGGGTTCCAAATTCAAGATCTCTATAATTTCTTTGAGGTCAAATTAAATGACATTGAGGTCAGGCATTTTAGTTTAGTTTCATATTGTATTCCATGTTGATTATTGGATGCATAAACATGAAATTCGCATGCTGCAGTTAATTCTCATTACCCTTCAACATGCTCAAGCAATCTCTATCTTGGAGAAATTTTGTGCTTCTGTTGCCCTGGCATCCTGCATCATTTCTGATCAATCAGTATTGAAACAATTGGAGGTAATTAATTTAAAATCTTATTTGTGCATTGCTACTATTAAATAGACAGATTTTTTATGTAAATTTCTCTCAGTTAATTCTATAACAAAATGCAAAGCAACAAAAATTATATCCCTCCACCAAGAAAGTCTTCAAGGAGGGCATGCTGACCTCGTAAATGTTTTATTTGCAACCCTGGATCAGTCAAGTGGTGAAGCTCTTGTCAACATACCTCAGTCCCTACAAAAACTAAACTCAAGCATGCATGAAAGATGTTAGCTCTTGTTAGTCGACCTAGTGGTCCCACTGAAAGAAGGGGATCTAATATAGTTCATAGCAATCACCTATATTATATCCATTTTAAGATCTTATTAACCACTAGGAAAAACCATCAGGTTTGGAGTAGGGTTGGTAGCTGTTGTGTTCGTGTGGTCTTTTGGTATTGCCTCTGGTCTTCTTTCATTTCATAGAAAGTCTTGAAAAATGGGTCTTACTGGCCAACATCATTTGAACTGAATCTAAGAGGGACTTGCTATCTATGGAACCATATCAAGAGGAATTGTAATACATGGAGGTAGAGGTAGGGAGGGAGGAGGAGACAGTCTTCCTTGTCTTTCCCTCTCCCCAATTTCCTCTGTTGGTGATAATCTCGGGAGTAATGCTTGAGATATCAACTTTTTACTTGATGATTGTAGTAACTAATATTGCAGATCCTGGTAAGTTATATATATTGTTTAATTTAATCATGATAAGTATACAGTAAGCATGCTAATGCCTTATCATGATAAGTGATTGTATAAATGCTACATCAGTTGATGATTAAGTGTTATGATAAACTTGCTAGTGCCCTTAGCATTACTGTAATATCAGAATATTTCTGTATTTCAAAAGTATATCAGACTAATTTGTGCAAACATTTTGCATATTAGTTAATGTTTGTATATTAGTGAAGGATAAAATTTTAATGTAGATTACAGTGGCAGATTATTTTATGGTTCAGGGTTTCAGCTGTCTTTACTTGGTGATATATTTTCCCATTTCAGGTTTATGTCAATTTATCAGCACTTAATGCAAGCTTTTCCCCACCAATATATGAGTCAGTCGTGGCATTTATTGCACATATGGAAAATCTGTCTGAACCTCTGATGCTAAAAAACCCCAATTCACCTGTTGTCATCACAAATCGACCTGGGGCTTCTGATTTTGGTTTCGGTTTCTCTGTTTCTGCAAGATTGGACTTGGTCAGTTTTTGTTTTGACCTCGCAAATGATGGAGAGAACAGCTCTGAACTCGTGTTCTCTCTTCAAGGATTAGATATCTGGTATTTGTTTGATGTTTGATTTTGAACTTATATGTTAACTGCATTTGAGTCTTATTCTGATACTTTCAGAACAAAACAACTTTTGTGCTTATGGTTCTGCTGTTCTAATTGCAGGTTATCTCATACCCAATTTGACGAGTTCTGGGTTTGTACAAAAGCATTAAAGATCACCACTTCCCCGTTGAGAGGTGAAAATGATGGCCATATTCTGTGTTTATCTGGGAAGCAACTTTCTTCCAATTCTGCAAATCATGAAGACTTGGGCATCCGACATGGCAATCAGGATGGAAATTTAGAACGTTCACTCACTGAAGTATGCTTTCTTTTGCACTATGAAGCTTACAGAAGGGCAGATACAGTTGTTAACAAGTGTACCGTTGGCTTGAATGATATTGATTTCCATTGCTATCCATACATAGTCGGGTTATTAGTTGGATTTTACAATAAATTATCTGCTTATGGTTCACCCTTCACTTCTGATGACTCATTTAGCCTTGTTACAGAGGCTAAAAGTCCTAGAAGAATGGCTGGCTTAGAGTTTGAAAGATTTGGTTACTCAAATTTCATTGAAACTGGGTCTTCTGATCATGCTAGCATTTCTTTGGATAACTATCCCTTTGTTACTCTTTGCAATTCTGCTTCTCTTGGCAGCATAGAGAGTTCACTTCATTACCCTATTGCTGACTGGAGGAGATTATTTAATTTAAGGGAAAGAAAAATCAAAAGTACAAAATTCTGTTTAAAGAACGGATTGAAAACTTTTGATGCTTCACCATTGACGTTCACATCTGTGGTGGATACATCTGCTGCACCAGGAATTATTAGTGATGCAAATTTACTTAATATTGACATCAATCTTTGTGGAGTCAGAGTGCATTTTCATGATTCCTCTTGCATCGTTGGAACTGTTGCACTACCAACCTTGAAATCTTCACTCTCAATTTATGAAGACTCTATGGATCTGCTGTGTTCTGCTGAGGGATTGGTTCTCACATCGTCTTGGTGGACTAAAAATTTTCAAGAGTTTCTTTGGGGGCCCTCGTTACCAAATCTGTCTCCCATTCTAAATTTACGTGTGAGAAAAGGGAAATTTGGATCGTTGCCTTCTGAACTTGAAGTCAGCATCGGTATTCAGCATGTATACTGCATGTTGCCTCCTGAGTTTTTAGCCATTATAATTGGTTACTTTTCATTGCCAGATTGGAGTTTAAATCTGAGTGAGCAGCCTATGAAAATGGAAAACAAGAGTCATGTAGTATATAAATTTGAGATACTGGACTCCACTTTGATTCTGCCTGTGGAACATGATGACCATCAGTTTCTGAAGATAGAAATTCAACAACTGTTCTGTAGTTTTATTGATAAGTGTGCTCCAAATGATGCAATGATGAATATTCCCCCTGACTATATGGTTCCAGCACACAAAGTTGCCAAAGCAAATCACTGTTTGAATATGTTTGGAAGGGACTTATCCCTATCGTTCCTGCTAAGCAGAGAGGATGAACATGGTTGCTTAGAGCTTGATCAAGATACCGGGTGTGGTAATATCACCTTAATTGCAGCACTTAGTTTAGATCTTCGGGTTTGGCTACCTTGTGATGATGAGTCTTGTTTTGAAAGCTCTTCTGTTTCCACATGCATCATGTCAAGGATTACCGATTGTCAACTTATTGCTGATGGTATGATATTTTGGCTTTCAAATGCTCTGGTTGAATTTATGACTTGCCATATGTTTTTGTTTGTTAATTTTATTTTACCAATTAATACATCTGATTTTTTGTCTCTAATGATAGACTGCTACAGTTTGGATGGATTTGAGGCGCTACTAGATGTCATAGATCAGTTTTCTTCAGTTGATGATCAGTCCAAAAATTTTGAATCTGATGTTTTGCACTTTCTTCAGTGGAAGAGGAGCCAAAAGGCAAATTGTGAAGTTTCACCTGCTGCCTCAGGCACTGTCTCTTTGGAAGTTCGATGTTCTGTTGATTCCTTGTTGATAAAATTGTATCATTCTAGAGAAGGTTCAACTCTGCCGGAACCAATTGCCAAGATTGATGTGAAGTTTAAATGTTCAGCATCTCTGGTAAATGAGACACTTATGGTATTGGACTTTGGTTTTTCTTCTTTGGCACTATATTCACTGCCTAGTTCTGTGATGTTAGCACAATGCACTGGCAGTTCCTCTGCTTCATCAGCCCTTCATTTAAGTTTCTTAAAATCTGTTGAAGGTGAAAATGAACTTAATATTTCTCTTCCTTCTGTTAGTATTTGGCTACATCTTTTTGACTGGACTGGGATCATTGATCTTTGTAATTCTTATGCTAAAAGAATTGCTGAAAATGAAGCGGTTCGAGCATCATCAATGAGTTCATCCAAAGATCTGGTTGATCCGACTGAAACTGTGATATGTGCTGTTTCTCAAAATTCTCCTCAAAATATCAGCGTGCCTAGTTCTTATGTTCATAATTATGTGAGGCAGGACTCTGTTTCACTTATTGTGAGATCAGAAAATATTGGCCTTACAGTTCATATTCCTGTCTGTGTCACAGAAACTTTACCTGGTGAAATACAGGCAGCTATAGTTCAAGAAAGGAGGCCCCAAGATGTTGCATCTAATACAACAGAACGGAAAAACAATAAATTTATTACAATCACTACACATAGTAGAAGAATTGAACTATCCATGGTTGGTAAAATTGTGACCTTGAAATGTAGTTTGCAGAAGGCCGTGGGCACTGTTGGAATATGTGAGGATGAGAGCATTACCACATGGCCTCTCTTTGAGACATCGCAAGTTGTTGTGTCAACCGAGATTTGTAATAGCCAGCTTGAGTCTGTCAATATTAATTTAGGGGTACAGTGTGACCGGTTAGATGTGCAGCTTTCCCATCAAGTACTCTGCTTCTGGCATGGTGTACAGTTAGACATTGCTGAAGCAGGAACTTCTCGTTCTTTGTTTGGTCATATGGATTTCAAAATCCAGTTGCGGAAAATTTCCTTTCTTGTATCCGATGAAAGGGTACGTTTTCCACTGAATTCTAAGTTACAGATTCTTTTCAACTGTTTCTAGTGGTGAATGGTTATTGCATGTGTTTCACTATCATTTCAGTCTTGCAACTGTATCCTTTTAATACCCTTTCATTTGTAATTGTTTCTATTAAGTATAACTTTACTCATTGAGATAATTATAAATGCAATATTCACTTTCAATGATGTTAAGATTTTGCTTCTTGTACCTTTTATGGTTTCTTTTAGTCTTGCAAGATTCACTGTTGTTGTGTTCTTATGGTGGTCTTCATTTTGTATTAAAATTTTATTTTCCTTCCAAATCAGCTTCCATTTATAAGTTCATTTTCTATGTAAAACTAAAAAAGCTGTTCATCTGATAAGCATGAAAACTTTTTCCGGTACGTGACCATATAAATATTTATTATTGGTTTATTTTGTAGGTCTGTTTCTAATCCCTTGTTTTCTTAATGGAAAACATGGAAATAACTAGACTGATTTTTATGAGAGTCACTGGAAAACATCACTCAGGTTTTTTTCAAAATCTTTAGTAGAAAAGAAAACAAGGGTTCTTGTTACATTTAAAAAAAAATATTATATTTGAACATGAAGGGAAAGAGTAAGAAAAAAGTCAGGAGACATTGGAGGGAAGGAAAGCATTACTTCCTTTTGATTGCTTGGTTGGTGAAGATAGAAGGAATGCACTGATTTCATTCTGTTAAATCAATTCTTGATCATATACATTTGATTTACAATTACATGTTTTAGGAGCAGTACTCGTGTTGGTAACATAACATTTTTTTCTTAATGACAGTGGATTGCCATTAATAAATATGTTTGACTTTCTGGAAAAACAACTTACATCAATTTTCTTCTCTTTTCTTATGTAGTGGAGCTTTGGTGGTCCTCTGCTAGAAATTGCTATGAGGAACTTTCTGTTGCATGCTATTGTGACTGAAAACAGCATGGAGAGCTCAGTTGCAAGTGACCTTGAAGTGAACTACAATAACATCCACAAGGTATATTAGTTATGGAAGCATGACTACCATTGTTCTTTTTGGCATGGGTGTCTTGCTAATATTTTCTGTAATATTGTGCTTATTTTGGTTGTAGGTTTTGTGGGAGCCATTTGTCGAGCCTTGGAAGTTTCAGATAAACATGATTAGAAAACAGGAGATGACTGCTCACTTGAACAGTTCCATTTTGACAGATATTGATGTCACATCAACAATGCAACTTAATTTGAACTGTACAGAATCTCTTATTGAGGTATATAGTGCTATTTTCCATATTCTATCTAGGTCACATTCAATAAGCATCTTAGGAAATTTTTGGAATTTGGTGCATTATTTTATGCAGCAATAATGAATGCTTTGATGAGAATTTCTATTTAATACTGTGCTATTGGCTATAAAAGTTTACCCTGACAATCTTATGTCTACCACCTAATTTTCCTAATGTATTACTGAGCACGTCTAGATGGATCTTTTTGTTTGATCATGTTGATGTTTCCTTCTGTATGCAACTCAAAATACGGTTTTTTTTTTCTTTCTGAAAATGCACTAATTTTCCTAATGAATTTTTGTCCCTTAAAAGTGTTTTTTCAGGACACTTGAGATGGTTAACGATGCCTGGCATTTGGGACCAAATGATCCATTTGAAAACCAGAGATCCTCAAGTAGCCAGTTATCTGAAAATGTACATGAAGGGAGTTATGCTCCCTATGTGCTTCAAAATTTGACTTCCTTGCCTCTTAGATACCATGTTTTCAAAGGGCTGGTTAATGCAGATGAGTTTGATTTCTCTGAAATGAAAGATGCAAAATCTATCCAACCAGGTTCTTCTGTTCCTATTTATCTTAATGAAACTCTGGAGGAGCAATTGTTTCGATGTGGCCCTGCTCAGTCTTCTGACAGGCTCAGTGAGAAGCAATCAAATGGAGCTGTTCATCACTTCATGAGCATTCAGCTTGACGGGATGTTTCTACCTTCTCCTCCTATTTCAATGGATCTTGTAGGACTTACCTACTTCGAGGTTGATTTTACTAAGGTTTTGAAGCGGACAGAAATGGAGAAAACGAGGAATGTTTCAAAATATGATATGGACCTTGAAGAGAATGCTAGATTCAATACTGATGGTGGTTTTGTTGTTCCTGTTGTCTTTGATGTTTCAGTGCAACGCTACACCAAGTTAATACGATTATACTCAACAGTACGTACAAAAATTAGTTAATGAGATAATACTAATGAGATAACCCCAATATTTTTTAATCTTGGTATTTGTCAGAGCTTTAGTACTCATCAATCAATCTTTACATTTGATGATTTAGGTTATACTTGCTAATGCAACATCAGTGCCACTGGAGTTAAGGTTTGACATTCCTTTTGGACTATCCCCAAAGGTATGCAATTTTTTCTTAAAATTGGCATACTAGTCTTGTCATGGACATCTACATGTTACTTTAATTTTGACATCATAGCTACTTTTGTTTTTACAGGTCTTAGATCCAATTTATCCAGACCAGGAGTTTCCATTGCCTTTGCATTTGGCTGAAGCTGGTCGAATGCGCTGGCGTCCGCTTGGAAATTCATACTTGTGGAGTGAAGTACATGACATTTCTAACATTCTTTCACACGAAAGCAAGATTGGATTTCTTAGATCTTTTGTTTGTTATCCATCTCATCCAAGCAGTGATCCCTTTCGCTGTTGCATATCGGTTCAAAGTTTTAGCTTGCCTTCATCTAAAAAGCTGAAGAAAGGATCATATAACACTTTGAGGCAATCAGTTGAAAGTTTCGATGGTGATCAGAAGAAGTCTAGTAATCGTTTTATTCATCAAGTAACCTTAAGTGCTCCATTAGTAGTGATCAATTATCTTCCAGATGAAGTATCTTTGGCAATCGAGAGTGGTGGGGTTACTCGTACCGTGTTGCTCTCAGAGGTTTGTGGAGTACTTTAGTTAGATGAATCCATGTTTCTAATTTTAGGCCACACTTTATGGGCTATCCTGGTTGTTGATGTAACAGTCATGGCTGCTGCATGCATGAATTTGTTACTTACAGCAACCATTGCATAACGGGTTAGAAACCTTCTATGGTCTAAGAATCTGTTATGTGATGCTCGCATGCAATAGTAAGAGCTGATATTTGAAACCATGGATGAGTCTTAAGCTGGTTGTTTGGAGTTCTGTTCATTTTTCATGATTTATTGATGTCTAAAGGTGGTTCCATCACTTAAAATGTGATGTTTGTTTTCTTCTTTTTCAGGTGGAAACTTCTTTCCATCATATAGATCCTTCATACGACTTAGGAATGGAATTCTGTATTCATGGATTCAGACCTTCAACTTTGAAGTTTCCACGTGCAGAAACATTCTGTACAATGGCAAAGTTCAGTGGAACCAAGTTCTCTTTAACTGAGACCGTTTCCTTTGATTCTGATTCATCTGATGGTGGGATATGCTTTCTGTTTTGTCTGCTCTAGAGGAATTGTGTGGTTGAACAATTTTTCTAACCACTTTTGTGTAATGCTGTTTTAGGTCTGCTATGTGTTACAGTGGAAAAGATGATGGATGCATTCTCTGGTGCACGAGAACTATTCATTTATGTCCCCTTTTTGTTATATAATTGCACTGGTTTTCCACTCAATATTTCAGAATGCAATTCAGAAATGAAAGGAAGTCATTGTACTATCCCATCTTGTTATGTTTTGGTTGAAGATGAATGTCTTCAAGGCAGGAAAGATGGTCTTAGCCATTTGTCTTTTGACCAGGATTCACATCCGAGAGCTCCTCATATTATCAGTTCAGGGAGTTCTTCTAAAAATAACATTCTTTTGTCCAGGAGGGATGCTACTTCGCATCTTGGGAGAAGTATTAGCAAACCTCTGATTTTATCTAGTTCCTCTGGACCTTTGCAAGAGCAATCAGACAAGCATGATTTAGTTTGTCAAAAGGCTTCTTTTGACAAGTGTTCAAGTACTGACTCAATTGATACTGGACATGGAGAGGTTAAAGCATGCATGTATTCTCCCCATGGTGTTTCTTCTGCTAATGAAATTATGGTAAGAGTAAGTAGGCATGAATTTGTCATGGAAAATGCTTCCCAATCCACATGGTCAAGACCGTTTCTTCTCATTCCACCAAGTGGTTCAAGCACTGTTTTTGTTCCACAATCATCATCAAATTCTGCACTGATAATATCCGTGACTTCTAGTGATGTTGCTGGATCATTCGCTGGGCGAACCCAAGCTATTGCTTTCCAGCCCAGGTAATAATTTTGCCTTTGCTGTAAAAAGACAAAACACGCTCATAAGTCATGATTCTGATGGTTTAAGGTGCTTATTCCTGTTATTCATATTTTCATCATCCTGCAGATATATCATTAGCAATGTCTGCAGCAAAAAAATATGTTATAAGCAGAAAGGAACTGATTATTCAGTTCGTTTAGGAATTGGACAGCATCACCATCTTCACTGGAAAGACACAACGAGGTAGTCTTATCTTTTCTATTCACCTGCACGTTGCTGTTATCTTTAATTTAATTAAGTCATAAAAATCATTTTTTTTTGTGAACAAGACAATTTCATCATTATTTCTAAACTTGTGGCAAAAGTATGAACACCTTCAAGCTATTTAGCAGGTATATAGCTGCCTAATTCCTAGTTTCAAGTTGTGTTAAGTCTTAATAAAAAAAAATACTGTATTTTTATGTTCGTACTTGGTCTGGTGATTGAAATTTGGGTCTATGGCCAAACATGCTATGGAACAAGATCTTTTTCTCTGTGGTTGCTTTCTCACCAGAGATTAAAGAGTCCAATTCTGTACTGCAACAAGGTGGTTAAGGTGTTTATGGTAACACTAGCCACTACTTTTCTGTGACATCTCACGCAAAATATGATTTTTGACTGGGCAGAGTGGATGAAGGCTGGCTGCCAGCCCTTCCTTGTTTGTGATTAAAACTTGGTGTAGCATAGTTGAGTTTGGTTGAATGGTTGTTGCAAACTGAAGAAATAAGGGTGATAGAGCAAAGAAAAAACTGTTGAAACCCACACCACCACATCTATTAAGTACAACTTCAAATGCTCTAAAAGTTATTTCAAATATTTTCATGCATTGAAAGAAATTATTTGCATGTTATTCTTATGCGAAGAAGAAAAATTAATTGAGTGGAAAATGTGTGAACCTTGTTCATGAACTTCAAATCAAATTTCCGATATCATACTCCTAGACATGTATCAAGTACATCCTTACAATGGAAAAAGCAATTTACCTTTTGAGCATATAGAGGGAAATTCATTTTCAATAGATATTTTCTAAGTCTTTACATGTCTTTTGCTACACATGGTAAAAAAAATGAAAATGCTTGATGACCTTGATGAGCAGCTACAGATCTATTTGTTGAAACAAGGGTAAATCCTTGGTTGTATGGGCTGCTGATTTATTAAGCTTTAATTCATATTATGTAAACTTCAGTGAAGTGATTGAGCATAATTTGAGGTGTAGTACACAAATATCTGATAACCAATTTTAGTTGAGTTTAGTGGGAAATGATGGGATAACAGAAAGAAACCTGTGCTGGAGAGGAGAGAAGCTTCCATTTAATATATAATAACAGAATATATGCAATGAGCAATTACTTGTGTGAGAAACTGTTCCAGGTGATATGAATGTTGCCTTGTGATTTCTGCTGATCATTCTTTATTTCCTTACTCAAGTCATGGATGCATATTCCTTTCATGCCTTTTGCATTTGTGATTGATGAAACTATAGATGGGTAAGTGAGTAGCATCCTAATATCCTAGAGTTTCAGGTTAAGCAGAACTAGAAGGAAACATACTGTTTGCAACTTTAGCAAATTAGAGAAATATAAAGAAATGCTGTTATAATGGATTGAATTCGGTGCCTTAGGTTGCATTTTGTTCTGAAATTTGCTAAAAGCAGCTTTCCAGTCTCATAAAGTCATTCTGAGTTCTTCTCTATCCTTCATGCTTTCTGTGGTAAATTTATCACTCAATATTATTTACGTGATAAAATGAGTCTGAAAATCTTGATATATGATTCTTTCTTTAGCTACTTTGCATATGAAATGTGTCAACTCTATATTATATAATTTGTTTTCATTCTCTATCTCTTCTCTCACCTTTTACTTATTCCATCTACAACCTGCTGCAGGGAGTTATTAGTTTCCATATGTTTTGATGAACCGGGATGGGAGTGGTCAGGCAGTTTCTTGCCAGATCATCTAGGTGATACACAAGTGAAAATGCGGAATAATGCTGGGGTGCTAAGAATGATAAGGGTGGAGGTACAGAATGCTAATGTTTCCGTTAAAGATGAAAAGATCATTGGAAGCCTCCATGGGAATTCTGGGACGAACTTGATTCTCTTGTCTGATGATGATACGGGTTTTATGCCATACAGAATTGATAATTTCTCGAAGGAGGTTAGTAGTTGGTAGTTGGCTCATTAATATCTTGACCATATCAAATATATTTTTAAAATTTGGAAGAAATTCTTGAGCTAATATATTTTTATCTATCATGTGACCTTTTACTTGTCTGGCCGCATGTTTCCTTATTTATTTTGATAGATTCTTTTGGCTTCTGTGGTGCTGCTTGCATTATGCGACTCAATAGTTAGTGTTAGGTTTTCTATAGCTGCAGATATGTGTCTTCCACCTACTATTGGACTTTATCAGACCACTTTTCATTAAAATGCTTTATTGTTGTGATGGTCGATTTTGGATTTTTCATTTAAGTTTGGAGAATGTCTTATTCTCCAATTTGACCTTGCGTTTTCTTCTTAATAGAACTTTTATGGAAAAGAAAAAATATAGAAACCGAACATGTTCTTGTTATATAATCTGGTAGCATTTTTTTATTGCACTTCTCCTTTGCAGAGGTTACGGGTTTACCAACAAAAATGTGAAAATTTTGACACAGTCATTCACCCTTACACTTCTTGCCCATATGCATGGGATGAACCCTGTTTTCCCCATCGTCTCACTGTTGAGGTATGTTCTCCTTACCCTGAAGAAAAATAATGATAGATGCTTATGGGTTGCCTAGTACTGATTTTTTTGATTGAAACATGCAAGGTTCCTGGACAGCGTGTCATTGGGTCCTATGCTCTTGATGATCTGAAAGAGTACATACCAGTGCAATTGAAGGCAACTGCTGAGGTATGCCCTTTTAGACCTTATTTACTGAGTCCTAGACAGCACAAATACTGATTTGGAATGATGTTATCATTCAGTCTTTTTTTTTTTTTTGTATTACTTTGCAATGCAAGTTGCATTGTGGACAGAATAGTAAACAGCAGAAGTAAAGTCCAAAACTAAGTAATACTGTCACAGCAAAATTACCTTCTGTTTAAAATAAGAACAAGGAAAGCAACGGGCAGAAAAAATCACTTTTACAAAAAGTCTTAGAAGACAAAATATACCCTACCGAATTTTATACAAGGGGTTGCATCAGCCCTCTCATGGCAGCCCCCAATTACAAATAAACCATTCTTATCTCGGAAGAATAATTTCTTCCTACCAGGGTGGGAGGAAATTTACTTCTACCTGCATGTGTCATGATATTAAATCATTGTTTTTTGGCCACATTAATTGTGCTGTTATAGTATCTTCGTTCTTTTTACTTCTTTAGCAGAGGGTGGCCTGCAAGATTTTCTTAGGTAACAATTAAGAAAATGGGGTGGGGCTACCTAGGGATCAAGCCCTAAGGCGGCCCCATTTGCAGAATTCTCTGGAAAACTCAGTTTTGTGCAGACCTCTCCTAAGCTTACAAGAGATTTGTTTTACCAAGAATCTGATAAACCTTCTGTAAAAGAAAAGAGAGGGAGATGAACAATCAATCTAGATTAGAGAAAGAAGTGATTTATAATCTATGAAAGCTTTGTTGTTGGACTACAGTACCGGAAAAGATAATTATGCAGGATATATGTTCATGGTTGTTATCTGCCTTGTAGGTTTGCTTGTTGATAGCCGTCTGATAAGTTGCTTTATTTCACAAGATTTTGCTTTCAAAAAACATGAACTTGATTTTTCAGTTTTTGTTTTCAGAAGCCGGAAAGAACATTGCTCTTATCTGTCCATGCTGAGGGAGCAATAAAGGTTTGTCATTCATAGTTTTGCTAATACAATGCATATGCATTTTATAGTGCAGTAACCGTTTTCTTCTGCTTCAGGTGCTCGGTATTGTTGATTCAAGTTTCCATGTTTTGAAAGATGTTAAAGATCCATCACCTCCATGGTTCCGAGAAAAAACTAAACATGAACAGAAACAGAAAGATGTATTTTATTACAAGGAGAAATTCTCGGTCACTATTCCATATATTGGTATCTGCTTGATTAATTCCTTTCCACAGGTAATGGACAGTGAACATATGTTTTGACAACTAACTCACACATGCTGAAAAAGTTTTCAAGGCCTCTTTCTTTCTTTGTTAGGAACTGCTCTTTGCCTGTGCACAGAATATTAGCCTTAATCTTCTTCAAAGTTTGGATCAACAAAAGATTTCATTTCAAATCTCGTCATTGCAAATAGATAACCAGTTGCAAACAACACCATATCCTGTTATTCTGTCCTTCAATCAAGAATACCGAGGCAGCACAGAGGGCCAGAGAGTCAAGGATGACATTGCTAAATCAAAGAGTGACAGAGTATTGCAAAGATCTCGTGAGCCTATACTATCACTCGCTGTAGCAACTTGGAGGAAGAAAGACATCTCCTTGGTTTCATTCGAGTATATAAGCTTAAGGTGCCTGTCATCCCATCAAATTTGTTTGAATTGTCGGGCTTTTTTTATTCTGATTCTTATTAAAATCAGTTGAATTTGCAGAGTGGCAAATTTCCGCCTTGAGCTTGATCAAGAAGTTATATTAAGATTGCTTGACTTCTATAAAGCTGTTTCTTCAAGGTTCCAGAGCAATGTCTTGCCATTTTCAGATCCCAAACACCCACCTCTTCTATGTGATGTGGGTTTCATTCATGCTCAAACTCGTGAATACTTCAAAACAATAGATAGCCAGCTGCTTGGAATCAACTTATCTTCATTGAGCAAGAGTCAAATCAATAGTGCAGCACTACCTCCAGTAGTTCCAATTGGAGCCCCCTGGCAACATATTTCCTTTTTGGATGGAAGACAGAAGAAGATCTATGTAGAACTGTTTGATTTGGCCCCCGTCAAGTTTACTTTGAGGCGAGTCGCAAACTACACTTGCTTTTACTTCAGCTCTGCTCCCAATCTATGGTGTACTGACTAAAACCACAATATATTCTGTGCACAGCTTTTCTAGTTCTCCATGGATGCTGAGAAATGGAATTCTTACATCAGGAGAATCTCTTATTCATGTAAGTGACCTTTTTGTCCTTCCATTTAAGATTTATTGTGAAACATTCTTAATGTTATTTAAATTGACTGTAAATGGATGGATGTTTGAACGAAGTGGCATAAGGCATTGGTTTCGGCCAGTTTTATAAATTTTAATATGTTTTTCTTTCAAGCACATTTGCTATTAAAAATATGGTTATGCTATTTGCTATTAACAACAGAGAGGACTTATGGCTCTTGCTGATGTTGAGGGAGCTCGAATTCATCTCAAACAATTCAGAATTGAACATCAGATGGCTAGTTGGGAGTCCATGCAGGATATCCTCATCCGGCATTACACTCGTCAACTTCTTCATGAGATGTACAAGGTAAACGGTGTAAAATGGTTTTGTTGGTTTGTCAAAAGTGAACAATTTTTCTACACAATTTCTGCCTGACTCTGTCAGACATGATTTCACTCTATTATTGTTAAGATCAATTATAATTTTATGTCAGTTTTTTTCTTTTGGTAGCTTTACAGCCTACCATGTTGCCATAACTTAATATCATTCTGTCCGCATTCCTTATAATTCTGCAATATGCAGGTGTTTGGTTCTGCGGGTGTTATTGGTAACCCAATGGGATTTGCAAGGAGTTTAGGCCTTGGCATAAGAGACTTTTTGTCTGTTCCTGCCAGAAGCTTTTTGCAGGTATAAAGCTTTACAAATTGCTTGAAGATTACACTGTGCATCCTTGTGTTGATATTAGGCTATTGCTTTTACAGAGCCCCACTGGACTGATAACTGGCATGGCACAAGGTACTACTAGTCTTGTAAGTAACACAGTCTATGCTTTAAGTGATGCTGCCACCCAGTTCAGTAAAGCAGCTCAAAAGGTAATTCTACCCCTGCTAGTATCAAAGCAAATCATTGCATGGGTTAAATTTACTGACAGAACAATTGATTGCTCATAGGGTATTGTTGCATTCACATTTGATGACCAGTCCGTTGCAAGAATGGAAAAGCAACAGAAAGGTGCAGCTTCACACAGTAAAGGTGTGATAAATGAAGTCCTTGAGGTATATTGTGTGATAAAACTCGTAATTGTCTTCATGGTAGCTATTCAAACAAATTGTCAAATTGAACTCCATGTCCATCAGAACTGAGAAAAATAAAAGCTTAAATTTATGCATTGATAACAAACACATTGAACTCCATTCAAAAGTAGTCACTCTTGCATTTTTTTTAAATGGATTTACACAGAACTTACCATTTATTGTTAATATTGGGTGGACCTTCCTAGGTGAAACTTCGATACTTATTGTATATTGCACGCACATTGGTTCAAAATTTTATGAATGCTTAGTACTAATGCTTCTCTTTTCAAGGATATATAAAAATAAAAACAAAAAAGAAAAGAAAAGAAAGAAGTGAAATGATGAACAAAATTTTTAGTGATATGCTTGTTGAATCCAGGGGCTAACAGGTCTCCTTCAATCTCCAATAAAAGAAGCTGAGAAACATGGTCTTCCAGGTGTCCTCTCAGGTAATGCATGGCAATTATGCTTTAAATTTCAACTGTTTTCAACATGGCGAGTATCATTGTTATAATTATCTGCTGCTCAGACATCAACGACGTGCAGACTCTGGTATAAAGTTGTTCAAATTGAAAAGCAGGCTGACCAAACTAACCTCCTCGTGATGAATTTTTTGAATTCTTTGGTTCTGTGTTATTAAAATTAAGAAGTTGTTGAGATCAGTTCAACTTCAGTGTCAAACCAAATCAAACCAATTCACTGAATCATGTATATGTTCTCTAGGAAATGTAGTTTGCCTTGTTTTTATTGTAAAACATTTACAGTGCTTGCTTGCTGCAATTTCTTTTGCACAGGAATTGCCTTTGGGGTTGCAGGGCTTGTGGCAAGACCAGCTGCTAGTATTCTTGAGGTTACTGGAAAAACTGCACAGAGTATCAGAAACCGAAGTCGGCTATACCAAATGGGACCTCAATGCTATAGGGTCCGGCTGCCTAGGCCTCTAAGTAGAGAACTTCCCCTGAGGCCTTACTCTTTGGAAGAAGCAGTTGGAACTTCAGTGCTTATGGAGGCTGATGATGGCTTGTATCTCAAGAATGAAGTTTTAGTGATATGCAAATCCCTTAAACAAGCTGGTAAATTTGTTGTTGTCACTGAGAGACTCGTGTTGACTGTTAGCTCTCCTGGTTTGGTAGATTTAGGAAAGCCTGAATTTCGAGGTGTTCCCATTGACCCAGAGTGGTTAGTAGAGTCAGAAATTAGTTTGGACAGTGTCATCCATGTTGATGCCGTGGAAGAGGTGGTACATATTGTTGGAACCCGTTCAGATGCCTTATTGAAGCAGAACCAGCACCAGTCAAAAAAAGGGGTTCTGACACGAACAAAGAGCTGGAACAATCCAACTTCTCTTCCACTTTCCCTTACAAACTTGGAATTGGCATCCATGAACGATGCAAAGGAATTGTTACAGATTTTGTTGTCTACGATTGCACAAGGTAAAGAACGTAGACTGGGCAGTGGATATGTTCTACATCGAAGTAATATCATGTAAAGAGGAGCGCTTGTGAGAATATAGGGAAGCTTCCAAGATCAAGATACTAAATCATGCACGCAGATTAGCTTATTAAACCCAGAATTATTTCCTTCAACGAGTTGAGCAAAGCTTGTGCTCCTCGCCGGAAACAAGATTCCTTCGGAAGAAATTTGTTCATCTAAATCTACTGTCAGAATCGGTACAATTGTATAGTGGAAAAGCGCCTGTTTGTTTGTGCATAGAAATTTTGTCAAGAAATGCTTGAATGCAAGCAGTATCTATGGATGACATTATCGATAGCAGTGGCAGTGGTGGCTGTCGTGGTGATAGTTATGACCAAGAGAGCTTGTCTGTGCATGAGGGCATGCAATATCCCTAGTGTGCTTTTCATCAACCACAGCATTGTCTTCCCCCTCCTTCCTTCAACATTGGCCACCCTTCCTCCATGACAGAACAAAAATGGAGAAAAGGAAAGGGCCTCTTTCAGCGTCCATTTCTTTTCTTGTAGTTATTCGTAAATCCTGGATCGCTTGTACATTCCATCTGTACATTTTGTAGAGTAAAATAGAATAATTTTCAATTCTTTTCTTAGCTTAGCTTGATATCTATTTGCCTTTAGTGTCTGAGCACCACCCACATAGGATTAAGCAATGACATAATTAAAAAAAATAAAAACACTACATAATTTTTCCCGGAATAGTGTCCTCCCCTCAGATTTATCATTCATTCTGGAAGGACAGGTGGTAGAGGTGGTCTGATTGGTATCTCCTTGGATGCCATTAATACCCCATGAAGACGACAAGATCATATTGTCCCCTCAGTTTCACCATTCATTCTGGAAAGACAGGTGGTCTGGTTAGTATCTCCTTGGATGCCATTTACACCCTAAGAAGACATGTCCTACTCTGCAGCTCAGCTTTTAAATGCACCAAGCACTGTTTATGGAAACAGTAAATTTCTATGACTAGGCCTTACAGCCAGCTACTATAAAACTTGTCTGATTTGGTGAGCTAACCAGGCTATCTATTAACATGGAATCTAGAGTCTAGTTTGAGTTGAAAATAATAACTTGGATTAAAGTCTTGGATTGGTACATTAAAATTATAAAAAAAGCATTAAAAAAATATTAACCAAAGAAGGACCGTAGAAGTCATGCCAAGCCGCCGTGATGTGTTTTACGTTTGAATGCAAGGGGTGATTAACATCACTTCAATTTTCAAAACATGTTAGAATTGTGGAATATAAAAACGAATACAATTACCAAGTCCAAGGTGAGAAAAACACAAATTGTTTGACATTAACCCTAGAGTGTGACATGCACTGGAATATATATATTCCATTTTAGACAATAGAAGGCTCATCTCCATTCATATAGATCTTTTGGAGACTTGGAGACTGTGATGAGTTGTTTTGTTTTTCCATATTATATTTCCAATTTCAAAATAAAATTAAAAAAAAAACATTTGTATATTGAGTATAGTTTATTGTGTGTCCACACATGACTCAAGTGCTATGCATTTACTCGGTTCCCTTTATAAAGCAGCTCATTATCTGTAAAGAGAAATGCCACAAAGGGAATCAACTTCGGCACCAAAAGAAGATGTCAAATTGAGACTAGGCTGGCGACTTGGGTTTTCAATATAATTTTTCTCGTCATGTTTGTGATGTACGATAGAGGAGAGTTGCATAATTTTATATCAAGGGGAGTTTCTATACAACTTGGTCAAAATCAGCATCATTACAAGAAGTTTAAGATACTCAATTTAAGAATGATCCCTCAACTTTTGATGCCTTTTCAAACCAGTCTTCCAAGTTTAAGAACTTGCAATTCTACCATCAAACTACCACTTTTGGCTCACTTTGTTGGTGATGCCAGGAATTGTTAAGTGTTTTGCAAATTATTTCATAAGGTGAAGCAATCATGCTTTGCTGTTAACATGCAACTCACTCCTCAAAATAATTGACCCACTATTCTTAAATCTCCAAAAGAATTAGAACAATTAAAGAAATGTTTAGATAGTACTGCTTGATTAGTCTTGAGAAAGAAGAAACAAAGATAGATAGTAGAGCCATAAATTCCTTGCATGTCCACAATTACCATATGGCCTAGTTGTGGTTTGTTCTTTGAAAATTTCTATAATACATCTTATATTTTCACATGTTGAGAGTTTTCTTCATTAATTAAGTAGAGGGTTTGAGAGATCCAATGCACAAGGCATCCATGTGTTCATGTAATCCAAGTAAGAACACATCATGAAAATGAAATTCATCTAGAGTGAGTGAGGTATTGAGAGGTATCAATTGGCTTTTTGTCACGGTCCATGATTAATTAAGGCAAATGAGAGGGAAATAAGCAATTCATAGAACATATAAAAGGGATTTTTCTAATAAGATTACAATAAGTTTTGGAATAAAAATAAATACAACTTGTATAAATTAATTTTATGATCTTGGTATAGTGATAGCAAATAAAAAGAAAAATGGATTTCATCTTAATGTACAAAAAAGATTACATGATTATGGTAATCATCATGCTAAAAAAACAAACAAACAAATAAATAAATAAAGACAGAAAGCGACAAAGTCCATGCATAGCTGCTTCAAAAGGGTATAGGAGTACAAGTTCTAACGCGTTGGAGTAATCTTTCTTTAATTAATTTTTTTATTATTGAATAATTGAGCCTCATAGGAAAGTTCCTGTCTAGATGCTATACAATCTACGAGAAAATTTTCTTTAAAAAATACAGTTGGTCTCCAAATTTTGTTTTCTTGAGCTGGAGCAAGCAAAGAAGCAGCGGCAGCCAAGCCATTTTCATGGATCTTCAAGCAAGCATTGTTATCATCATTTCTTTCCTGATTTTTGCCCTCTCTCAAGCTCAAGACTTGCAACCTTTCCACCAAGAATATGGTCCATTTAACGAAACTTACTATGGCATCTTTGAAGTAGAAGAACCCGCCACAATCAGCAACAGTGCCCTTCAGATTACTCCTGATTCTATCAATGGCAACTTCACTCTTGCGAACAGGTCCGGCAGGGTAATGCTCAATAAGTCCTTTACCCTCTGGGAAGATGATGGGGCTGGCGGCGCAAGGGTGGCTTCTTTCAATAGTTCTTTTCTTATTAACATCTTTCGGCTTAACAACTCCATACCTGGAGAAGGGTTTGCCTTTCTCATAGCTCCGGACCTTGAGCTCCCGGAGAATAGTAACGGGCAGTATCTTGGTCTGACCAACTCGACTACTGACAACAATCCCTCTAATGGCATAGTTGCCATTGAGCTTGATACTGTTAAGCAGGAATTTGATCCTGATGATAACCACATGGGCCTTAATATCCACAGTGTCATTTCTCGAAAAACCGTTCCCCTTGTCAACTTGGGCATTGAAATTGCCCCTGTGGGAGGCAGGAATCATATGGTTTGGGTTCATTATTATGGGAACAGTAAAAGAATGGAAGTGTATATGGTGGAGGAAGGAAAAGGCAAGCCTGCCACGCCGACTCTCGCCGCAGAACTTAACCTCAAGGAACATGTCAGACAGAAATCTTACTTCGGTTTTGCTGCATCCACAGGCAGCAATTTCCAGCTCAATTGTGTCCTTAAGTGGAACCTGACAGTAGAGATGCTATCTGATCCGGTTGTAAATGGTAGTGGTAGAGATAACAAGAAGCTGATAAAGATCTGTGTAGGAATTGGGGTTGCTCTATTTTCATTCCTGCTGATAGGGGTAGGAAGTTTGGTCTACTATCTCCACAAGAAGAGGGCAGCATCGGACCCTAAGCTGTTACGTGCCCTTCAAAGCTTGCCCGGAATGCCGAGGGAGTTCCTGTTCAAGGATCTGAAGAAGGCCACCAATAATTTCGATGAGAAGCATAAGCTTGGTCAAGGTGGATTTGGTGTGGTCTACAAAGGTGTGCTGCCAAAAGAAAACATCCTAGTTGCTGTCAAAAAGTTCTCTAGAGACAACATCAAGGGTCAGGATGATTTCCTGTCTGAGCTTACTGTCATTAACCGTCTCCGCCATAAACATCTAGTCCGGTTACTCGGTAACTTTTCTTCTCTCTTGCTATATCTCACATCTACCTCTCCTTGTTTCTCCATTTACGTTTTACCTAATGTCCATACAAAGTCTAGATCGTATCATTTTCTTTGTCCTGGTGAACATTTTTTTACATCTTGAAAGTGAAAATACTCAATTGCTTTGAAAATATAGCTTGATATTGAGAATAACAAAAAGGGTTTGCGAATTACAAGGTTTTCATTGTAGCCAAGTTTCAAGAAGGAATCTTAGCACATGTCTGGTCCAAAATGTTGTCTTACAACTTGGCATGTGCCTGGTTTGGAACTGTTCAAATTTCGCAACCTTTTTTTGAACATTTTGTATGTTAGGTATGCCTACCATTGTTGATTTCATCACAGAAGTGTAGCGATAGGGCTGCTGGTAAATCTTTTGATGAAACTCGGTAGAAACTCGTGATGGTTGTTGGCAGATCATTCTCCTTGTAATTTGCCTTTTCTGCTTTTGTTTTGATCATCTGTAACTTTTAATTATTGGTTTCTTTTCTTTTCTTTTTAAATTCATTTCACGTTCATTTTTTCAAGTGGATCACACTTTTGAAAAGAAAAGGCTGTCAATAGCTATATCTAATTTAATCATGTTGCTAAAATCTTAAGAAATGCTCGTGTGAACATGATTTGGCGTCCTTTTTTGGAGTAAGAGTGAAAAAAAAAAAGAAACCAAAGATTTTGCTTTCAAAGAGTCTAAAATGTAGAGCTACATAACTGGAATTTGGAAATTTGAAAGGACCAACCACCCACTTTGCCACGTCCATGGCCAAGTAAATGGTAGTGTGCGTGTCACGTTCATGGGTTGCATAGCCAATTTGGCTCTAAATCTTCAATGCAACATTCTTACTGCTCAATCCATGTTCATACTTCAGTATAATGTGGATCTTAATTAAAATGGTTTCTGATAATAATCTTGAATTTCATTAACTAGGCTGGTGCCACAAGAATGGGATGTTACTTCTAGTGTATGACTACATGCCAAATGGGAGTTTGGACACTCACCTATTCCATGAAGACGAGGAGAATACCATCCTAGGGTGGAATTTAAGGTACAAGATCATATCAGGTGTAGCATCAGCTCTGCACTACCTCCACAAGGAATATGATCAGACAGTGGTGCATCGCGACCTCAAGGCTAGTAATATCATGCTGGATTCTGAGTTCAATGCTCGATTAGGTGACTTCGGTCTGGCTCGTGCATTGGAGAATGAGAAGACATCCTATGCTGAGCTAGAGGGAGTGCCTGGAACCTTGGGCTACATCGCACCAGAATGCTTTCACACTGGCAAGGCCACCCCCGAGTCTGATGTCTATGGCTTCGGTGCAGTAGTTCTAGAGGTAGTGTGCGGTCAGCGTCCATGGACCAAGATTGGAGGATTCCAATTCTTGGTGGACTGGGTTTGGTCTCTACATCGCGAAGGGCGTATACTAGAAGCTGTGGACGAAAGGCTGAACAATGACTATGTTGCTGAGGAAGCACAGAGGCTGCTGCTACTCGGACTAGCATGTTCCCATCCGATCGCAAACGAAAGGCCTAAAACACAGGCCATCTTTCAAATAGTATCCGGGTCAGTGCCAGCGCCGCGCGTCCCTCCTTTCAAGCCAGCATTCGTATGGCCAGCATACAACGGCAGCATCGACTTCGACGCTAGTTCAGCTGGGACAACTCCCATTACATCTGGTTGGACCCCTCAATACATCAGCAGGGAAAGTGAGGGATACACGGACTCTCCTGTGAGTCCTGTCTAGAAGCTGCAAAGTTCCATTTCTAAATCGTCCTTTTATTTCTTCTTCTTCTTCTTCTTTTCTCTTCACATTTCTTGGCAACAAAAGGGAAGCATCTAAGATTTCAATACTGCAAATTACTTGTTCTTTTTGCCTCTTTCAATTTGATTGACCACTTTTTTTTCTTTTTCTTTTTTTGTCATTGTTGGAAGGGGAGAACGAGTAATTGTGTAAAAAAAAAAAAAAATTTAATCCACAGAATTGTAAGAGTTTTCTTCCTTATTTCCACCAATATTTTGTGGATAATCAAGCAACACTGGATTTGCCCTTTTCCTCTCTGTGTTTCAATTAACCAACAGAGATCCAAATTCATTGACCCTCACAGTTCAATGTTTGAACAGTCAAGTTGTACTAATTTGGCACCGTTTGGAAAAGCGGTGAAACCATGTTCCACAAAAATTTATTTTTTTATTAAATTATTTTTTTTATATTTTAGATCGTTTTGATATGCTAATCTCAAAAATAATTTTTAAAAAATAAAAAATATCATTTTAATACATTTCGGTACAAAAGCTCTTAAAAAAAACTCATAATCACATTCCTAAACAGGCACGATCCTGACCCTTAAAGATCACATACAAAAAAGAAAATCAAGCCAAAGCATCCAAACCACAAAAGTCAAGGGCCTTGAGACACAAGTTGGCTTAAATCAATCAAATCTGTTGATAAACTTGAATTTTTAACTAGATTAACCATAATTTTTCATTTTATTTTTCTTGATCTGAACCGAGCGAGATTTTACAACAATACAATTACATGACAACAGTTAATAACTATTAAGGAGAGAACGATGTGATTTTTTAATAAATCATTATGAATTTATTGATTGAATTTTTTTAAAAAAAAAATTGGGATTGATGCAGATTTACCTCCGAAATTATAATCCAGGCTGACCCTGAGTGTTGGACACTTGATTGCTTTGACTTTGTGTTCTGGTTTGGATGCTTTGGCTTAATTTTCTTTTCCTTCATGTGATCTTCAATGACTTTGTGTTCTGGTTTGGATGCTTTGGCTTTGAAGGGTCAGACTTTGACTGTTCAAACATTGAACCGTAAGATTCAATGACTTTGGATCTCTGTTGGTTAATCGAAAGAGAGAGAGGAAAGGGGCAAATCCAATGTTGCTTTGATATTATCCACAAAATTAAATTGTTTAAAAAAACAAAAAAAAAACAAAACAAAAAGAGCAAGATGTGTAGGCCTCCTCAAGCTCATGCGTCTAATCTATTTTTTTATTTTTTTATTTAATATTAAATTAATTATGAATTAATATTTATATTTTTTATTATATAATAAAATAAAAAAATAATTTGACCCAATAAAATTCATAACCGAAGTTATTATGTGTTTAATGTGTTACTAGGGTGAATATAAATTCTTAGCTGATCTTTCGCTCCCGATTAATTGGCGATTTTTCTGGGTGCTTGCATTGAATTGTCCATTCAACAATTGTGTCCATATCAAAGATCACATTCTATTAATGTTGCTTTTATTGATTAATTAATGTTGCTCTTATTAATTAATTAACAAAATCATTGTTTTTCTTTTACGAATTAACCCGGTTGATGTATTTTTTTGAGATACCTTTTGTAATTAGGTTTTTCTTTTTAATTTCATCTTTAATGCATGAATTAATTGAGAATTAAATTTTATATTTTGATTTATTTTTTATGAGATTATTTTTAATTTCTGGCTAGAGTCAAGGGTTATGTGGGTTGGCCTGGGTTGTTTTGGTTTCTTTTTAATTATTTATTTTTAATTTCATCCTTCATCATTAGATTGATTGGAAATTGAGCTTCATAATGTATTTTGATTTGTTTTCTATTAAGTTATTCTATTCTCATTTGTTTTCTATTAGGTTATTCTATTCTCATGTTCCAAGTTCAAAATGTTAATTTGGGTTGACTCAGGTTTTTTATTCTTTTTTTATTGATTTTTTTTTCAATTTCATTCTTCAACATTAGGTTAATTGAGAGTTAGTTTCAATATATTTTATTTAGTTATTTTCTATGAGGTTATTATGATCTCATAACCTGAGTCGTAAATTTTACATGTTGACCTAGGTTGATCCAGATCGATCCAATATGTTTTTGTCTCAATAATTTTTTTAAAAAATGTTAGCCTTGATTTTTTTTATTCAAACTATGTTTTTTTTCTAATTGTTTAGGTTGTTTTTGAATTTGTAAAATAAATCTAGCCACATCAGGTAAATCCTTACATTATTTTTTTTTCTTGAAAATACATTAACAATACCTAAATTTTTTGAAATGTTTTTAAAAAATGTCATCCAACCCGCATAATAGAAGAACCGATTAATAATCTAGTGTCTTCTTAGGATCAACTTGTAAATGCTTCTCCAAAACCACTTCCTCGTTTCCTTAATCTGAAGATCAATGCAGTAAATGTGTTCTAAGTTTTCTAAACCAATTCTTCTTCAGAAGTTTGGTTGTTCAGACAGAGAGAAACCCAGCACATGTTGCTTAGGCTGCAATTTTCAGAGCACTTCCATGTTGAGAGCTAACAAGAACATTGTATGATGTCGAACAATACTTTCTTGTTTATAAAATTCTTGAGATAAAATCCTCTCTTTTCTGTTCAAACACAGGAACATAAAAGCTTCCAAATCTATGGAGAATCAAGCATACTTGTATTACTTAGTTTGCTTGGAATCATGACATTCAGTTCAGGTAATGTCAAAATCTAAGAGATCCCTTCTTTACCAAACTAGAAAGGTAAAGCTAGAATGATAGTCATTCCGATTTATTTTGTGTTACTGGCAAGTGCAGCAGTTCTTCAGGCTGCAAATTGCTTGCTCCTTTATTTTTTAGGACTTGATACGTTTAAGTTCAAGGGCTTCACCAGCCTGCAATTTTGTGGTAAGTCTCAGCTTTCTGTAATCTTCATAAGTGAAAGGGACATAGAGACGAGGGTGTTCAGAGTCCACAAGTTCCGGCGGAGCTTCCACTTCCTCATTGGAAGCCAGCAGGAATGAAGCAATTGAAATCCGAATTGTAGCTTCCTTGCATTGCACTCGATGCTGCACGTTACGAAACCTCCCATTGCTCCATGCCTTTGTGACATCAACAAGCAGCAGCTTAAGAACTAAGAAGCCGATTTACTACTAATGAAAAGGTAAACAGATACAGGAACTCTATCATTACCTTAGCAAGGTCTCCAAGATTGATCAGGAGGGTGCCTGGCACCGGATCAACAGCTACATACACACCAGACGGGTTCATCACTTCAAGCCCTCCAACATTTTCATCATCTTGAAGGATAGTCAGGAACCCAGAATCTGTATGTATTTGGACTCCAGAGGAGCCTACAGTTTCAGGGGTGAAGTTGTACTTGTTGATCCTGAACTGGCAAACCCATGACTCAAAAAAATCACCACTTAACCCTAAACTTTCAGCCAACTTTCGAGCTACATCCTTGGCCGCCCCATGAATTGCCTTAGCATACATCTCTATAACCTCTCTGGCAACAACAATTGCAAAAATAAAAAATAGATTATCAACGTGTAGAAATGACATTAAAGAAACCAAGTTCATTTCAGTAAGAATCTGCTGCTGAAACTCCTTGTAGCCAGAAGTTTGAAAAGATTTCTAAACATTTTAGTTCAAGATAAGAGCATTTGGCCCCAATTCAGAGGCTACAAGATAGCCCAAAGAGGAAGTGGAGCTGGCTTGTCAATACTAGCATCAAAAGTGATGTAGCACATCTCATTCCATCATAAGGGTTCAATCTACTGATTCTAAGGATTTTCTATCATAAGAGTGATTTTCAAAATGCCTTCTCCAGTAATAATGATGATAGTTCTCATTTTACCTTCCAACAGCCAATTGTTTTCAGCTTTAAGAAACTTAATGAAAATGAAGTGAAGAGTGGTACAAATTCAAGAGAAATGAAAGAAAAAAATTACCTTTGGGAAGAAGAGGCATCCAATTGGGAGCAGAAAGTTTCCACAGCCTGTGAAGACCCCATATCATAAAGTCCCAAAGCCTCGTAAAGAGGGTTGACTTGGCTTGGTGCCATGTAGCCACTCCCAGATATGACATCTAAGTTGCGCTTTTTCACATCGAAGGGCAGGTCTAACAATGATCTCACAACCCTCTTCATATCTGCCATTAGGGCCAAAGAGATATTGTGATTCACGAGCCTGAAACAGCCCCACTCTTCACATGCTCTTCTCAGTTTCTCATACTGTCCTGGAAACTCTTGCAGATCTATTGTTGGGACACCACTCTCTCCCATCTTTACTTGTGATAAGTCTATTCTTGATATATATCTATATATAAAGGCCTTCCACTCTTTAGCAACCTGTGTTAGAACACGGCATTGACGCTTATATAAAATTAAGGATTTGCTTTGCTTAGGCAGACATCATGTGGACAGACTTCACGTTTTGTTCCCGACAAGTATGAGAAGGCAAGGTAAAATGTTCATATAAAACAAAACAATGACATCTTTATGCTTGCCTTAGCATAGCAAGATGCCAAGAGCAGCTTGCAGGCTAGAGCAGGAAAGTATTGTCTTCAAAAACTTTAGTTGGAAATTAATCTTACTGTTCTGCATAAAAACCAACAAAAATGACGGTGCAAAAAGATGGAAATATAATGGAATTCATAGTACTCAAATGACAGTAAGAAAGGTGTGCTTCTCATTTAAGTTATGGATGGGCATCAAAGCCATGCGAACAACTCGGATTAGGTGTGCTTCTCATTTAAGTTTTGGATGGACCATCAAAGTCATGCGATCAATTCGGATTATCCAAGAAAGATGAACGGAATATAAGGCAAGCGAAGTAGGTAGAAATGCAATGTACTCGGTTCATCAAATTGCTCAAAAACATGCCCAAATGAATCATTTACACAGGTCGGGGGGGGATATCCAGGGAGAGAATTTTTCTTAGTCATTATTATTTCATGGTTTCTAGTTTGGTATGGTTGGTTTTTTAATTTATTTAAGGAATTGTAAACCTCTTATTGATCCAGACTACATATAAATTAGAGTTATTTATATAGTAATAAAAATATGAATTAAGGTTTTATATAACAACCTTATTCGGCTTAAATTTCGTCTTTCTAGTTTGTTATTTTCTAATATGTTGTTTTTGTTTGCATTAGTTAGTATCGGAGCACAACGATTCTAGTGTTTATTTGCTTGTTTTGTATTGGAATAATCATAGCTAAAAGAGATGGTAGTATAGGATGTGTCGTATGAGGGGATGAGGAGTTCTCCCTCGTGAAAAAAACATTCAAAAATTAATGATAGAAGACATGTAGAGACAAATTGCAAAATTTAAAAGAGGTGTTCATGAGTTAGTAATAGATGATATATATATATATATAGACAAATTGTAAAATTAAATTGTTAGATGACAAAAGTGAGGAACTCTGGTGATTGTAAGAAGAGTGATCTCAGATCCATAGTTAATTTTGAGAACCTGTTTCAAAGACATGACGAACCAGATAGGAGATTCGCGCTACATCATGGGCTAGTCTAAATTTTGTTCTGACATGGAAAAAAAGATGTTATAGCGCACAAGCATTCCTAAAAAAAGCAAAAAAATAATAATTCAAGACTTAAGTTATTAACTTGACTGAGTTTAACAAACTTGAATAATCTAAATAATACGAATAAAACAAAATACAACAATAAAAAAATGAAAAAAAAAAATTATGAAGCTCGATTATCAAACAACTCAATATTAAAGGAAGAAACTAAAAAAATAAAAAAACAAAGAAATAAATTTCAGTTAACCCGGGTTAACCTACTAACCCTGTGATGTTGGGCAAAGGATTGAGATAACCTCGTAGAAAGAAAAGAGAAAAAAAAAGCATAAAGATCAATTCCCAATAAATCAAATGTTGAAGGAAGAAAATGTTGAATATTCTAGTAGAATTAAGATTGATTGGACCTGATTTATAGGATGTAAAAACAGAAAGTCAGATATCTTTTTCTGTAGAAATAGGATTTGTTACTAATGTCTATTTATGTGTAGTTAATAGCAATTATGGAACTGTCCTAAAATAAACTTATAGATGTTGTATATATACATGTATTTCTATTGTAGTAAATGAGAAACAGGAAGACAAGAATTCTCCATATTATATCATAGTTAGGTTCAAAGCTCTAAAAAAAAATACTTCCTTTCCTACCCTGCCCTGCCATTTCTTGTTGTCTAACCTAGTAAACTTGTTCAGTTTTTAATCATGTCTGAAAACACCATAAAAGAAACCTAAATCAGCCAAACATCAAGTGAACTCCAGAATTTACAATTGTCCTATCGGCTGAATGGAATAAACTATTTAAAGTGGTCATAAATAGTGAAAACTTTTTTGAAAAAGAAGAGAAAGATCAACCATTTAATTGACAGTTCTCCTAGTCCAGAAGAACTAAAGTTCACACTTTAGGATGAAAAAGACTCCATGACTATGTCGTGGCTATAAAACTATGATGTCAGAGGTTTGTGGTCCTTACATGTTCCTAGCCACAACAAAGGATATTTGTGAGTATTAAGAAAAACTTATTCCAAAGTGAAGGATGTTGCGTTAATCTATGAGATTAAGATGAAGCTCTCAGTGACCAAACAATGTACTATGATGGTTATTGAATATTACAATACTATAAGAGGTTTCTGGTTGGAGTTAAATTATTATCAAGATTTTAAGATGCAGTGCAGTGAATATGCTATAATTCTAAAGAATTATATGGAAAGAGAGAGGATCTTTGAATTTCTTGCAAGACTCAATATAGAGTTTGACCAAGTATGAGTCCAAATACTTAGAAAAGAATCTTTTCTTTCACTCAATGAGATGTTCTCATTGATAAAGGCTGAAGAAGGGAGGAGAACCTTGATGCTTGATGTCCCTAATATCAAAAGGTCAGTTATGATGATAACCAATAGCAAGAACCCAAGTGATGCCATGAATATTGCAGAAATGGTGAAGAATAAAGGGAAAAAAAAACCTTTAAAGAGGACCAGTTCTATAATAACTGCAAGAAAACAGGCCATACAAAATAGTCCTGCTGGAAACTCCATGGAAAACCACCAAGGATAGGGTGAAATGGAGGATACAAATGGAACCAGTCAAAAGGACAGGCACACTCGACAAATTCTGAAGTGGCAGTCCGTGAATTCAACACACTAGAAGTGAGAGGGCTCAATAAAGAGTATATTGAACGTCTAAGAACCTTACTCGACTCAATGGAGAAATGGTAAAATTTCAATTTCTCATGTTTTTAGTGCCTCAAATAAAGGTTATTCTAGCACCTGGGTCATTGACTTGGGTGTAACAGACCACATGACCTATTATGCAGGTTCTTTCATATCTTACCAACCTTGTCCTAACAGTAAAAAAATCACAGTGGCTGATGGATCCCTAACCACAGTGCAGGCCAAGGAACATCTCCCTCAGTCCCTCACTCTCTCTTAAAAAAATGTTACATATTTCAAGCTAATCTTACTGCCAATTTGTTATCTATCCATAAAATAATCAAGGACCTAATTTGTAGTGCAACTTTCTTTCTTGATCACTTTATATTTCAAGACCTAGCTATGGGAAGGACAATTGGGCAAGCTAAAGTCAAGGACGGGTTGTACGTACTTGGAATGTAAAGCAGCAATAATAAGCCTTTTCCTCGATCCTTCATTTCAGTCAATTCTAATAAAGATGATATATGGAATCATCATCGTCGTTTAAGGCATCCCTCCTTTAAAACTCTTAAGAAAATGTTTCCAACTTTATTTAAAAATCTTGATGTTGAACAAATTCATTGTGAAATTTATGAGTTTGTAAAGCACCATAAAATGTCATTTCCTTTAAGTGATTCAAGATCTTTGTCTCCATTTATTATAATTCACTCTGATATATAAGGACCATTTAAAATTCCTAATATTTTAGGAGCAAAAGGATTTGTGATGTTTATCGATGATTGCACCAGAATGACTTAGATTTATCTTCTTAAAAGAAAATATGATGTGAGTCATATCTTTTCAATTTTTACAAATACGATTAAAAAAAATCAATTTGGGGTTAGCATTAAAGGTATTAGAACCGATAATTCTAGGGATTGCTTTAATCAAATTTTATCACCACATTTTTAAAAAGAAGGGATTATTCATCAATCATCTTGTTTTAATACCCCCCCAACAAAATGGGTTAGTAGACAGAAAGAATAGGCATCTTCTTAAAATTACTTGAGCATTATTTTTCCAAAACCAAGTTCCAAAAAGTTTTTAGGGAGAAATTGTTTTAACTTTACTTATTTGATAAATCGATTACTTTCAAGAGTTATTGGTTTTAAAAATCCCTTAAACTATTTGTCTGAATTCTTTTCAAAAAATAATTTTTATTCTAAAATCCCTACAAAGATTTCTAGGTGTGTCACTTATGTTCACATTCATAAACATCAATGAAGTGAACTTGATCCTAGAGCCCTCAAATGTGTTTTTGTAGGATATTCTACCACACAAAAGGGTTACAAATGTTATTATTCATCCTCAAAGAAAATCTTTGTGTCAAGACATCATTTTTTATGAGAAACAATCTTATTTTAATAATTCTTATCTTCAAGGGGAGGACAATTTACATAGAAGATAAAAATAAAAATAATGACTTTGGTATCTTTTCATTCCAAATCCCAGCTCGGCAACAACAACCTCCCTTCATTTCACCTTCATTTGAATCTCCAAATCATGTAAATGAATCTTTATAGCCCAAAACTATTATTGTCCGACCTTTTTAGATATATAAAAGGAGGATACAGCCTGTCCAAACACTCTTGCAAGCTCAAGAATCCGAACCTAAGCAAGGTATTGAACTTTCTCATCCATCTTTATTTGGACCTGATATTAATATCTTGATTAGTCAATTACTATTAGAAAAGGAGTAAAAGAATGCACTAAATACCCCATATATCGTATAACTAATTTGATATCCTTCAAAAATTTCTCACCATCAAATAGAGTTTTCCTCTAAAAAATAAGCATCATACATATTCCAAAAACCTTACATGAGGCTTTAGAAAATGAGAATTGGAAAATTGTCATGAGAGAGGAGATGAATGCACTAGAGAAGAATCAAATGTGGAAAATAGTTAAGTTACCGAAAGAAAAAAACCAATAGGGGTGTAAATGGGTTTATGCTTTGAAATATAAGGTTGATGGTAGCCTAGAACAGTATAAAACTAGACTAGTCGCAAAGGGATATACACAAACATTTGGGATAGACTATCAAAAGACATTTGCCCCAGTTGCTAAGATGAACACCATTCAAATTTATTTTTTATATATCAGCTAATTTTGGATGGTGTGTGCAACAATATGATGTAAATAATACTTTCTTACATGGAGAGTTGGAAAATGAGGTTTTTATGGATCCACCACCAAGATTCAACCACTTTTGTTCTCCAAACCAAGTTTACAGACTAAAAAAGGCACTTTATAGCTTAAAACAGTCACCTAGAGCCTAGTTCGAAAGGTTCAAAAAAATCATGATCTCAATGGGATATCGACAAAGTTAAGGAGATCGTACTTTATTCATTAAGCACTCTACTTTAGGGGGAGTTACTGTTTTGATTGTTTATGCAGTTGACATCATAATAACAGGTGATCATCTTATTAAAAGGGATATATTAAGAAAAAAAACTTGTTGCAGAATTCAAAATCAAAGAATTAGAAAAACTGAAATATTTTCTTGGCATAAACGTTGCACATTCAGAAAAGGGAATTTTCATCTCCCAACATAAATATATCATTGATCTTCTAAAAAAACAAGAATGGTAAACTGTAAACCATGTGAGACACCTATTGATTTAAAGCATAGGCTTGATAATGATGAGGAAAGAGCCACAGTTGATCAATACTAAAGGTTAGTTGGTAAGCTAATCTACTTAGTTTGCACTCGTCCAGACGTTACCTATGCAGTGAGCATGGTGAGCCAATTCATGCACAATCCAAAAGATTCACATATGCAGACAGTTTATAGACTACTCAAATATTTAAAGTCTACTCCTAGCAAAAGAATTCTATACAAGAAGCATGAGAATTTTAAACTTGAATATTATACAAATGATGATTATGTTGGTGTCTTAACATATAGAAAGTCAACTTCAAGTTATTGTACTCTATTAGAAGGAAACCTTGTGATGCGGAGAAGCAAAAAGCATAATGTTATGTCAAGATCAAGTGTAAAAGCAGAGTCCAAAACAATGGCCCTTAGAATTTATGAATTGTTATGGATGAAGATTAACCTGGAGGATTTAAGGATCAAATGGGATGAGCTAATGAGATTGTATTGTGACAATAAATCTGTCATTGGAATAGCACACAATTTAGTACAACATGATAAAACTAAACACGTAAATATTTTATCAAAAAAAAACTAGATAGTGGATTGATTTGCACAGCATATGTTCCTATCACTCCCCAAAGGCGTTTAAAATCCATCATTCAGAAGTATCTTGGACAAGCTGGGAATGAAAGATTTCTTACATCTAGCTTGAGGGGAGTGTTAAAAATTCTAGTAGAATTAAGATCAATTGAACCTGATTTATAGGATATAAAAATAGACAGATATCCTTTTCTATAGAAATAGGATCTAATAATAATATCTATTTATGTGTAATTAATAACAATTATGGAACTATCCTAAAATAGACTCATAGATGTTAATATATATATATATATATATATATATATATATATATATATATATATATATATATTTCTGCTGCAGAAACAAAAAGAGGAAAACAAGAATTCTCCATAGAAATTGAAAAAATCAGTTTTAAAAAATCTAAAAATCAACTTAAAAAAATATAAAAAAACTTAAAATCAACTTGTATTAACCTTAAAAATAGAACTAATCCCGTAAAAAACAAATCAAAAAAATAAAAAACCAAAAACAAAATGCTAAAAGGCCAAGCATGTAAAGAGTAAGAGACTTTTTATTAGATGTTCACAAGATTAAGGCAAGAACATTAAGGCAACAACATTTTGAACTCAAGAACAGTTTATAAAGAGATTATTTTTCTTAGTTATTATTACTTTCTAATATTTTTTTATAGTATTTTTTTTTTCTATTTAGTTTAGGAGATTAAGAGTTTATGCATTAACGAGTCTGAACAGAAGAAGACATTTGGATTAATGAGCTAAACTACCAACTCATATTTGTAAGTATAATCAACATAAAAGGAGCGAGTTATTATATACAAACAATTCAGACTATACAAATCAAATCCTTTAAGCCAATTACAACCTCTTCAGCCTCAGTATGGTATTAGTTAGAGATCGTCAGAACCCATCCATAATTTAGTTAGTTAATCCCCAGTCATCCGCGTGGTTAAAGTTACCAGAAAGCCAACGAAAAAATCTTGAAAACCAACGGACTCGGAAGTGAATTTTCACCTCAACGAACAAACTCTACATGGAATGACGACCATCTGTCTTCTCTCTCACTGGTCTTTGTTCTTGAATATCTTCAAGATCATCATCATCCCCTCTCTTACCCGCCTGTTCTTTCCAATGTGCAACCAGTTTTTTCAGCCGAGCAACCTCTTTTGACGATACATTTTTGCTTGGATCATTAACAATTGATCGAACTCTTGACGCATACCTGAAATGGCAAAATGTTGAGATACCAAGAAAGGCAAAAACAATACATGAAACTGAAAGAGATTTGTTGAGATAACTTCTAGCCAAACTTAATTCTTTCATCTTAAAACTAACCAATACTAATCTTGAATAAGACACCAACAGTATAGATATGTTAAGAATGTTATGAAGACAGAGACATACATTAGAGAATTGTAAGACTCGTCTAAATTTGATTCGGCTGGAGATACATTCACGAACATAAGTGTCTTCGCATTACCACCCAGGGAATCACTCATTAACATTGTTAACTTGTGGTTCCTATAAGGTATGTGTTGACCACCAGAAGATAACGCGCTAATGACATCCCCGAGGGCTGAAAGTGACTTGTTGATGCTTTGAGCTTCCTTAAGTTGACTACCTGAAGAGCCTGACTTCTTTATTCTTTCTGAACCGGCAAGGTCCACAAAACTTAACTGCACATGATATCAAGATGTCACGCATGAATTAACAGCTTCAACTCCAAAATATAAACTAGAGAGGCTCGCACTTCATGCTATCACATATTTTGATGCAGCTATGACTGAGCTTATATCTTCAAATCTCACAAGAAAGAACATACGACAAGTAAATGCACATGCACATTATGTTTCTGACAGCAATCATTCAGTGCATAGAAGCATCATATAATTCAATCAAGGATTAGATGAATACCTTTCCCCTTGCTACAGACTGAGTTTGAAGGTTAGTACTTTCAATAACAATTGAAAGAATCAAATGAGACCTTGAACTTTCTTCATTCATTTGAGTCCCAGATGTATGCCGCTGATCAGATCCTCTCTGTATAATGTTTTTCAATTCTTCAAATGTAGTAATGGATACAACTGTCACATTTTCAACAGAAACCATACCCTGTATATCATATAATACGTAATACATGAGCTCCAATAATGACAATCGAACTAGACAAGATTTGAAATAACAAATATTAGATACACTTTTGGGAAATAGCAATCACCTTTGAATCTTTTTTAATATCCAATTTTAGGCGCTTCATATTTTTTGGTAATAGAAGGTCCACAAGCGTATCTTGATACAACTCCACCATATATGCCTGCATCATTTTAAAAATAGGATAAATTTTTTCATAGAATTGAGTGCAATTCAAGTTGATTTAAATGCCTAAAAAGATAACAGAAACATATTGCACACGCAATGATTGAAATGCAGAGGCATCCGTGCATGCATAGATAGAGACACTACAGTCAACATAGACAAGCCAGCGAGGAACTCATGCTGATTATAAAAGTTTCTTATATCCTTAAATGAATGAAGTAAATAATCTAGCTAAAAATTTAGTGCCACCATGTAGAATATGAAGAAGCCGTCATCATTGTCAGAACCCAAAAATTGATGTATAAACCAAAATACCTTTAATGAAAATGAGAATTTGTTGCTATCACATCTTAAAATTTTAAAAAGTTCTGAAGTGGCACGTGGTGTCAGTCCAGGATTGCCTTCAGAGCCATAAACAGTAAATGTCTTCCCAGAACCAGTTTGGCCGTAGGCAAATATGCAAACATTGTAACCATCCACAGCAGACTGAACTAAATACTGCATCACAATTGCCAGAAAGAAAGAATAAATCAAGAGTTTGTTGAAGAATTACAAACTAGTTACAAGGTTGAGGTTCCCTCCGGATTAAAAATTGAAGCAGTATACTGATAAATGAAATAACATTCAAACTCACTCGTGTATCCTCAAACACATCTTCCTGGGTAGCATTTCCATCAAACACTCGATCATATATATGCTGTTTTGCTTTATCATCTTTCCATGGATGTTCAACTGTAAATTCATCTGTGCTTGTAAGCAGGCCTCTATCCTTGTCAGAAATTTCTTTCTCATTTAGAGGCCTTAACCGACAGAAAACCCTGATCTTGCCTTTCATATCTGAAATGCATGAAAGGAAATGGCTTCATTAGCTTTTTATGGTATCAGGACATATAGTTTTCATGTGGGAAAAAGAACTTGTAATAATGTTAGAAAAAAATTGATGACGCAGAGGCCTGTGCAGTTGGTTTGTGAAGTAATGCAGCATTGGATAAAAACTTGTGGCTACTGCCCCTCCCATGAATCTCTTTACTATATTTTTTTCATTTTTCTTTCTAGCCTTTCACTTCTTTCCTCAAAGTTTTAATGACTAGTAGACCATCAATCTCTCTCTTCTTGTTTTCCCTTTACAACCATCCCTAGCAAAAACTCTCATATCAGTAAGTTACATCTTACCCTGGATCGCTAAGCAAGTTTTGACATCTTAACCCATCAAAATCTTTGTTAACAAAGGCTGCATGACCTAATCTGATGTCACAGTATTCCTAAGAGTCACAAAATTATAATTTTAATCCTATTTGACAGTGTTCATGACAACATAAAATGCCACAGTTATTAGCTATTTACTTTACCATCCTGAAGTTCTCCTAATCAGTTGCTAGATTTTCAAAAAAATCCTAGGACTGCGTCATGAAGAGCATTTAAACTGGGAGCGACATGTTCGTGATGTGATTTTTGAATATGTTGTGGTGGGATTAGGATACTATATACAAGGCTATCCAACCTTCTATGGTATTAAAATAACGTTTCCGCAAAACTTGTTCTTCCTTGTAAAGCACTTCTAGCTCAGCAAGTTGAGATGCTTGCATCTTCAAAATGGCAGCAGTCTGCTCATTCTTTCTGTCAATGTCCTGGAAGCACATTCCAACTTATGGATTTAGTTCAACAAATATGCAAGAAAATTCAACCAATTCATAAAGTATTTGCATAAGGTACAAGTATACACCAGAAATAAAGAAACTAATGCAAAAGCGCATATACCTCTTTCATTTCTCTCAAATCCTCCAATTCCTTCAAATTGTTCTGCAATGAAGCTAAATCTGCATTCACAATTGCAAGAGTTGATTTGGAAGTGGCCAAATCTCGTGTGACCATTTCCAGGTTCCGTTCAAGTTCAATCACTCGAAGCTTTAAGGATTGGCGTTCCTGCTCAATGTTTTTCTCAACAACTTCCATCTGCATTATAACCAACAGTGACATTAACCATTTTGCAGGGACAAATCACCAATAGATGGTTAAAATTCAAGAATGCATCACTACCTCTTCAACTTTCCTTGCAAACCTAGAGATCTTCTGTTCAAGTAAAAATTTTTCATTACCCAATCTTTGCATCCTTTCTTCTGCTGCACGCAGTTCCTCATTCCGCAGTTTCAATTCATCCTGGAGCTTATGCAACACCTGTGTTATCCAGTCCAAAATGATCACTTCATCATAAAGCAAGCAATATGATTCTATTGTATTAATGAGAATTGAGTCCAGACCAGAAAAATCAGTAACAAATTAAACTAAAACCCAGAGCACAATAGTTATATTTTCAGAATTCTACCTGGTTATTAGCTCCAACTAAATCATTTTTGGCATTTTTCTCTAGTGTGAGATTACCGAGGCTGGCCAACCTAGTTTCCATGCTCCTCTTTTCTGACAACACAACCTAAAACACAAAACATCAAAATTAGCAAAACAGACCAGGTGACTAAAGAACTCACTCGTGCATCAGAGTTAATAATACTAACTTGAAAGGCTGCATCCTTTTCAGCACACAGTGACTTAAGTCTATCACGATCACACTCTACTTCTGCCAAGTTTTGCTTCGCTGATCTCAAGGAATCTTTCAAGCCCTCCAATTGCTCTTGCAATTTCACTTCTTGATTTTGCTTCTCATGCAATTCTTCCAATAACTAGAAAAGCATATTCACCCGTTAATCCTAAGTGCAATTTCAAAGACAATCGCATGCATAAAGGAAATATAAAAAACGTTTTTGTTCTCTGAAAAGGACTTGTTGACATCTTAGGCCCAAAAATTAAACATCTAAGTTGACACAAAGTTACCACGATGCAGGACAAAGAACAAGACAAGATAGACACAGCAAAATCAAATCCTAACATAAAGGACAGGGGCACAACAATAAATACAAAGATATTTCAGATATTAACAATTTCGCACTGCCTACATCCCTTGTATACACTTATTTCTCTTCATAATATCTTTAACATTGATAATTATTACCAAAATTAGACTTGATTTTCATGTTTGGGCTGTGTCCAAAATGACTTTATAATGCATCCAAGTTTCAGATTACACTTTTTCTTACAATATCTACAACTTGTTCCCTACATGTCCAAGACATCCAAAATGTTCTTTAGTTTCACCACCACTGAACCCCACAACTGATCATAGAATTTAAAATTTTATTTTAAAGCTTACTTGTTCAGATTTCTTCTGAGATTCTTCAATAGTTTTTGACAATTCGTTTAAACGTTTTTCGTGCACTTCTACACTGGTAGGGTTAGAATTGTTAAGAACATCTCCATTCACTGAGCCGCTAGCAACAGTCCGAGCTTTAGAATAACGACGCATCATGACATCATTTATATGTGTTTGAAGAGCAACACAAATTTCTTCTCCCTGATAAATGAAGTTTGGTTACTTAAACAAATACAGTTGAGAAGGTCAAGATCCAACCGTGGAGAACCAAAAGGGAAGTGACAAATATATTAACCTGCTTGGTCTCAAACTGGAATATGTGCAGAACACCTGCAACTCTCATCTTGAAGAAAACAGCAGTATTGCTACTACCAAACTGCATTATGTCTCTTAATTCTGCTGAATGTAAATATTCCTTTGGAACTGGACGGAAGAAGTGCACCTGTGGACCAATGAACAAACAAACTAAGGTCCAGCAGATGCATGATCTAGAATGTGAAAAGAATTTCACCATGTAGAGAGCAGACAATTAAGAATTTATTACAGTACAAGGTTGTGATGGTTTAATCCATTAATTCAAGACTTACCCCTCGCTTGTTAATGCCCAAAATAATCCGACCAGGCAAAAGTCCAATAGGATCATCAATCTTGCGAACACTGAAGAAAACTGAATTGCCATAGGGAAGCGACCTTAATATGCGTAGAAATTGCTGTCTTGCATCATCCTTTGTCAGATTTTCCTGCGTGGAAACAGGACAATATCAAAAGGAGATTCTCTATAGAATAAAGAATAGCCTCTGACAGGTAAAATGCCAACTTTTTAAAGAGTAGACTTAACAAAGAAGAGAGGCAATGGATAAGTGAAACAAGTAGTAGGATATATTGAGTGCAATAGTCATCACTTGTGTAGAATATGACACTACTTTGATTCCTTGTTGAAGATACCACCTTGGATCTATTCAATTCTGACTAAAAGTGATAAACAGAGTAATCAAAGTCAATATGAACTTGAACCAATAAGTTTTTGTTGAACTTAATTGAAAACGCACTTGTATCCACATCTGCCTACTGAGTGCCCACATCTGCCTACCACCTCTTTGACAAATATTACTTAAATGGACACAAAAGTGGAAGAAGAAATTAAACCATTAACCACATGATTTAAGAAGATTAAAACTGAAATTAGAAAACAAACCGGCAAATGATGTAGAAATGAAAATATTTCTGGCAGACAAACTAAGAAAAAAATGTTCTGTTCAAGAAAAAGATAAGGAAAAATATACAAGGATCCAGGAAGCAAATTGTTCTAAGCAATCCTGAACTGCAAGTCATACAAGCAAGTTGTAAACATTGACTTGAAATAACAAAATTTAAGGAAAAGTACACAATACTTTCTTGAAAGTTACGAAGACAAGTTTCAGATGCTAGTTCTTACCATGGAATGGTAACGAGAAAGAATATCCAACTCCCATTCCCTCTTTCCTCGTGTAATTGCAATTTGTCTGGGTAGAAATCGCTCAAGGAGAGAGGTCCAATCACTGTGAAATGTCAGCTTCAGCATGTCAAAACTCATAGGAATAAAGAGTAACTCGAGATCAAAATCTGATCACCGTAAAGGCTTTAGGTTAAGTCACTATGACTCCAAAATGAAAGGCCAGCAAACCATTGTGTATTAGGAAGTTAAAATGCTAGAATTTAACTTAAATTAGACAAGGAAAAAAGGGGAGCAAGAAACTACTAACATGGATGATTCTTGACTACCGAAAAATCCAATGTCAACCAATATTTGCAATGCAGACAACTGCGCAGCATCCTCCCTCCCAACAGGATAATTGCCCAATATATAGTCATGTTGCAACTGTAACAAGATAATCATGCATCAGTAAAGCAAGAAGCTAAAATCTATGCTAAACTTTAGAGATAGCATGACAATCATTCCAAACTTTCAAGTCAAAGTTGAGGCTATTCAATAATGTTTAGGAAGAGTTTACGCACCTGAACATATGATAATTGCACAAACATTGGATCTGTTACAGCTTCATCTGACTCCCGAAATAGCTTTTTCTTAAATATCAGCTTGCAGTGCAAAATTTCTCCCTTGCTTCGATCCTTGGCTGCCTTGAATTCCGCTAACAAATCTCCAATATATTTGTTATCATCTAACCCAATGTACTCCTCTGCATGACAACAGGTTGCAGATTAGATGGCAATTTCAAATGAGCTTTGTCTAGGAAAACAATCAAGAAAGGCAAGGGATGCATACCATTCCCAGGATCAGATGACTTCGAACCAGAAACAACTTTACAGTATTCAAAAAGACTGAAGCTAGAAAATGCTGACAGCTTGATTAACCCAGAAAGTTCCTGAAACAAGTATGAATTACATTAATGTAAATAATGTTTCAAATCACTAAACACAAAATAAATCATTTTTAACAGGATAAGCTTAGCTGTCACCTTAGCCAGCAGTGTCAATCAAGGCAACGATAGTCGTAGCATGATTTTAGCAAATAAATAAGAGCTTGTCATTCATAAACCCTTAACAACATATGTTATGCTATTCGTTTTGAGAAAGAAAGACAAAACACAGGATTAACTGGCTGAACCTCCCAGTTTGTGAGAAGCCTAGAGTTTTCTATTCTTTGTTTAGCCATATTCAATCCAACTAGAACCAAACATCAAGCTCACAGGACCACTAGACCTTTCATAATCATGGAAATGGTTTTAAAATATACTTGTGGGTGTTCTCAGCTCTCTGATCAGGAAATTAATTCAATAAGCATTTCAAAGACAAATTACAGAGGGCACTCTTCCAAAAAGGCTATCAGAACAGGTGACCATCATAAGATCAATTCTCCTTCCACCATATATAATAAGTACATCTTCCTCTGTTTGCATACATCTCTGAGAAAATTAGAATAAAAATAGCAGGTCCTGCTATAATTTCTATTTTTTTCCCAGTTGAGATTGAGCTCTTTGCTTTTGTACATCTGTGCCTACCTAGAAAGAACCATAGAAGACAGAGTTGATGACTCTTTAAAATACCTCAACAGCATCGGACACTGTCGTTGCCATGTCATACGTGATTTCTTCAAAAGTTTCGTCCAAAAAAAACACTATTGTTGTAAGCTTTCGACCAGTTAGAAGAGCTTCAATTTCCCCAAGCCCTGGTGTTGTATGTCTAGGACCAGCTTTGACAGAACGCTTCAAAGCATTTAGTGTATTTAATGCAAGGATTTGGACCTCAGAATCAGTACTTGCACCATATGCAACATTATGGACATACTCAGATAAATATCCACCAATTTCCTTGCTAGGAGGCATAGAAGAAGCACACAAGTACATTAGCTCCCATGCTTTAATCAAATATTGCCTGCATTATGAGAATCAACAAACCTAGATAGCATCAAATAAGGAAATAACAGTATGTTGAGGAGAAACAATCATAGGCCCAAATAAAATCAAACATGTAAACTGAGCATCACTGTTTATATGTATGAGAAAGATTTGTCCATTGGACATCAGCTCAATTAATGAAAGGCCAGTTGGAATGGGTTTTAATTTCACAACTTACAAGATACTGGAAAAAAAAAGAATAGAAAGTTTAATAAAAAAGCTATGCATGCCTGTCAGGGTTGTTCCTTGTTTGCTTTGAAATCTGAGCAAAAATTTCATCTCGAAGTTCTGCACGCTTCAGTGTGTGCTTGAACAATTTTCCAACTAGCTCAATCCGTTCATCTAAGCTTGCTGGAGCTCCTCGATCAGATGAATCAACTCCCATGTACTTCAAAATTATTTGGAACAGTTTAGTGGCACGGCTTACTAGGTCACTATTAATTTTAAGCACCGAAGTTGGTATAGGATCCTGCAAAAAAGCACTAACTTAGCTCTTCATGAGTTCATAAATGAGAATATACTGCAATGACACACAGCATACTTTTACCTTTTGGAAACACAGCATATCCTCGAATGTGAATTTTTCCCGAACTTGAGGACCTACAGATTTTTTAGAAAAGAACCCACGTTTCCCAGTGGATTGAATCTGTTTCTGCATCAATTTTAAGAATCCCTCAACCTGCATGGAACAAAACTTAAGTAGAAGTTTCCCAAAAATGGAAATGACTACAATAACTAAGACTCGTTTACAAACTAGCTGGGGTCAGCTGTATGTATCCTCTTGCAACATTCAATTATCATAAACCAGATCCATATAAAAATGCAAAAAGAATATTGTCCAAAAATAACAATTGCAAGTCTAATTTGGATTCAACTCATGATAGTGGAGCAAGTAAACATAAATGAGAAGCAGATGTTCTTCCGCGTATTACATTGACAGCAAAATGACTTATTTGTTTATCACCTGAAATTTATCAATCAATGGTATAGCACCAGCAAGTTCTGCCGGAATAGCCATGGAAAGGGTTGCTGGTGTACTGTGAGAAACAACAATAAATACTTAGAGGTTAGATAGAGTCTTGCAAAAGAAAACATAAAAATTACTTCCTGGAAGTTCTAAAGCTATCTAGTCAGTTTTTACAAGCAATATAGAGACTGTGAAGAGCGAATTATGTGTTCCTAAAAAATGGGGCAGGCAAAACAAGTCAAAAACAAACACCTGGGAGGAAATGTTTACCAAGTCCTTTCCATTTTATCATGGTAAAAACTTTTGAATAAAATCTAGAGATACAAGGTCAAAAAATTACAACGAATGGTTAAGTCTAAAGTTGTTTTCAATCCGAGTTTCATCGCATCTCAACAGTAAACAAATAATTAAAAACCAACAATGAAATTAACAAACAAGAAGCTAAGAATGGCATAGTAGACTTACGGCGTATCGAAATTGGAGCCATCGCTATCATATCCATCCCCATTTGAGAAAGAAGCAGAAGGGTGCATAGGAGTCTCTTCATTTCCATTAGTGGAGTTAAAAGAAGTCCTTCTTGATCTTATACTTTGAGCCATTAATGAATGCACATCAAGTTTCATTTCTCAAACACAAATAACCCCACGTCACATGACTATTAATCCGCTTCACGAATAAACCAGTTTCTCCATGTAGCTTCCCCGGCTATATTTCCTTAATAACTGCAAAAGACAAACACTTTAAAGATCAAAACATTATCTTTAGCTAAAAGGGTATCCAAAACAACAATCCAAGAAGTCAACAAGATTCAAAATTCAATCAAGAAACACACACCTATCAATGCAGATCCACAATACAATCTATCTAAAACAGCGACAGAAACAAAACCCAGATGGGAAAATGGCAAAGAAGTGACAAGAAGTGAAAAGGAACTGAAATTTATCAATCAAGAAATGCACACGAAAAATGGGAACCAAGAAAAGGTTCTTTCCTTTTGAAGCTGACAATCAAGAAAGGAGGAAACTTTGAGAGATTAAGAGATCTGAAATGGTGATGGCGATGGTGTATCTATGGCACTGATAGATAAAAGTGTGTAGAGAGAGAGGGAGTGGAGGGTGATAGTCACGAGAATGATATAAATGGGAGAGGAGAGGAGAGGAGAGGAAGGGACGGCAATGAGTTGCTGCTTCTACTTCTACACTTTTTTTGTCCTTTTTCTTCTGTTCCATGGCGGAGTGCATAAATTAGCCTCTTCCAAAAATTCAAATTTACAACGCCATCTAATAAGATTTTAATTTTTTTTTTATTTACTAAAAAACAATCTTGAATCCAGCGTGTCAATTAAAATTTACTTGGTTTAATAAAAAAAATTAAAATAATATTTTTAAAAAAAATAAATGAAATGAATCTATCAGCTCCATGGTTTTTTTTAATACTGAACTCTAGGAGCAAGTTAGCTAGATCTTTAAGTGACTTGTTTAATAACTATTAAAATAAAACTGAAGTAATATTGTAAAATAAATTTTAAAAATATAAATTAACTTATTTTTTTTATGAAAAATTATTAAACAACATGATGATGATTGAATGTTTTATGAATTGGGTTATATTAATGTTGTGTTATTATTTTTTTTATTCCGGTGTCCTTATATTTTTTAAAAAATATAAAACTAGTCTCGTTTGGGGTTTGTGACTACCCCTTCCAATAAATACATTGTATTATCATACTAATTATTTATATTATAATTATATTTTTTTAATATATTTCCTTTTTCATTTCATCTAAAAAGTTTTTTTTTCTCTTAGCTTCTTGTCACGGGTATTTCTTTTTTGCAACAAATTAGATAAAAAAAAATTATTTCATTTGATTAAAAAAATACTTGTTATTGAAATAGCATAATAATCTTTAATATGTCGCTATATTCTCATCGAGGTCGATTTTATCATTGAATTAGTAACGCAATTTGTATATATTATTTTTTATTTCTAAAATATTTTTATAAGGTAAACAGATGGAAGATATTCATGTGCAAATGAAGTAACTAATTCCATTAGTTTAGCTTAAGAATCCTGAAAGAAATATATACGATAAACTTAACATATACTCAAAAAATAAAATCATGCTTTTATATATAAAAAATAATAAATTAAGAGGTTGTTTGGTATGGTAATAATTTTGACTTTTATACCTAACCATAGAGAAAAAAATATTTAATTAGTTAAATAATTCGTGTGATTTTTTACAAGTCTCCACACATAACCGCGTTTAAAACTTTAATTTTATAGAATCTAAAATAATGTATTTTTTATTTTTTTACGTGTAAAAATTATCTTACAATGGTTTTAACTAGATATTTAAAAAAAAAACTTAATTTTTAAATCATAACTAAAAATATTATTTTTAAATCATAAAAATTATTACAATGCCAAACAAACACTAGATATTAACTCTGGTTAAAGTGTTTTTTATTTGAAAATGTATTAAAATAATATTTTTTTTATTTTTTTAAATTTATTTTTAATATTAATAGATCAAAATAATCTAAAAAAAACACTAATTAAAAAAAATAGAAACACTTTTTAACGGAAAAACAAATATTCTCAGGAGTTTTTCCCATTCCACAGGAGTCGACCCTTTTGTTTCTGCCCCCCAAGATTTAGACCTGACACCTTCCATGGGCCCCATCTTTATGATCTTAGCCATCCTTTTTCTTTTTATTATTTCACATTTTAAGACGTGTGCCCAATTGATTTATTTAAATGCTAAATTCATTTTTATTAATTATTTTTCCTAGCCGGGTTCAATGCTCGAAGAAAAATAAAATATTTTGAGATTGCCAAAAAAAAATCACAAATCTCTCGATTTATTTATTTTCAACCAATTTATTCATTAATCAAAATTATTATTATATTGCCAAAAAAAGGGTTAAAAAGCTTATGGAGAGGAAACTTTTTTTATTATTTTTTTATTATTATTAATGTTGGTATCTGGTCTAATTTGTGTGTATTTCGACTAATTCTATAAATATTAAAATTAATAATTATATAAACTTTCAGTAATCATCATATTAATAACTATAGGGTTTGAATTTGAGAACCTAAGATAATATGAAGTTAACCTTTTATATTATTATTATTATACCATGTTAGTAGGAACAATATAAATTAGTGCTAGTCAAGATAAATCCAAATCACTATAAATTATTAAATTTTATCACATGATCCTTGCACACATCATTGTTACTTTTCGAAGAAAATTTAAAGTGGACCCCTTCGATTTGTGTCCTTTCTACTTTGGACAGTCCCTTTGATCCTTTCAAAGAAGGAATCATCCTCTAACAATTATTTACAATTATTGCTCCATAAGCACATGCACGTTTGTGCAAAATGACCCCTTAAAAAGCAAATTTGCTGGAGTGCCGGCCATGCCGGTCCGGGCAATGAGCTCCCATAGCCTGCCATTTAGCTAAATCACAACGTTTTGTACATTTCCAATCCCTTTCAACTAGCTGTTTTAAGACCTAGACTCGACCCGATTGTTAATCTGGAAATCAACTGAAGCTTTCAACCGGTTCAAATCAAAAAAAAATATTAACGGGTCAAAATTTAAGATTGATTTAATCAACTCGGTCAAAACCTCATTATTTATCCATTAATTTTTTTAAAAGAAAAATTAATAAAAAATAATGCTGTTAAATTGAAAGGCCACCCAAAAAAAAAAGTCCGACAACCCAGGAGTAAAATTGGAGGCAGCTCTCAGACAGTGGTACTTGTGTATTAGCATTTAAGACAAACATGAGAAAATTGGGGAATGGGAAGCTATCATTGTAAAAACAAATACCAACCGTCTTGATAGGAAACCAAATGCATTTAATTATTGCTTTAGGTCTGGCTATCAACCATGGTCTCTTTTTATTTTTTTCATTAGGGTATTTAAAAATGAAATATTTACTAGTTTTTCAAGTCAAAATGAGAATTATGTAGCTAGCTTGTTTTATGTATCATGATTAAACCCTTTTTTGGTGAAGTTTTGAATAAATTACTCTTGTTATAAATATAAAATCTGGATTGATTTGGAAGGTTAATCGTAAACTCGGATGATTAATTCAGAATATTGATCGATTCGTTATCCTTTCAAAATTCCGAGTAAAATCCTTTTTTATATCAAAATAATATTATTTTAGTGTTGTTTTTAGAAATATTGTGTGAGTTGAAATTTACCTTCTCAATTCAAAATCCAAATCAAGTTTTATAGCTATATAAAATTAAAAAATTTATAAAAAAATAATTTGTTTCATCTAATTATTTATTTTTACGGATGAAGTTGTTTTTCAACGTCAAACCTACCTTCAATCAAATCTCAAACAAGTCATTCATGTTAGAATTACCTAATCTTTTCAATTCAAATTCAAAACAATAAAAATACGAAAAAAACATCACCATAATCCAAATTTAAAAATAAAGAAGATAAAATTTAAGAACACCATTCATCCCAACCACCAGAGGACCGTGTTTTGGACTAGGGCAGGACTGAACTGGCAGAAGAGGCCGCCACGTTCACGTAGTCCTGCGCTCTTCTTGAGCTCAACTTTTCAATTCACCAAAAGCAAACATGACAGCGACTTGCCTTAGCTTTATCGTCAAGCATTTCGTTCATCTTCCTTACCAAAATGGCAGGCAGCTTCAAGGATGACAGCGTAGCCACACAACAAACAATTACAGTATCTAGAAAAGTGATGGGCTATCTTCAAGAAATTCTAGCCTGCTTCCTGCCTCCCCATTGCCCAATGCCCATACTCTATATCCTAAGGTTCCAGGTTGCACATTCATTTGCTTGTGCTACCCACCCATGATTCCTATGCCGGTACATAAACATAAAAGAAACTTGGAAATTACGTATACTCTCCCGATAATTATACAGTATACATCAGTTTTTTACTGTTTATTTTGTAGTGTTCACCAAAACACGGATTACTGTGAATAAAAACACTGTAGTGTAATGATATGATTATACTTGTAAAAAAAAAAACTTATTAAACATATAATTAAGAGTGTGGCTGTTTTTTTCATGGAATACATTGGTATTGAAAAAATAATTGGGGATATAATGGTTGATGCTGGGGAACGATATGACTTACAGACACCTGGTAATGGGGTCGGGTATGTTTACTAGACCCTAGGCGCTCGGGTCAGACAAATGTCTGAGTCAGCTAAATCCGCGCGCTTGTGTCTAACATCACACATGGTTATCAGACCTAAACAAACATATCTTCATTATTATGAACAAAATCATCACAAAAATCTATGTTTATATTTATAAATTTGTTATTCCTTCAATAGAGATTATATCTTTTATTATTAGTATGATTATTATTGTTGTTGTTATTTGTATTATTAGTATAATTATTGTTGTTGTCAGTGTTGTTGTTCATTGTTATTATTATTATTATTATTTAAGTAAACTTGGGTCAGATATGTTTGCCAGGCCAAAACAATGTGGGTTAAAAAATTATTTATAAACGAAGTATAAATAATTTATAAACAACAAACTATCACAAAAATCTAATTTAATATTTTAAATCTAAAAATTCAAATCATATCTTCTCATTGAAATAGTTTAGATTTTATATTTATGAATTTGTTATTCCTTCCATATAAATTCTATTTTTTTAATTCTATTTTTAATATTAATACATTAAAATAATTTTAAAATATAAAAAAAATAATTTAAAGCAAATAAAAAAAATTAATTTTTTCTAAAAATATTTTTGAAATGCAATAACAAACATGCTATAGTAATCACTAGATAGATGGTTCACGCGTTGCTGCGGACATATTTGTAAACAATATAAATTGTTATTGTAATGACAGTTGGAAGTTAAATTTGTGAACATTTTAGACCCAAGTTATTTGGGTCTGGTGCGCCTGTCTAATCCAAGTCTCTTTGAAGAGTAAAATTAAAAATTATTGTTGTTGTTGTTGTTGATTATTATTATTATTATTATTATTATTATTATTATTAGGGGCGTCGAACCCAAGTAACAATAACTTGGGTCTGACAAATGAGACTCAAAACTCTTGGGTTTGACATCTGACAAACCCAAGTTTTTTTAAAAAAATATATTTTAAAATGTAAAAATTGTTATTGTTATACACTAGTATTATCTATAACCATTCACATACATCCTCAGATCAAGTGATCACAAATAAATAGGACTAAAAAAATAATAAGACATCAAAATATCATATTTAATAAAAATAAATAAATCAAACATCATCACTGCTGCTTTATCTAAATGAGATAATAAAGATTCATTAGTTATATTTATTTCATTCTCTCGAGTATTATATTAAATATCATAAAATATGAAGTCACTAATAATTAGAATAAAAATAGTATATCATTACATTAAGGCACTAATAATTAATGAATAAGTTTAACTCTATTTTCAAAACTTTTTCCATGGATTTCCTTATTACATCATTCACCATAAACATTTTATTTTTTAATCCTAGATAGAAATAATTCACCAATTAAAACCTTTTATTCCAACAATTAGCACATATGTCTGAATTTTTGAGCTAACTTTTTCATATAGCATTAGATTCAAAATGTTTTTTTCCACGCAAGAATACCAAAAGGTAATCTTAAAATTAAAGGTCATCATATTCAACCTTTTGTAAATTTTTTTTAGAGATTCATTAATGTAAACAACTAAAAATCCTTCGTTTCTCTTGGCTTTCGTGCCTAAAGTGCATGCGTTCAACCTTTCTTATCTTCACTCATGAAGCTAACTATAAATTGTCTACTACCTCTACACTTGTAGCCGGTATATTAATTTTATAATCAAGTCTCCATTTTCTCATGGTCGACTTGATAGTAACAACTTTGGAGCCTTACTCTTACGACTGACTCTCATGTATAAAAATACATCAAACTTGCCCTCCAAAAGACTTTGACCTTAGCCCTACATATATGATCGACTATCATGCACACAAACCATGTGTACTTATATTCTCAATTCAAGTTTATTTAGTAAAGCCCCACTCGTGGGGTTAACTTTTCATTTAACAATTTAAGCATCTTATAAATAACATCTTATCAGTCTAATCCCCACTTATATGGTCGACTTAATGCATACAACACTTGTTTAACTAATCTTCGTATCAAAACTTCATGAATCTTTATCATTCCATGGTACATATAAATAAATCAATATTTATAATATTGAAAAATAATGACTTATATAAATTATTGTAAATTAAAAAGGTTAAGGTGGTAAGCATCCACATGTTCCTCTCACTGGTCCTATCCCGTTTGTCTAGGGTCCCATGATCGATGCCTCTTCTATATCACAACAAGTCTTACATCACATGCACTTCTTAAAAATATTAAGAATGCCCTTCTCAAATTTCTTTTAACAATTGAGGTATTTGTTACTCGTTAATACATGTACCCTTACATCATCACATATAGTTTTTCAACTTTTGATATTGCGATATAAGAAATGCTATCATACAAATTAATTTCATGCGTATTCATATATTATGTTTTCTTTTCCACATAAAAATCACTCATATTCCTTAAATAATCCAAATGACTCAAAATAAAATCAAGAAAAGACCAAAATATAAAATCAAGCTACCGCAAAATAGTAGCCAAAATGGTCTGATCATTTCTTGAATCAATCTAGCCATTTCTCAAAATGGCTAGCCTGTTTTTGCTATTGGAAAATTTCTCTCTTCTTTTTCTTTAGCTGAAACCTTCACCCTTGCAACCAATTTGAGTTCTTACCTTCATAATCGATTCTTTCATCACACAAGTTACATACATAACACACAAGTTACATAAACAACATTCAACCACCACAAATTCTAGTATTTAAGAATTCATCTTTCCTTTTAATTTTCCAAGCATAATCTAACTTTATCACACTCTCGATGTTTATATCATCATAATTATGCATAATTTCAAACAAGGATTACAACTAGGAAACCTTTCCTGGTTGGTTGAACCTATCCTCCTCTTTTCCTAGAAATTTGTCTCTAATTTTTAAACAATTCATTTCTCAATACCTCTCTTTTTCTATGCCTGTTATTTAATTTTATCATTACTTTTCGGTTCCCCAAATTTCTAATATGAACCCTGAAATAAAAATTAGGATTTTTTTCCTAAATGTTTCCATGTAATGAAAATCTTTTGATCTTACATCCTTTTAGGATGTATTAACATCATTAGTTCATCAAGATTTCCAACAAAACACACCCTCTAATTTTTTTCTTCTTGGCCAAACCTTGCTTATTTTTACCAAATCAAGCCTTATCTTAAGATTATACCATGTAATCTTTGCAAAAAATATATTTTTTTCTAATTTCTCATAAACTCTAATTTTCTTAGGGATTGAGTATTTTGTTTTCTACCCCAGAATCTCACCTCAAAATATATTATTTAAGTTTAATAGATACTTTACCTTATCTCTTGAACTCAATTGAGTATTTCATATTTAAAAAATATTAAATCATGTCATGTATTTTTTTATTGTTATTTATGAAAATATAATTTTTATTTTTAAGTTTTGAGAGACTTGACTATCTGCAATTTAAAATAAAGTTGTATTTTTTAAAAGAAAGACTTTTTGTTGTTTTTATGGAAGAAAACTAATTTATTTAATACTAAAAAAAATCCTATGTGTAAGTTACAATTTTAAATATTAAATATGAGAGGGTAAAAAAAATATGAGGCACTCAAAATTAATTGAAAAATAATTTTTAAAAAATTTTAAATTTCTTTTTAAAATAAACTAGAATAAAGTCATATTTGACAAAATAAATCGACCCAAATATCCACGTGAAAAGTCTAAGTTCTTTTAAAACATGGATTAACCCAACAAAGGCCCAAACTGAACTGAGGTGAAGAGAAAGAAGAACCAAATGGGCTTAAAAGAAGACAAAACTTTTGTCTTGAAACCATGTGGGCTAAGCAAAGAAAGCCCAAATTAAAGATACTGAAAATGCTGACTAATCATGTGTTTTGCCTTTAGAAGATCAAAAAGGATAGCTTGGAAACAACACTATACTGCCTTCCTCATGTTTTTTCTTTTAAAACCCAGAAGATATGCATCCCTCAGACAAAATCAAATTTAGGTAGCGTACTCAACAAAAGAGGCAAGGTTGCTGGACTTCTCACGGTTGGGGAGAGCTTGCACCGCCGCTGGAGGAAGACTGTCTGTCTAGCTGGTGCGGAGCCGGAGTGCATCTATCCAGAGCTGTCAGGCTGCTGATCTTAAAGGTTGCTGCTGCTCACGGTGCTGGTGCAGAGAAGTTTGCAGCTTTTGCTGCTGGTTCTTCCAACTGCAACTGCTGGAGCTGTGTCAGCCGTGCGTGTACACACGCAGAGATGAACTCGCGGAAATAAAAGTTGTCACACTTTTCCATATGCAAGTCGCAACCACGACTGAAGATAGAATAGAGCATGGCCTAGCCTATTTTAGCACTTTCAAGGTATTATTTCAGCAGCATCTCTGGTTTGAAGCAATAACCAGCAAGCATGATTGTTGAGGGCCATAGGTTCAACTAGATTTTTTTTTTAATATTTGCTTTTTAACTCGGATTAGTCCACGCTCTCGGTCATTCAAGTTCTTGATCAACCCGGATTTTATATCTGCAGTTGATTTTATCATGCACAGCTCAAATTTTTTTAAAAAAATGAAAGAGTAAAACTCCAAAACAACGAACACAATAGAGAATTCAACAAAAAGCAGTAAGGAAAAATAATAAAGACCGAATGCAAATCTAATCAGACTCAAGACTAGTAAAAAAGCTAATTAGTGTACTTTAAACATGTTTAAGGCCACTAACAAACAAATTCTCAAATTTCTCCATCACTTCTTTCTTCAGAACCAATCCAATCTCAACGCCACCACTTTCACATTTGCTCTCTGCCATAGAAATAGCTCCAGTCCTATCTATGCTGGTAACCTCCACGTTCTTTGGCCTCCCCCACCCGAAATCTACCCCATAAACCTCGAATCGGGCTGACCCAGCAACCCCAACCGGTATTGCAGCTGGCTCGATGGCCATAAGCTTTTTAACCTTCTCCTTCGCTCCTTCAAGAGCTGCTTTCTCTATCCCTTTGATCACCTCACTAATCTTTTGTGCAACGAAGACAAACCCATCATCTTGCATTGCAGATCCTGCTAAAACAGCAACATAAAGAAGAACACAATTGCCAAAATAATTTGTAGGTATCGGAGGATCCACACGTGCCCTACAGTCTGCTGCAATTCCAAACTTAATCTTTTCGTCACTTTTTAGGCCTCTAGCTTTCACAAGGCAAACTAATGCATAAGAAAGTGTGATCGCAAAACTTGATAAATGGATTGCTTCTGTGTCTTTTTTATCAGAGACCTTGTCAAGTTGAGAGAGGATCCTTTCCCTCAATTTCTTTAAGTCATCTCGGGAAAACTTGAATGTTGCTCGTACCGAGTTTGGTGGAACTTCTTTAGATGGAAATGGTTTCAAGCTTCTAGCATTGGAATCTGAACCTCCACCTGCCTGATTAATGCTTGACCAGTTGTTCAAGTATTCAATGTCAATCCCCTCTGGATCTTGAACAACTGTTCTATCAAAAAAAGGGATTAACTCAGTCGGCAACAAACATGAATTATGCTTGCATATGTGAGCCCATGCCTTCATGAACAAGATCGAGGATTTCCCATCAAGAACAGCATGGTGAGTGGTGCAGCCAATGCTAAACCCTTTATTTGGGAACAAAGTGATCTGCAAAGCAATGGTAGATACTTTAACATCAGAAGTTGATAATTTGGGCACATAAGGGTGTGACAGAAAAGCATCATGCATTTCATTGCTTGAGAGATCATCAAAGTCAGCACTATTATTGGACTCCGCAACTGTCAATGAAACGCCATCTTTAGGAGTGTATAGAATGATGGGTTTGGCGGCATGTGAAGGCCAAGTAAGTTTGCCAGCAAGAGGGAGGAAGGGGAGGAGAGTAAGAGAGAGGGAGTGTTTAAGTTTGGGAAGGATTTCTGTGTTGAACATAGTAGGGGTTAAATCAGTGAGCTCATAGGAGAAGATGCGCTCAACTGGGTCAAATTTAAGCCAAAAAATGTCGAAAAAAGTGAGAGGGAGAGATACTTCAACGGCTGAATCCGGTGATTCGGAGGGTGGGCTGAGTTGACATGACTCAAGTACTTTTATTGGGCTGGTTGATGCCATGCTATCTTTTCCTTGTTTGAGATCCAGGGAGAGATTGCTTTTTGTTCGAAAAAACGCTTGCATGGTTTTCAGGTCAGTTGGATGCTTTAAAAGCGGTAGGAGATATATTTTATTTAAAAATATATTAAAAAATTATTTTTTTATTTTTTAAAAATTAATTTTAATATCAATATATTAAAATAATATAAAAATATTTAAAAAAATATTAATTTTTTTAAAACACAAAAACAAACCTAAATACATCATTATTACACAATAACTTTTATGTTTTGATTTTTTTTATTTTAATATATATATATATATATATATATATATATATATATATATATATATCAACATCTGTACAGATGCGGCAAAAGCAGCACCACAGAGGTCAGCTACCAGGAAACTACCGCGTGGGTGAGCATTAAGCACATACCGTCAGGACATTTATGGACACCACAAACGATGCATGAACATTCAAGGATATTTTACCGACTGTTTGTTTCTATATTTTAAAAATATTTTTGATAAAATTTGAAATTTTTTTATTTTTTTATTAATTTTAAATTAATATGTTTTTAGTGTTTTTAAATTATTTTGATATATTGATGTCAAAAATAATTTTTAAAAAATAAAAAAATATCATTAACATGTATTTTGGCATGAAAAGCTATTTGAAAAGCAACCGCAATTATACTGCCAAACACACTCTTAGTGAAAATTAGTTTTTTTTTGGCTATTTAGTTTAGAAAATTTAATTCTATATTTTTTATTTTTTTTCAGAATATTTATTGATTTTTTCACGTTCTAGATTTTTTGAGTTAGTTTTTGAACACAAAATAATTAACAATAAAATTTTGAATTTTAATTTATATAAGACCCATTTTTTAGCATAATTTTTTGTGTTTGATGTCTATCATCATTTGTAGCCATAATTAATTCAGCAGGTTTTACTTCGGTATGGAGCTCAATTTGAGGGTTTATCGTCTAGGGATAAATTGAATTTTTTTTTTTTTATGATGGATGAAATAATATAAATTTGAGGGTTTATCGTCTAGGGAATATTTGAAGAGATATTTTTTTGTTGCGTTTTAATTTCCCTAAATCTTTATTTGCCAATCGAATCTAAATTTCACACTCTCCATGTCAGTTTATATAATTAATTAATTAATTTTTCTATATACTAGCTAAAAGATTCAAATCTAGAAAATCGAAAGAGGGAGTGAGTCATTAAAGTTTAGCTAATTTTTTTTCATAGTGAATGCAATCATTTTAAATTAAAAGCTTAAATTATTGTCATTAATTATTTTATACTAACTTTTTAAGACACTTCTTAAATGAATTTTTTTTTTAGCTCTCACACTATCTTATATTAAAGTTAAATATTTAATAACAATATTTACCACACTTCCAAACAAAACGTAATACCTCATTAATTTATACAATAAGAAAAGTTTGCATATAATCCCTACACACTTTCATTTTATGCATGTTATCAGTATTACACATTGTGGCGGGGTGCGTCGCGACGGTGGAGGTTTTTATCGTGTCTCCTGATGAGGTGTTATGTTGAAAAGGTTTTTGGATTAAATCATAAAATTTTGATTAATGTTCAGAAGTCGTCACCTAGTATTATGGTCACTGAGAACCTATGATCTGCGAGAGTTTAGTTAAGAGATCGGTTGTGCAAGAAGAAGACTCAACACCCCCAATGCACCCTACCTAAGGTAAGCTGCATTGTTGTTTGATTGTTTTTTTTTCAAGTCTGATTTCTATACATTGATCCTTTCTAAGGTTCAAGGTAGATCTCTTTTCATGAGAAAGTCTCTACCTTATTGGGTTAAATCCTAACCATTCTAAATTCTTAATTTTAGCATCGTATTTTTACACCTTGTATCTTTAATACCTGAGAGTGTACTTTATCTTGTAATTTTACACCCTACAGATATAAAAGTCTACTTTTTGACCCTAAAAATAATGATTGGAAAAAATGTTTTTGATATTTTGACCAAACCCTAATGGATGATCATAAACTGATTATGATATCCATTTTTTTTTAAAATTTTCACAACATGTGAAAGATGTAATTTTTTATGAAAATATGCTTTGAAAATTTTTAGGATTTGGTTGTATGCATGAAAACAAAATATTTATTTTCTTTTTTTTTGTTTTTGAAAGGGGAAATTAATTTAAAAGTTTTGAGATTTTTTTTTTGAAAATGTTTTGAATTTTTTTGAAATATTTTGGAGAAAATCGGGTATTTTAATACTGGATTTGTATTTTACAATGTAAATATACAACCCGATATTATGCAAATTTGGTAGAAAAATATTTGAGAAAATTACAAAATTTTTGAATTGATTTTTGATTTTTTTTGGATTTTTTGTTGTTTTTTTTCAAATATTATAATATATATTATTATAAATAAAAATATATGGGTTAGGCCTCCCCAGCTAACTAGGCTAAGCTCAGCTCGAAGAAGGGTTGGGTTGGGTAGATCTCGGCCCAACATATCTTTTTTCTTTTCTTTTTGTGGGTCAGGACTGACCCATACATTTGGTTTGGGCCATAACAGGCCCTACCCAAGTCCACTGCTCACACATGAACAGTGGGACGTGAATTATAATTCACGTCCATTGTTCATCCAGCAGACAAAGGGTGAAGAAGAAGATGAAGATGAAGAAAAAGAAGAAGGCCACCTGGTGCGGTGGTGGTCTGGATGTGGATTAAGTTCGGCAGGTGGCTCAGGAGGCGTCGACTGAGGGAATGGTGGTCAGAGTCGACTGTAGGAGGAAGAACAAAGAGGTTAGGAGAATAAAAAGAAAGCAGTTTGCGGTGGTTGTTCTACTGCTAGTGAGGATTTAGATTCGTAGGGAGGTTGAGCCGCCGTCTGTTAGTGGAGGAGAAAGGTTTTTGTGGAATCTTCAGTTGCTGAAGAAGAAGCAGGGAGAGAGAAAAAAGTGAAAGAAATGTTGGCTGAAAAAAAACAAGGGAGTAAGCTGATTTTTGACGATTTTTGGACTTGATTTTCTTCCAGCTCAGGACATGAAATGCACCCCTATTTATAGGAGGTGGAAGAGAGATATTATTTCTTTAATGGTGTCAAATCGTGACCTTTGTTTGGCTGAGAAGGATCCCAACCGTTTGTTCCATGTGTGCATCGTGAGTTTGTCAAATCGGCAGGAAAAGGCTGCATGAGTTGGCTTCTTTAGGCCGGCACCGGTGTGATTTTAATAGGCCTGAACGGGCAATACTCAAGAATAAAGGGATGTCAGGCGACCATTTTAGTTCATGTGTTGTTAATTTTTGTGGATATATGAGACATTAAATGCATTTGAAAAGTAGCCACCCGAGCAAAATTTTAAGGCAAAATCGGGGAAGATAATGAATGGTGACTAGCCGACGCATCACCAGGTCTTTTTTTTCTTTTTAATGAAAAACGACGCCGTTTAGGGTTAAATTTAAGGATTTTTTTGGAACTTCTATTTAGTCCTTCAGCTTTCTAATGTGTTTAATGGAACTCCTAATTGACCATAAACTTTTGATTTAATGCAATTAAACCCCTGATGAATTACATTGTACACTTCGGAGTTACGCGTCTTTTTTCATATGGTCATTGGTCTCGGATTTCTGCAATTTAACCATTAATTGACAATTCAACTTTCAATTTCTTCAATTTTACTCTTGTTTTTTTGTCAATTAAGCCATTATAGTTTGGCATCTTTTGCAAAATGGTTTTTGGCTGTGAAATCTTTTAATTTAACCCTTAATTGATCCAAAAACTTCAAATTTCTTACAATTTTGCCCCTGATTTCAATCAATTAACTTGGTAAAAATTAATTTTGGTCTCTTAAAATTTCAATATTCTCAATTATGCCTAAATTGGGCCTCCCAAACTTAATTTTTTTTTATCAATTAAGCCAAAAAAATATTAATTTGACCAATTTAAAGTGTAATTGAGTCCTTACACTTAATTAAATTCTTCAATTAAACCCAAATTAGTTCTCAAACATAATTAAACTTTAATTTGGCCTATGATTAAATCAAATTAGCGTATTAAAAATTTAATTATGTCCTTGGACTTAATTTTTATGCAAATACGTCCAATAAGCATTTAATTGATCTTGAATTTGCATTATTTCTCCATTTTTTGGCATAATAAAGTAGAATTAGGACTTGAATTTCCTCTAAAATTGCAGTTGTATTCCCGAACCTGCTTTTTCCACGTTGCCAGCCTTTGTTTTATTTTTAGATTTTTATTTTGAAAAAAAAGTGAATTTTGAGGAATAACCCAGAATTGAGTTATGACAGTTACCCCCCTCTTTACAATACTTATGATAGAAAGTCTTGTAAAAGATTTTAGATAGTAAGCTTTGTAAAGAAGAAAAGAAAAGAGAGATAACGGACTCACCATATCAATAAATGATGAATCCATTTGAAAGTATTTGAAGTGAGGGCTAGGAAGTGCACTTAGAGAAAAAACAGAAAGGCTTTTTAAAGATTTTGAAATGGTCAAATTGTTATGGTTGACCTACCTAGAAAAAAAAAAAAGAGTTTTCAAGGTGGATAAAAATGAGGAGATTTTTCAAAGTGGTGAGAAATGCGAGGATTTTTTAAAGTGGTCTTGTTGTAATATGTGGCTTACCTAGGTGAAAAACACAAAGATTTTTCAAAGAGATAAAAAATACTAAGATTTTTCAAAATGAACTTGTTATAATGGACGACTTGCCTAGGTGAAAAATGAAAAGAGTTTTTAAAATGGTGAAAACTATAGAGATTTTTCAAAGCGATGAGAAATGCGAAGATTTCTCAAAATGGTTTCATTGTAATAAGCAACTGACCCAGATGGAAGATTGTCAAGGTGGTGAGAAATACAAAGATTTCTCAAAATGGTTTCATTGTAACGGGCCATTAGCCCAGATGGAAGATTTTGGAGGTGGTAAGAAATGTGGGGATTTCTTAAAATGGTTTCTTTGTAACGAGTAACCTGGAAGATTTTAGAGATGGTGAGAAATGCGAGGATTTCTCAAAATGGTTTCTTTATAACGAGTAACCGGTCTAGATGGAAGATTTTAGAGATGGTGAGAAATGCGAGGATTTCTCAAAATAGTTTCATTGTAACGGGCAACAAACCCAGATGGAAGATTTTGAAGGTGATGAGAAATGCGAAGATTTATTAAAATGGTTTCATTGTAACGCCCAACCGGCCTACATGGAAGATGAAAAGAGTTTTCAAAGAGGTCTGATTGTGATGGGTGACCTACCCTGGTGAAATAATGAAACATCTTGAAGGGACGCCATGATAGAGCTCGAAGGCGCACTATTCAAGAGATGAAAGCTTAAACAAGCATTTGAAAAGAGATAGGACCTAAAAGTGAACAAGGCCTGAAAGGCATTCTTGAAAGGAGGTAGGGTTAGAAAAGCACTACATGAGAGACAAAGGCTCAAAGGCGCACTCGTAAAGGAGGTAGTGTTAGAAAATGCACTACCAGAGGGGTGAGGGCTCGAAGGTGCACTCGAAAAGAGGCAGGGTTAGAAAACACACTACTTGAAGCGTGAAGGCTCAGAGGTGCCCTCGAAAGGATACAGGGTTAGAAAACACATTACCCAAGGGGTGAGGGCTTAGAGGCGCACTTGAAAGGAGGTTAGGCTAGAAAACACACTACCCAAAGGGTAAGGGCTTGAAAGTGCACTCGAAAAAAGAAAAGGTTAGAAAACACACTACCCAAGGGATGAGGGCTCAAAGGCGCACTCAAAAAGAGGTAGGATTAGAAAACACACTACCCAAGGGGTGAGGGCTCTAAGGCGCACTCAAAAGGAATGATGATATGGCCTAAAGACGTACTAAAAAAGGAAGTAGGTAGCATTATAAAGTACACTATCTAAAATGATCGAGGGCTCGAAGGCATTCTAGAAAAGAAAAAGGTAGGGTTGTAAAGTGCAAAACCTAAGATTATGGATGGCACGAAGGCGCACTCAAAGAGAAAAAGATAGGGCTGTAAAATGCATTATCTAAGATGTAAAGCTGTAAAAAAACGCACTTAAAGGGAAAGATGTAGAGCTGTAAAGCGCATTAGCTGAGATGGTCAAAGGCTCTAAGGCGCTCTCGAAAGGAAAGAGGTATGAAACACATCACATGGGAGATGATGGCTCAAAGACGCACTCAAGAAGAGGTTATAGTGAGAAACTAATCTATCAAGGATGAAAGCAATGCATCATGATCAAAATAAATATATACTTACCTGAGAAATATTGGTCCCCTTCTCTTATGGTGTTTTTTTTTCCTCAAAAGTTTGAGTCTCTGATAGTAAGCTTTGATGGGTCTTTCCGTTTTTGCTTCCTCAAGTCACACCTTTTGGACTTATTCTTCATGGAGTTTTCCTTTAAGTTTCTGATAATAAGCTTTGATGGCTTTCTCGCTCTTGCTTACTCAAGCCACATCTTGTGATCTTGACCTCTGGGAAGGATATGACATCAACATACTTCTTTGCCCACAAACCTTTATCTAAATTATTGTTAGCTCCACACCATGTCTCCTATTTTCTTAGAAAGATAATCATAGAGCTAGCCCTACGTGTTTTGCTGGATTGCCCCCTAGTTTGATCATGCCCGCAAGTGGTTGTTTGGGGTTTTCTTTGGGGATAAGACTTTATGAAAGAAGATTTGGTTATTTACATTGAATTGTTTTTATATAGAATTTTTGGAATTTCAAAGTTATTTCAAACACAGAAACCATCTTGATGTTGGTTTAAAGCAAAGTCGTTCTGAAAAAATTCAAGTGCTTCCTATGGACAAGTCCTCATAAGTGTTAACAAATTTTGTTTTGTTTTTGGTGAAGATGTGAAGTAATGTTTGGTTAGTCAAAAGGGTTCAAGCTTCAATTTAAGGGTTTCAAAGAACCATTTTCAAAGCATTCATTTTGCTTGAATGAATAATGACTTGTTTTGCATGAGAAAAGCATTGCCTACCAATTCAGATTGCTTGTCTTTGATCAAAAAGGCTTGATTGATTATGTAATGTAGGCTTAGGCTCCTTGTTATAAAAATAAATGATATCTATTGGCTCAAAAGGTGTTTAAGAAATCTTAAGACTGAGGATCAGTAGTGCTTATTTCCCAACCTCTTTTTAGTCCATACATTTTTTAACCTTGGAATTGATTTGCAAGATGGTCCATCATGGCCCCTAGTGTCAGGTTTGGGCCTTTTCTCTTTGTTTTTTCTTCATTTGGTTTTGAGTATCATCATATTGGTTATTTTTTGCGGTATGCTCAAATGTTTTGGATCCTTTAGATTCTTTCATGCCCCTAGCTTTGTTTGAGCACCTTTAACCATTGAGAATTTTTTTTCATACCACCTAGTGTTGTTTGGACACATTTAATAATTGAGGATTTTTTCATGGCCCCCAACTTTGTTTGGGCACCTTATTGATGTTTTTTTTTTGTTTCTTGCAATTGCCCCCTAGTATGAGGTGTGATCCTAACCAAGATATTCTTTTCAAGAAAAAAAAAGCATTAGGCTCAAAAGGGGATTATAAGGGATTTTTAGGATTTGTGAAAGGATGACCGGGATTTTTAGGATTTGTGAAAGGATGACCAAAGATGACCTTTCTTCATTTCAAATGCAAGCATTTAGGATTGGTAAGCTTTGCTTTCTTTCATGCGAATATGGAAAATGGTTCCTCATTATTCATGCAGCCAAAACTCAACTTTGGAGTCATCTCATGGTGTTTGAGTTGTTCTTCAGGTTTTTTAGGTGTCAGGATGTCTCTTCAATTTCCAAAACTTGTTTCTTAAAACAAACACCAATTTAATTTTTATTTTGTATTAAAAATTTAATTTCCTAAAAATCTTTGTGAAAACATGGGTTCATGCTTTTTTTGGGTAAAAAGGGAAAAACACCAAAAAATTCTTAGTGCAGTGGTTTTATAAGTACAAAGTGTTCTCAGTGTGTTATTTGCATGAAACAAAAAAATGAAGGCACATTATAAATATAGGAAAACACATGATTTTATTAACAAAAAGGGCTCATTTGGCATAGCAAATTTATGAGTTGAATTGCCAACAAGATTAAAACAGGTTGAAATATTACAAAATCAAAATAACTTTGCAAACATGATCAAACAAAGGCAATTATTAGGGGCATACTCTATTTTCTAACTTTGGTAAACTTCCCTTTTAGCCAGCCTTCCTCCAAAAGCTTTTGCAAGTATCTCCCCATTAGTGTGGACAGAAAACCACAGACATCCGTTTTCATACTATCTTCTTCACGCTATGACTTCATCATTGGTACTTTTAAATTTCCCGAGCATTCCGCCTCCAATGCATTTCCGATCCACTGCTTGAAGTATGATTGGGTAGAGGGTTCGAACTCATGTTTAGAGTTTCTTTGAATGTTATCTACTCTGCTTTGATCAAGTGCATGAGCCTTTTCCCATGATTTTTTTAAGGATAAGATAAACTTAATCTCCCTAACGCGATTGTATAATTTACCTTAGAAAAAAATAATTTAGTCTTCCTAGTGCAATTGCATAATTTACATTGGAATGGACAGATATGGACTTCATAGTATGATTGCACACTCTATAAAGATGAGATTGACAAGACCTCAACAACTCTAAATGATTTTACTTCATCTCCACAATGTAATAGCACCAATCTCTATATGATCCTGGAGGTATCTTAATGATTTATTAGGAGTATAAATATATACTTGTAACCCAAATCTCTTCTTAGTTCCAAGTAGGAGGCAAATCCTACTAAGGTTAGGCAAAAATCAAAGCTTAATTTCTGCCAAAATTTGATAAATATTTTTTTAGGTATGGATGTTGGAACCGTACAACATTTTCAACAATTTACTAAGGGCTTTTAGACCCCGCACAAATTTTTTTACTATGGGTGTAGCACCCATACATATTGTCTAAGGAATTCTCTCAACATTTTTATAAGTATAAGTATTGAACCTATATAAGATTTCAAAACATTTCATAGGGGCCTTAGATTCCTTTTTTACTATGGGTGTCAGGTACATATAAATTACACAAATCAATATCGAAATGAAAAGTAAAAATCAAATTTATAATAAAAAATATTACATAAATATACCCTAAAAGACTGGGGTTGTTTATATAAAGGGATATGAGGAGTGGAGGCTTAGTTATTTAGCCCAGGCTCCTCAGTTAAATATTCCCCATGTTGAGCAGCAGTAGCCCTAATGGTGAATACATCTGTAAAATAGCACTGGAACTAGATGAAAGACAGTATTAAAGTCCACTTGCATTTCTTTTAATTGATTAAAGAAATACACGTTGTACATGGTAAGAAAAATCATGTCCCAAACCAACTTGAACAAAGTTGCAGACCCTCTAAATAACTCCCTAGAAGAGTTCCTCGAAGCCTCCAGCTACACTCAAGAACTCTGAGCTTCTTCCCTAGCAATAAAAAGCTCAACCCTCAGACTGTCTTGGGTGGTCTTTGCCTTAAGTATCTCCTGTTCCAGGATACCCACTTGGTTATAAATGCCATATAATAGTTTATCAGTAGAGCCAAACTAAAGAACAATGCCTTGTATTTGTTCCTTTATCGATGAATATGCCACTTTAAGGCTCCTCATTTTGGTCAGCACACTAGTTTTCTCCTTTTTTTTATTCATTGAAAAACAACCTGGTATGCTCTATGTTTGGTAACGACCTTCCTTACGTGGTTCCTCTTGGTCATCTAATACCTTTTGAAATGAGTGCACATCATGAAAGTCTACCAAAAATAAGTGTTGAGAACAATAGTTATAAAACCAAACTAAAAGAAAAAACAAGAAAGTTTCTTAAATTAATGTCAAATAGCGATTATAGCTCTCATCAGACATCATTGAGATGTCTGATGGAATGGTGAGAATCCTCTACATCAATCTCAACACCTCAAGGCTAGTCTTTCCAAGGCTTGACCTTCTATTGATAACAACCTCTATGAGCTGCCTCTCCTCATCAGTCAAGGCGAGGAAACTAAAAGGAACTCAAATAAGAGAAAAGTTAGCAAAAAATCCTTAAATTCAACTTCCTCAGAAACAACTTAAATAGAGAGCCCAACTGTTGTCGCCTTTGTAGATAAAGTTAGAAGTCAAGGTTGAGGGAATGCCACCATAAGAGCCTCTATAGTCGAGGCTGGAACATCAATCTCTATATTGGTTGAGACCTTCTTTTCTCGTAAAATAGACAACAACACCCACAATCACTTGAGGTGGTCAAATTTCTTTCACCCCTGGGTAAGGGAGTAAAACTACCCCAATTTCACACATGACCATAAAGAATTCCAATAGTTTTGCAAGGATAAATCTTATAGGAAAAGTAAAAGGTCTCTCATTAATGAAACAGACAACTCAAGTAAAAAAACCTTTCACTAAAGTTGATAACCTTTCAAAATCTTTGCATATTAAATACGTAAAGATTTAGGGGGCTCTGATGGATTAATATGTTTTATAAATGTTAATTTTGCCTAAAATTTATGTTTTAAAAAGACCAAAAGCAGGGTGATAACCTAACATTCTTAGGCCCAGCTATGAGCTAAGCCCCGATACTTGTTAGTCGTGAGTTACCAGACCCAACATTCTTGGGCTCAGCTACGCGCTGAGCCCAAGTACATGTGAGTATGAAAAAATTTCATATTTAACATTCTCGGGCTCAACTATTGTTGAGCCCAAGTACTTGTTGATTTGGCAGGCTACCAGACCCGATATTCTTAGGCTTAACATCTCATCGAGCCCGGATGGATGTGAAACTGATGACCTTTCTAGGCATCCTATTAGGCCACGAGACTCCGCTTGTTTTTTTATTGTGACTTTTAACATAAAATGTTAAGGTTAATATACTCATCTCTCCATATTTTCAAATGTGTAAATGTTTTCAAAAGAACTTGCTACTTATCATTCATTAATGATGTGTAAAAGATATTTATCCATCGTTAATGTTATCAAGTCAAGATGAAACTTTAGTCCCTCTTATCTATAAAAGGACAGGATTTATAGACTATAAAAACCCTATGAATCCTTCAAAGAAAAAAATTGTCAATCTCTTTTCTTGACTGCATATTTATTTTCAAAGTTTTTCTCTAAAATATCATATTGTCTTTTCTCTCAAAAAGATACTTATTTAAGTTACAAAGAGTCCTTAAATCTAATAAAAGGGGCTTTTTTTCCAGGAATCAGCCACCTTGGCTTACTAGGCACCATATATCAATTACCAACCATCTTGGCTAGGAAGAGTAAAACAAATTGCTTGAATAAAGAGATTAACCAATTATGTAATACATAAACCTTGCTCCTAAACTATTTGAATTTCTAGAATATCATCATAAGTCAATCTCAAGTCCACCACTTCCATTTATGCTCTTTGTTGCACTTCAGTGAATATTGCAATGGACCCCGAAATATATCTTGAAAAATTAGAGTCACCACTTAGTAATTAAAGAAAACTAGAGATCATAAAATATGCATTGGTTTTAAAGATTCATATAAGGAGTTAGTTATGCTTAAGAAAATAATTACATAACCCTTATAACATCCTTTCTTATAAAAGGTTGGTTTTATTATGTGTTTTCTCATCGATTTATTTTTTTGAATGCCATTAATTATCCTAATTAATTTTAGTCTTTTTTTTTTCAGAGATATCACTAAAAAAAAATATTAAGATTTTCACAATGTAAAAATATCAATATACAATAAATTTAAACACAAATAATAAAAATATTTATTCAGATTCGAAATTAACATCAGGTGGAAAACACTAGAAATCACCGGAAAATACCACTAGTCCATGTAGTGCTGGAGAGAACCTGCAATTAGATGGTGGTTTCCTGCCGCGAGTCTGGAGAGAAGGCTGGTGCTTGGAGGCGGTAGTGCTGGTCTCGGGTTAAGTGAAAATGGTGTCTACGGGTTTTTGAGAGGTTCTGTGTTGATGAATGCTCCGTCTGAGTGGAGGCTGACTTAGGAGAGGTGATTTTGGTTCGGTCTTGGGTAAAATCCGGGACTGCTGCAGCTATTAGAAATTAGTAAGTGTTTTGGTTCACGGCAAGGGAGGCTCGAAGGGAGGGTGATTTTAGGTTCGTTGATCTTAGGGGATTGATTTGAAGAAATCAATTTGGGCTTGATTGAGGGATTGGGGGGCTGAAATTTGGCTTGCTGAAGATGTGTAATAGAATAAATGGGTTTAAAGAGCTATAATTTAGAAGATTGTAATCTCTGGTTTTATCGCTTGTAATTGCTGGATTTTGGGGTTTAATTAGACTATCAATTAAAAATAATTGGATTGAAATGGGATTGATTTGGGTCTGAATTGTATTAAATCAGTTTAATTGGAATAATTTGGACTGAATTGATTGGATTAAAGAATAGGACCGAAATGAAATTATTTGATCTTTCCAATTTCAATTTAATCCTTAATTTCCTAAAATCCCTTAATGTCGTTTCTCTTTTAGATTGTGTACTTAATTGAATCAATCTATTCCTCCAGATTTAACAATTTATTACAAAATCATCCTTGGTGTTTCCACTTTTAGTCAAATTAAATTGAATTAAGCTATTTTCTTCAATTTTCTTTTCAATTCAAACCTCAATTATGACTCAAAAATTATCAAATCTCACTTTTGCTGATGCTCCATTATCAATCCAATTTCAAACCTATCTATTTTTTGTATTTCTTTATTTATTTATTTTTTTGTATTTTTACATTTTGCATTTGTTTTAATGATTTTCAAGATGTTTCACACACAAAATTAAATAAAAATAAAGAAAATTAACAAAATGATCAAGATAGCTAAAATTATTGAAAAGACATTTTTTAAAAAATATATGAAAAGAAGGGTAAAAAGTTATAACACTCTTGACCATAGAAATAGTTGCAAAATTCCACATTATTAATTTGGCCTCCCCCGCCCGAAATCTATTCCATAACCATCAAACCCATAAAAAAGTCTTAATTGACGTATAGCTTCTGTCGATTCTTTGTTTTTTATTTTTCATAAATTAGAGACTATATTATAAAACATGAGTGCATTACAAAACAACATGAACATTACAAAACAGGAATAAAATTAGCAAAACTAGAGTGCATTACAAAACCAGTGTTGGATTATGTCATGAAAAATGAGTTGGAAAATAACTTATTAATGTTTTATTTTTTTCAAGTTTATTAAAATAATGAGAAACAAATCTTACAAATTAAAAATTTAAATGAGAATGAGAATGAAATTGAAAAAAAAATATAATTTTATAAATTATTTCAAATAAAATAAATAATAATAAAAATAATAAAGATCAAATCTAAAAAATAAAAAAAATAAAAGATAAAGAAATTAAAATAATAATAATTAACATTTCATAAATTATTTCAAATAAAATAAATAACAATCAAAAGAATGAGGATCAAGTTTGATAAATAAAAAATTTGAATAAAAAAATGATAAGGAAAAAACAAATAACAATTATAAAAATAAAGACAAAAGTTAATATAAAAATTAAATTTTAAAAGATGAAATTAAAAAATAAATATTCAAAACAAAATATATATAGCAATCAAAAGTTTGAGGATCAAATTTGATATAATCAACAAATAATATGATATTTCTAAATTTTTCACAACTTCTGGAAAGTGTTTTCCGCCTAAATTTTTTAAAAAAACACTTTTTTAAAAACCAAACTAAATTTTTCTTTGACTGAAAAATATTTTTTATTAATTAATTTTTTATTTTTTAAAAAACAAACATAACATAAAACACTTGGCATGTAGTGGAATGGGACTTTCCTTGGATGCATGCAAATTGCACACGAGTAAAGTACTTCGTTCTTTTGCTTCCAGCTTGGTGCTCCATCATATAAGAGGTGGTATACATAATAAATTATACTCCGCCATATTTGCTCATGTGTCTATACACAAGAGAGCACTCTAAATAATTATGTCATTTTATGCCATATTTAAATGATACAAGTTTATAAATTAATTGTAAAATATTTTATATTAATTAACCAGTTATTCTATAAAATATTAAAAAAATCAGAAAAAACATTTACCCAAAATAAACATCCCTTAGCTAATTTCTTTTAATGATAAATGTTAAATAATCACCTTAACTTAATAATTTAAATTTTAAATTGTTAAGTGAGATTTCAGAATATAATTTATATTATTTTTTAAAACATCCTCTCAAATAAAAATACCCCTCAAATAAAAATACTTTGAACCGTATGTTCTTAGTACTTATTAACCAGACATAGGCAGAAATGAAGGCACAGTGAGCAATAAGCAAAGATGAACACTTACAATCTTCGCATGTTCATTTTATATATGTTTTGGGGTATTACACATAACAATTATCACGAGAAATGACAAAGACAGAGATTATTGTGAGATATCTTTCTCGCCCAGGAAATCAGATCTCACAAAATAAGTTCTACATCAAGCACAATACTGCATCTATATATATATAAAAATGATGACCGGAGAGATGATACTCACCGCTCCAAGTGCACCACATAATTCAACCACACTGTAGGCCGTGGACTTTGAGTCACATCACCTTTTTATTCTTCACAAACTGTCGAAGATATTAACAGTGCAATGTATCATGCTGTCCCACACCATCAATAGTAGCACAACCCCACATACAATATCTTGCATGATCTCTCCTAGCGTCGGAAGCTCCTGACTTGACGGGGTGGATCAGCCTCTTCGTCCCGGAGCTTCACAGCCGTGTAGGTGGCAGCACCAACTAGGGCTCCTAGTGTAGGTGCCACCAGATAAATCCATATTTCTTTGTAGGTTCCTGCTGCTACTGCTGGTCCCAAAGTCCTCACTGGATTCATTGAACCACCACTTGATGGCCTGCCCACGTCAAAAAGAATATAATTACTGATGATCTATATCTTCCTTCACCAAAGCATTATTATAGTAAAATCACTAATTTTTTAAAAAATTGTTTAGTTTCGTCGTATCACTCAATAAAAAATGCGAAAGAAGCACGTAAACCTGGTATAATTCGATGAGTTGATATAATAATTTAGTTTAGCTAATTTGAAGATTTATTTCATCAAAACCTGGCCTAGTCAACTTCATATATATATATATATATATATATATAACATAAACTAACTATAAGCTTAATAAACTCGTAATCCAATCTAGATATTAGATCAGCCTAGACCAGGCTGTATCTAATAACTATACTATGTGCAAAACTTCTCTTTGATCTATTATTGTGAGAGATGGACTGGTGGGTAAATGATGGAAAACGATACAACAGGACAGGAAAAGTACGTCTGCTAGCCAAACATGTTTTAATATCTACCAGATGATATATCATCTGGTTAGCTTATCATATTTTGTTCTTGTTTAGTTTTTGTTCCTCGGATCTTTCTGTTTTCACGTTTTAAAAATATTTTTATTTTTTTTAATATTTTTAAATTATTTTAACATGCTATTATTACAACACTGTCAAACATCCCGTAATCTTCAACTAGCAAGCTATACCTGCACCTCACAATTTCTTCTCTAGATTTATTGAACTCCCTAGCGAATGTGGTGTCATGTATGGCCAATCTGCTTTACCCTTTTTCTGGGAAGTGGTGGTGCTACCAGATAGGACAGTTCAGGCTCTTTCCTACTATATTATTGAAGGGTGGCCCCTGTATTATTAGCAAGATGACAATCTGCCACTGCAAATAATTTTGAAAATGCAAGGTCTTTAGGTAGAATTTTGGGTGCATTTTTCAACTTGCATTGATTCAATCTTCTTTCCTCTTTTTTCTCACAACCACCTAATTAATAATATTCTCAAAATCAATATAATTTAAAGGCTCCTATCTATTTCAATTAATTAGATATTTTCAAAAATAGGTATAAAAGGTTTTTAAAAAACACATGATCAAGGGATATAATTTAAAAAGAAACTAAAGAAATAATCAAAGCATTAATAGCCTAAAAGAAATTCCAAGCTATGCTAAGGACATTTTGAGTTTTACACCCTTCCAGAAATTATCTAAAAACTACAAAAATAAATCAATGAATGACTAAAGAAAGAAGAGATCGATTAGAGTTTTACCCACCCTGCAACAAGAATGTTCAGCATAACCGTAGCTCCGACTGCTATTCCTGCCAACTCTCCCACCTGTCCATTAAAGAGATAACATGTAAGCTGTCATAGATGCGTGCGCAAGTATGCTCATGCAGAATGCCGATAAGCTGTAACTTATGGGTAAAATGCTTACAGCACGAGTGTCCGTGGCGACGGCCGTGACAACAAACAGGAGATTGAAAGTGATGAGGAACTCGAGTGCAAAAGCTTGGCCAGTGCTCACAGATGGAACAGTAACGCCACCAGACATGAAGGGATGGAAGACTCCTTTAAGAGCAAAAGAAGCACAGATGGAGGCTGACACTTGTGCTGCAATGTAGGCAGGAACTTGCACCCAAGGGAAGTGGCGTAGAGCTGCAAAGGCAATGGTGAGTGATGGGTTCAAATGGGCTCCAGAAATGTGCCCAGTTGATAGGATTATGATCATCACTGCTAGTCCTGCACAAGCTGCATTTCCAATCAATGTTTCTGCATTATTATACTTTTGGTTCACTATTGGTCCTGCTGTTGCTGCAAATATCAGGATGAAGGTTCCCACAAATTCTGCTCCGAGCTGCATAGAACCAAAATCAATGTTTACAATGCAATGATGAACTTAAAAATCTCTAATTTTCTAAAACTCAAGAACACATATTTAAACAATGCTTGCTAAGATTAATTGTAATCAATTTTTAATCTTCAAATAATCTGCAAGTACTGTTGGAATCAATGATGTGTTGTTAATCATTACTTTATGATGAAAGGCAACCAGTTCAGTACACTGCACTATTTTATTCTTTCATTTCAATCCTAATTAATTTCTTGATTAATGTCTCAACTATTTGCTGGTATATTAATTAAACGCTTGATACCCACTTGGAATCAATCATCAATTGTTGATATTATTCGAAAAATTCATTTGGAATGAATATAACAGGATGGATTATCATGAATCATTTAAAATAATTTGAGAAAACAAAAGGGAGGTTAATAATTTAGCTACAAATGAATTGGCTCTACATAAAACCAAATGATTAAGTGTGTGTTAAGAATTACAATGTTTTTAAAAGTATTTTTCGTTGAAGTATATATTAAAATAATTTATTTATTATTTTAATTTTTTATATTACATATAAAAATCATCATAAATCACTAAAAAAAATATTAATTTAATATTTTTTCAAGTATATTAAAACACAAAAAAAAACCTACCATACTCGCGACACTATAGAAAGGTCATTAAATATTCCAATCCTATATACTTTTCTAATGCTTGATTAGCTTGTTCTCAAGAGACAGATAGACATCTTATCTTGTAGCACATGATGCTGTTACTCCAAACCATACTCTATTCAGCAGGTAAGATGATTTCAAAATTATAATTTATTTTGTTATATTCTATGGTCCTCAACTATATTTTCAACTTCCAGGACTATATATTAATTCCATTCATTTTTATTTTTATTTTTATTTTTATTGGCCTTTTGGAAAGTTGTCAAAACAAAACTTACTCATATTCATCCTTTTCACCTATGTCACCTGTTTCATTTCCAGCCACAAACTTAAGGTACTACAGAAAAATTACCAGAATAAATCTAGAACACAAATTCCCCGACCTCATCTTAGTTTAATTTTCTGATATTATTTAATTTGAAAACCATATTTAACTTACCAAAACGATCATGCAACCTGCTCACCCAGTGGTCATGAAGACAAATCAAGAAATTTTATGGCCTGATTTCACCATAATTTTTCAAAGGGTGGTGGTGTAAGATGGTACCACACCGGAGAAATGCATGTCATAACAATTTCCCATGCAATTAAATTAAATTAAATTAAATTTGAAGTTTTGAGCTTCGCTATGATTAATAATTCTTTAAGGGTGTGCTTGAGTTGAAAAAAAAAATCAATTTCGAAGGTTTTTTAGAATATTTTTAGATAATTTTAATAGGAATCTGGAAAACGTAAATATATTCTTATAAAAATACTTGCATCGTGTTATTAATTCATATACACCTAAAATTTATTCAACAACATTTGACTTGTGAATGGTAATAATAATTAAAAAAACAAAAACCCTACGAGACAGGCCATCACATGCATCCAGACTTACGGCCACCAACTCGGCTTTTCACCGACGGCCCACAAACTTAGACTTTAGAATTTGGGTGGTTACTAGCCTGTCTGAGGCTGATAATTGGATGCGTGCTTACGCTTTTTCATCACTCTCTTAAAAACAAAATGCAAAATCTATGGATAAAAACGCAATCTCTCGCCGCCCGGAATATTAAACATTATGATAATTTAGTGTGTTCTTGTTGTTTTTGACATCAAGATAGTAAAACCATAAAAAGAACATCGACACAAAAAAATAATTTAAAAAGCTTGAACTACCGGAATATCACTCAATTTTAAGTGACAGGGAGAAGAGATTACCTTACGAGTAAGAGAAACATCAGGAGCAGGAAAATCAAGGAAGCAAGTGTGGGGTTGACCCCAAGTTGGAGCAGTGACAGGCAAGCACTTGCATTTCGGCATTATTTTTCTATCTGAATAGGAGAGCGAGTCCACTCTTAGCCCTGTAAAAAGTGGCCCTCCCGGTGTCCCCGGCGTATTCGGTGCCGACACCGCCGGCGTTCCAGCTTCTGACTCCGGCATTCTCTCCTCTTTCAAACTTTTTTTCCTCTTGGTTTTTGATTATAAGTTGCTAGGACGATCAACAACTCTATAGATCTCCTAATATGGAAACATAATAAATCTCTACAACTAATTTTTTTTTTTTTGGGTTTTTTTGGGTAATGATGGAAATAAAGAAGGAAACACAGTTACATGCTTTACTGGTTTTTATAAAATTTCTTCTAAGGAATAGGAGAAGGGAGGCAAGCTCTATGCATAGACAAAACTTGAAAATCTTCTTTCTCTCTCTCTGTTTTTTTTTTTTCTTTTTTGGTGGGTTTTTCTGGGAATGCAAAAGCCTACATGCTTTGAATGTTTTTCTAAGGGTCTGGCTAAGGAAGAACGATGAACACAGACCTATCCAGCTTCAAAACTACAGCAAAGCCAGCTCTATAGCACAGACCATACAGAGAAGGTGAAGAAGAAGAGGTAGAGAAGAAGAAACAAGAGGGAAGAAGAGATTGGGATTCAACGAGGGATCAAGGCAAGGATGTTGAGAAGAGAGTGAGTGAATGTGTGTGCCAAATATTAATGCTATGTCGACTTTTTATACACAATTCGAGGCTCCCACGAAGTGTAAGAACAAAACAGTACATATTTTGTCAAGAAGAAGTCAAATGCTCGGCCCATAATCCTTTAACAGTTCTTCTCACTGCAACACATGATGGTGAACACCACATACGTCAATGGAAAGAGGAAAGTTACTGTTTGTTTGTCAGCATTTTTAAAAAATTTAAATTTTTTATTTTTTTATTTGTTCAATGTTTTTTTTTATCATTTTGATAAGTTAAAATTAAATCATGGCATTTTATTCTCAGAATAATTCATCCCTCCTCCGAGATACACTCGAAGTAGCTATCAGATCATGCTATGTCATGGCATCTTTTTGCTCAGAATAATTCAAAAAGAAAACGAACCAGCTTCTCCTCAATAATAAACCACAAAATTACAAAAACCCCATTATTTTAATGAACTTTCGTACGTGAAGGCATCTGGTCATAAATATAATCATTAATTTCTCGATCGACAGATACAGATATGAAAGCATGTAAAGCAAGAGAGAGGGGCTCGTTCTGAGTTCAAGAGAAGAAATCAATCTTCAAGGTTAAGGTGTATTTTAACCAATTTTGTATACCGGGAATAAATTGTTTGCTATTAATCAGGTTATTCTGGTAGGTTTTTTCCTTCTTCTTTTTTAAATTCAAATTACAAATGAATAAAATTCAACTAGCGGGAAGGAAGATAAAAAGAAAATTTCAAAAACATAAATATTTTCAAATAATCATTTTAATTTAAATTATTCAAAGAAACTTTATAATATGATTTGTAGTATATTTTTTACGAGTGAAGCTTTCAAGATTAATGCTTGGAGAGGTTTATTAATATTTTGTGATTAATTTGATCACAAAAAAATATAAGTAAAATTCATGATTTTGGTATTAATATAATGTTAATAAAAACATTTTAATTTAAAAGATTAAATTTACGCCATTGAATGTAGTTTTAGAGTATGATTTATATTATATGCAATTGCAGTCTATTTTTAGTTGTGAATTACACTTTAATCTATTTTATATATAATTATGCATAATGGATAATTTGACCCACAAAGAACCACTCCGGAATGTACCTCAACTTTATTAAGGTTTAATTAGTTGTTCTTTTGTTCTACTAATCTATTAAAACCCTGCACTTTACACTTTATTTTTTTATTTTAATGTTTCTTTTAAAAAAAAAACCCTTTGGAATCTGTTTGCTGCTTTTTTTTTTTCCTTAGCACCCTTATTTTTGTATTTCAGTTTATTTTTAAAAATATTTTTTATTAATTGATGTTTTTTATATAATAATATTAAAAATAAATTTACAAAAATATTTTTTAAAACCATATTTGAATTGGTGGTTCTAGTCTTTTAATTATTTACTAGTTAGTGCACTCATGTTTATGAATATGATTTCACGGTAATCTTTAATGGCAATAAAAAAGAAAAGAAAATGACAAGTAATATAAATGTATTTACCATCTTCTCTTTTGTATCTATGAAATTTATTTATTAAAATTAATAACAAATAATAGAAATTAAAATACATATAAAATTGAGTGAATAAAATAAAAAAAATATTATATAAGGCCGGACATATTAGAAGTATTATTTCAAAATAATTATTTTTTTATAAAATAAAGCTTATTTGTATAAAATAAAAAAATCTTTAAAAATTAAATACAAAACAAAAAATTTAGAAAGAAAAACCACAATAAAAAAAACCTGTAAAACTCATCTTCTAAGTCATGAGACCGAGATAAATTGATAGAAAAGAGATTGAAAATAACTACAAAACCAATTTTTTTATAAACAAAATAATATAGAATGATAAAATTGTAAAGGAAAATGATGAAAATAAGAATCCCTAGCTGTATTAACTCTTGAAAACCGTGACTAATGTCATCAGATCGGAAGCATAACAAATGAAAAAACCACGAATCTCAATCCCGAACAAATCAGATGTTGAATGATGGAATCGGAAAAAAAATATCAATCACACATTAAATTGTAATTAAAATAATGAGGCTAAAAATAAAAATAAAAAATAAATTATAGGGCATAAAAAAATAAATTGAAGGGTTAAATTGAAAAGTAAAAAAAACTTTTACAAAAGAAAAGGAAAATTAAAAGAATGAGGGTTAAATTGAACAAAATAAAACAACATAAGCTTTGATTGAAAGATAAAATTGAAAACCAGTAAAACTTTAACAAAAGAGCTAAGGAAAAAAATTAAAAATCAAAATAATAAGAAGTGCTTTAGAAAAAAATAATATATGACAAATTATAATTTAATGACTGAATTGAAAAGATAAAAAACTTTTCTAAAATGGTCAAGGAAAAAATTAAATAATAAAAAATAGATGAACTGAAATTGAAAAACTAAAAGAAAAGAAGGCAGGCATGCATTTTCTTTGGAAGAGAGAAAAGAAAGAAGAAAAAAAAGCGACCATCAGCGACAAACCACCCATCATCCACCATCACGCGCCACACTAGGTGAAATAGGACATGGTGATGTTTTTAAGGACACAAAAAAAAAGCCAGATTTGACCACCGGGCAATGTCAAATGCGTCACCTAAAGGGCGCAAACGCCATCCACGCGCCATCTATTTTTGAGAATTAAAAATTAAAAAAAACCAACATAAAAGTACCAAAACGCCCCTCATAATTTTGGGAGTAACAAATAAACTCATGTGAAATGACAAAAATACCCCTAAATGCATACCTTATCTTTTATCTTTTACAAGGACAAAGACATATTTTTACTATATCTTAAGAAGGCAAAAACAAAAAATATCATTAGTCAACAATTTTAGGTATTTTTTTACCCAGATGACAAAGAAATTTGTTGATTTCAAATGTAAAAGCGTAATTTCACTATGTGAAAAATCTAAAAAAGACTTGATATCCTAGAATAATCTTGCAATGACCAATGAATCAATAAATCAAATCCAACAACTAAGGCTCTAATTTTCTCCAATCAAGAGCAAAATAATAATAATCTATAGTGATTTGTGTTCACTACTACAGTGAAATTGCCAGAGTTTCTGGTAATGGCTTGAAATGTTCTTGTCTAGATTGCACCATTGAACTTTTGCAACTAGCCAAAATGGTTCTACTTGGGATCAGTATTTCAGAGAAAAGGAAGCTGCAGGACAATGTTAACCACATATATCTTAGCCATGTTCTGTGAATTATTGTATAAATATTGTCAAGCCAATGCTGTGAAGTCTCCATGAAAAAGCACAAGCTGCTGCTGTGGCATATCCTCCCTGTGTTTTTTTTTTTTATGTGATGCAGCTTGCGTTATAATGATTTTGTGACTTTTTCAGGTTAAAAAAAGATTTAATACTTATTTTTAATATATGAAAGTTGATTAAAAATATTATAACTTGAAAACTGGAAGCCAGGTGGTGATTCATTATTATTTGGTGGTGATTCTTTGGGTTAATTATATAGAAAAAGAAACCAATAATTAATTCTAATATATTTTATTCCCACCACCAGCTTCAATTATATAAAAAAAATTTAAATTTTTTTTATTTTTTCTTCGCTTTAAATTAATATATTTTTTAGTGTTTTAGTTCATTTTAATACACTAATATCAAAAATAATTTTAAAAAAATAAAAAAATATCATTTTAATATATTTTCAAATGAAAAACACTTTGTGGCTATTAGAAAATTAATTTCAACAAAAGTATTTTTGGCCTTTCACCATTTCCATACCCATGTGTTTGTCTTGGGTTAGGTTGATTGTCAAACTTAAGTATTTTGAACTGGCAAGTTCACCAAATCCATATTACCTTGGGTTTGACATGATAACCAAACCCAAGTATTTTGGATCTAGCATGTTTGTCAAATCCATATTTCTTTTGGTCTGACATGATTGTCAAATCGAAATATTTTGTGTCTATCGAGGTCATCAGACCCATATCAAGATTCACTATATAAACACTAGATAAAAAAAAAAAACCTTTTGAAATAGTCTTTATTATTTACAACAATCCTCCACATATTTCAAAAGAGTTTTGAAATATATATACACACACACACTTGCTGGATTTCTATCTAATGAGTGTAATGCATCTAAACTGGTGTCTTTTGGACTATGATCCAGATCATATAAAGAATGAAATTTAACTTACAAAATTATTGGTGAAATTTTTAATTTATATGAACCAAAAATTCTTATTGTAAGTTATGTATCTCACCAATCATATTATACCCTCACAATCTCTTGTTGTTTGACTCAGTTTTGTGCTTAATAGGCTATACACACGCGTGATTGTTGTTGAGTGCTCTAGAGATTTTGCTAGTATCTCATAAAAGTGGCCCTACTCCACACTCATATATATAATTCCATCAAATGTTCACTGGAATTTGAAGCTTGTAGTTCATCCTCTCTTTACCTACAGACTAGCATTATTCTCACATCATAAAAAAGGACTTGTTTTATAATGCTATAGAATCATAAATGACTTTGTTATTACCTATATAAACCTAATTAATGGGATCTCAAAACATATAGGTTGGGTTCCTATCATTTTGATTTCTCACTTAAGCACTAGTCTCATTCCCCTTGATATTTCTAATAGTATCTTTCTACCAAGTAGTTTAGTTAGAGGATTGGTCAGATTCATTTCTGACTTCACATAATCAATTGAAATAATTTTATTTTTTAGCAGCTGCTTTACTACATCATATCTTAATCGAATATGTTGATTTTTACCATTGAAAGATTTATTCTTAGCAATGGCTATTGTTGCTTGGCAATCACAATTCATGGATATAGAAGGTGTTGGTTTTATTCCCAATGGAATTTCAGTTAAAAATTCCTCAACCAATTAGCTTCATTTCCTACTGATTCCAAAGCTATAAATTCTAACTCCATGGTGGATTGAGCAATCAAACTTTACTTGGATGATTTCCAAGACACTACACCACCACCAAAAATAAAGATATAACCACTAGTGGATTTAATCTCATCTGAATCTGAAATCCTGTTAGCATCGTTGTATCCTTCTAATACATCTATGATACCTTTAAAATATTTCATTAGTCGGACTATTGTCACGTAATGCTCATAATTGGAATTTTGTGTATATCTACTTAATCTACAAATAATGTATGATATATCAAGTCGAGTAAAGTTCATCAAATACATCAGACTTCCAATAATTCGAGCATACTCAAATTGAGTAGTAGCTTCACCTTTATTTTTCTTTAATTGAGTGTTGGCATTATAAGGAGTACTCATAGGTGTCACATCAAAGTGACCGAACTTTTTGAGAAGTTTCTCTACATAATGTTCTTATGTTAACATAATGCTTTTGTCCCTCCTTATAATTTTAATATCCAATATTACACTAGCTTCACTCATATCTTTCATATCAAATTTAGAGGCTAAGAAATGTTTAGTGCTATGCATGACATCCATGCTAGTACCAAAAACAAGTATATCATCTATATATAAACTAATGATCATATATTTATTGTCAATAGACTTCATATACACAAATTTATCCACACTAACTGAAGAAAAAACATCACTTAAAACACCTTGATCAAATTTCTCATACCATTGTTAAAGAGCTTGCTTTAAGCTATATAAAGACTTTGGCATGTTCATCAGACCCATGTTACTTTGGGTCTAACATTATAGTCAAACTCAAGTATTTTGGATCTGACATGTTCGTCAAACCTATATTTTCTTTGTTCAAATATGATTGTCAAACCAAAGTATTTTGTATCTATCGAAATCATCAAACCCATATCATAGTTCACTGTATAAATACCAAATAAAAAACTTTTTAAAATAATTTTTATTATTTACAACACAAAAAGCATTGAAATCCCAAGAATTATACGTGTAACTACAGATGCTATGAAAAGCTATACATTTAAGGACAGATGCTAAACAAATCCATCGAGAAACCAGAATTCAAGTTCATCATCAAACAAAAGTAATCCTATACAAGTTTTTACTTCATTTATAATAGGATGATCGATGCACATTTAAAGCAAAGGTAAAGACAATCTAGGCATTTTGCATTTTATCTTTATTTTAAAACTTGTGCATTGCATCGTCAAGCTTTGGCAATGTTGCAAGAAAAAATAATTGCTTTGGCCATTGATAGCCATAGGCACAAAGAGAACACATCAAGTCGAGCATCACATGTTAATAAAAAGCACTAATTTCTTTCAAGAATGATTAGATGGGCAAGGCCCTTTTTCTTTGCGATGGTTCGAGTGAAATTATTGCCACTTAATAGATAATTAGCAAACTCTCAATTGTGCCAAGATTCCTCCACCACTCACAAAAGGGTTCTTTTAAGTAATCTTATTACTTTCATTTACATGATTTAGAATACTTGGTTACGGAATCTATGTACAAACACACACTTAGTTCTCTTGATTAATGCGCTTAGCTAACTTAGCCACAACAAACAAGTATATCTATGTACAAATCACTTGTATTGATTAGGAAATTCTGCCCCATGCTCCTTTTATCCTTCGTGTTTTCTTGGTTGGGTATGGAAAACAAGATACCTCCACCAACAAGTAACTACATTCTTCCATTAGCAGAAATCTTTCCTTGAAAAAAAAATTGCACAGAAGAAATGGATGTTTCAATGCAGAGCACTTGTGGACAAAATGTAGTGGAGGGCCTTTCTGGGGGAGGCCTTGAATGATGAAAGTTGAAACTAGATAAAGCCATCAGGATCTCTCTCATCTATAGTTCCTTTCCCTTCTGTTCTCCATTGTGATTTGCTCTTTCAATCGTAGTCGACACTCGAAAGAACACAAACCTCTTTTTCTTCATACCAATGCTAATGTTTTGTTTGAACGGTTCCCATTGTACAAGGAAGAAAACAAACCCCAACTTCCTCTCCTAGACAAAAGGGAAGAATCCTTGCATTTTCTTCTTTATGAAAAGCACTTTTAGCATAACCCCACATTCTCTACATTTATCAAGTGGTTCAAGTGAATAAGATGAAAAGTATACACCTTTAATCTTATTTTTTGGCATAATTCTGTCCTAGCCCCCACCGACTATCAAATTTGAGATCAGAAACTCTTGGGTGCAAAAGTTGTTGAGGATTGCGCACCATAATGATTGCATGTGGGAAACACCGAAGTGGTTTGACCATCAAGTATACTTAAATTCCTTCCAAGCTTTAATGGGGTTTTGTGTGGAAGAAACTCAAGATGTGTTTGTTGAGTAGAAGATACACCACATCATTCTTTCTGTTCCCTTTTCTTTTCAAGTGTCCATGGACACTGCCACCCTACCAACTTTATACTAGTGCCAACCCTAATCATAATGAACCAAGCAACACCAACAGTATCTCACTAGAAGCTTCGGTCCAGTACTTCAAATGAACGGATGAGTTTCACAGACAACATACCAGTGTCTCACAGACATGGATTTCCTTCCACTTTCTGTGTCCTTGTTTTGCTAGCGTGGGATGCATCTTATTTGACTTGGGAATAGTAACGAGACAAAAATGTAGGCATTGATCACTAACACAAATCCCTTTTGGCCAGATCCTGTCAAATCCGCACTTACACTGTCAAGCACACATATCTTGGCATTCACTGCAAATAAAGCTATGAGAAGAAACTACAACCGACAAGAAAAAATACAAGATAGCCCATGGTTATCACCTAAAAGCAAAAGACTGAGCTCTCTTTCATATGGATTTTGGTATCTGACTGGGAACAGCATGTTTTATTCCAATCCATAACCATTAGAGAGATGATCGGCATTAAACTTAAACAGGAGTGCAACTGCAGTGAAACTACACAAACCCTGATTTAGAGATTTAAATTATTTTGAGGCTCACATTAAGTTGGCTTTACGTATTGCTTGAAATGTCAGCATGTCAAGATATATTCATTTTATTTTGATAAAAAAGTTCGAATTTTTTCCATGGTGAATCACAATATTGCTTGCTGTTTATATGCAGTAGGATCTGGTAAAGTCCATCACAAAAAAAGTTTTAAACGTAAGAATTACTCATCACCGTATACATGCAGATGATCTGCTAAAACGTTAAGTTGCTAAATTATATTCAAGTAACTTGCTTAATTAAAGAATAACATGATAAGAACATCAGATTCTAGATCAACTCAGAACACAAATTTAGATTAAAGACACCTCTTATAAACCTTTACTGTGCCAATCCATTTTTGTTCTTCAACAACTTACACTCCATTTTTGTGCCTTTAGTCGGCTTAGTATTTCTGGAAATTGTAATGAATTCTTTACCTCTTCATTTAAAAATAAACATTTTGATCCGATGGGGGCAAATTGCATCCTTTTTTATTAAAAAGATTTTGACTTATATCATGACACAATTAGGTTGTCAATTCTGTTCCGTTTTGGCTGGAATGGTGGAAACATTTCATACCAATTCAAAAAACAGAACAAAACAGAACAATTTTCATCTTATTTTAAATCTCGATCCGTTCTGAATTTTTCAGCTAAATTTCGGCCGGAACGTTCCGATTTCATTCCACATGTTCCGTTCCACTCTTGAAAAGCCATTGAATCAAATTGAACCTTATTCAATTTAATTAATTAAACCACCCAAGTATAAAAAACTCTTTTTCATTACTATTTTCAATAACAATGATATTAATAATAATATTAAAAATTATTATTACTATTTTCATTATCAATGATATTAATTTTTTAAAATTACATTTATCACTAATATATACGGTTTATATTCATGTTGTTTTTTTCATGTTTATACTTTGTAGGAATTTGAGCAAAACAAGGGATGCTTTAGATTCCATTAGCCTTGATAACATTGACCTAACTTTATATTGAAAATATTTGTGTTAAAACATTTTACTTTCATAATATTTTGATATTTTGTTTAAGTTGAATTACTTTAAGTTAAAGATCTATTTAATCTTTGACTATTTAGAAATATTTTAAATTTTGAAATTATATTTATTTGGCATTGTGTTTGTATTGCATAATTTATAATTAATTTATCTTGAATTTGAATTATATTTGTTGAATTTATATATATATATGAACAGTACAACCCCGAAACGGCATGTCGAAATACTCCGAATCTGAAACATTCCATTCCAATTGAAAAAACAAAACACCTATCGAAACGGAATTGACAACCTTGTCACAAATATATATTCAGTACAACATGGTATGACTTATGGCTTTTTTCAAATATAAAAGAAAGTAAGTCGAAATTAGGGTGGATCTTACATAGATCATCAAAACTTTATTGAGGCATATTTAGGGAAGGTACACAAGCTCATACACTAGAATGACAAAGGAGAAATTGACTAAACAAGGTCAGTAATCAGACTATCCTGTAAATATGCTGCAATAAACACAGCCAGTGCACAGATAGATAGACCTAGCAGAAGACCAGAAGGAATCAGTTTTTGGGTAGCTGCCAATCGTATTCCTGAATAGTAGAAGAAAAAAGGAAGGAAAAGGAGGCAATAGAAACCGTCAAATTCTCAAATTATGACGTGCATACTAAATAGGAGCCAACAACAAGATATCTAGGACATAGTGAACAAATAAAAGACATACCAAACACAGAAGAGAATAGGAAGGCTGATCCAAACCCGAGGGAATCACCAATAGCTTTTGTCTCTGGAGCTTGCATCAGAAAGTAGGCCTACATGGCAGGTAAGCCTGGTTATCAATTTAGTTGCACAAACTTCTTCTTTTTTATCAGGAACCAGATATCTCTGGGGGGAAAATAAACTTCAGATTATTAGTTTCACTGTTTATGCCTATTTAGCATTCAAAAGATGACCACCTCCAACTTGTGTTTACACAAGTTCATGTGTGACTGCATACACATGCACACATGCCCCCACGTTTCTGAAGAACAATCTAGTATTGCTAATTCACTATAAATGGGCAACATGTTTGAACCACCTTCAGCCTAGTCATAATGTATTATGAATAGTCCGGTACTAATAATTCATAATAGAGTTTCGAGGTACTGGAAATATTGATTTCGGAAAGTTTGTTTCAGGTCTAAATTTGTAGATTTTTGTTTTGTTTTTCCCTTTCTTTGGAATGGCAAATAAATCCATTAGCCAAAAAAGAGCAGGTGGCTAACACTTAACACAGGATAAAGCATTAAGCAAAAAAGGTAACAGCAATAATAAGCTAAATACAACTGACACTAAAACCTTAAAATAGTAAACTAGAGATTTAAGAAGATAAAGGAAACTAGCATGCCAAGTTCACAATCCCTTACGCCACAGCAACATCATCTTTGAGCAAAGCTGTGACAGCAACATCATAAGCACTCAAAGAGAGCCCATGTAAGTTTGCTCTGCCATATTATTTGATAACAGTAGCCATTCTAATTCTGCACCTAATCTTCTGCAAAAAGCAGAAATAAAATCCATCTCTGCAAAGCTACAACAGCAACAACATATGCACTCAAATAGACACAAGGTATGTTTGCACTACAACCTGATTTGATAACAGTGACCACAGATGCGTCGAATATTCTGCGGAATCAAATCTGAATATGGCACTTATAGAGAATCGCTACTGTGCTTGAAGTGCTCCCAGCTCTAGCAGTCAAATGATTTATTCTAATACTGAAGATTATAAATCATTGAATGAGCGACAGTTGCCCTAACAAACCTCTGTTTCCCTCCATGTTTAGCATACATAATCCCATCAAGAGTGTCGCAACAACACCAAAAAGGTTACTCGATGCTGCAAGATTTCTTGGCCAGTTAAATTCAACGGACCAATCACTGACCCCATCAACTCTAGACACACTACTGATTTGGAGAAAGTTTCCAACTTCTTTTGATTAGCATGCGAGCCCATACAAGTTTAGACCAATCTAATACTTTTCCATTATGTTTCAACCAAGTTCTCAGATTTGGCAGGAAGAGAGTTTGAATTCATAGTTACCTAGAACTTGGTACATTGTGGGTTGTAGTATGATTACAGGGGACAGTACACACCACTTAGCATCGTAGGTTTAACATGGAGGGAAGGCTTAGTTGAATTCATAGTTACCTAGTGCTCATTGGGGTCGGTTATTGTTTTTTTATCCGCGAAATCAATAAGATGTCCCTAGAAAGGCAAGTAAAACTATAAAAGAAGCATCCATTCTTCTTTCCTTCATCCAACACCTTCTTTGGGCATGTATAACACCTATATTATAAATTGGGTGGTCAATTTTGGCAGTGCAGTCCATAATTCAGAACAGAGACCAATATTTGCAGTTCC